>CM045552.1:4291346-4787859 GCA_024721245.1 Mitragyna speciosa
GGTTTGACAATTCTCGTCTTCTACTTTGTGATATTCAGGGGATCATGAGTACATTGATGTGGTTAAATACAATGATGCTGGAAGCACTGAGCGTCTGATAATTGATATAGATTTCCGTAGCCACTTTGAGATTGCTAGAGCTGTGGAGTCCTATGATAGAATATTGAATTCACTTCCTGTAGTTTTCGTGGGCTCTTTGACAAAGCTGAAACAGCTTCTCCAGGTTATGGTTGAAGCTGCTAGGTCTTCTCTCAAGCAGAATTCAATGCCTTTTCCCCCTTGGAGATCTCTTGCCTATTTGCAAGCAAAGTGGCAGTCTCCTTATCAAAGGAAGTTCAGTCCTGATGGTCTGAATGCCTATGGAACCACTTCTTTGGAGCATAAACAGTGCAGTGGATATTTAAGGATGCTTCAGGTTTCATTGCAGTTTGAACTTGATAGCGAGCGACCATTGAAGAAGGTAATCAGCGATAAATGGAGACCAAAGCTTGATAAGTGGGGGCACTCCTCATATAGGGCTCTTTGACACTGACAATTAAAGTTCTGGACTAAGCTAGGAAATTCATTTCATAACTTTTGGTAGATCCAACCTGGGGTGTCAAAGAGACACTGGGGTTTTAGTTGGTTTGAGAATGCAGTTTTGATGAGATTCTTTTTTGGAGTTTGACTTAGTTTCTGTAATAAGTAAGAGGAGGGTATATCCATATGCCTGACACCGCCATAATAACACGCAATATTAGAAAGGGAAATGTTTTCTGACTCCCATCTAATATTGATGCCTATACACATTTTTTCTCATTCGTTGAGCTCCATAAGCGAGCAAGAACATTGAAATATGGAAACTCTGCCGGTTCTCCATATATTTTCTGGGGCATTGGTATCCTGCCAGTTGGAATGCTTGCCGTTGGAGCAAGTTTTTCCTAGTGGTTTTCAGCTGATTAGTTCTTTCTGCCTCGTTAGGTGGCAAATTTTGTTCTTTTTACTTCGGCTGGTTTTCCCTTAAAATGTGAAATTGAGCTGATTGTAATTGTCAGATTATAAGGATTTAAAATTTTCTCCTGTGGTCAAGTGAGTTCGTTGGTCGTGTGCAATGTCAGTTATTCATTTGTTACGTTTTGTTAATGGGTATACTTTTATTCTCTGCACATTGTATTGGCTATACAATTCCATGGCGCAATGTGGTTATGGTTTACAAATTCAGGCATCTCTGACCTGTACTGTTGTATTTTGATTTTCTTATCTAACCATGTGAGTTGTGCTCATGGTAATGAAGATTTGTTAGTGTTGTTCAGGGCGGCAAGGAATTTGAGCTGAGTTTGTACCTGGATCAGTGTTTCTGGTAACATCAAACTCTGTATACATGGTTACCATGCCCAGAACAGCTTGATAACTACTAATTTACATTTCTTGGGTTCCCTCTTTTGGGGTTGAGGAACAGATACGTATGTAAATCCCCGCAACTCGATTGAAACAAGTAACAAATCAAAATAATAGATTCATCTCATATATGAAACCATTTTAGTATGACCCATAATCTTTTGGTTCATGAGATTTTCAATCATTCTTCACGGGTGCATGCAGATGCATGTAGTTTATTCACGGTATAAAAAAGAAAATTCAGCAGACAAATGCAATTTGTCAGGTGATCAAAAAATTTGCAATGCTGTTAACGGGGCAGTGAATGGATGGCAGTAGACAAATTTTTATTCTTTGATTTGATACTGATTAATAAAAATAAAATAAAATACACATCAAATTTTTCATCCTATGTGTCACCATTTAAGTATTGACAAAATTAATAAAATTTTCCTTTTTATCCTATAGTAAGTATGACTAATATTTTATGCTTTCAACAATGTAAGATTCCTGGTTTGGCAAATTCTTTTCCATCTCTCTATTTTCCTAATCCACTCTACGGCTGAGAATTTATTTTCTTTTATCCTTCATCGCTTTAGATTAGTAGAGAAAACAATATCCTTTCGCTATTGCGCATAATGCGTATGAGTAAGATGATTGATGAGCTAGCAGCACAGAGAGAGTTCCAACTTGCGGATATCTGTCAAAGCAGTCATGTTCTCAGCCAAATTTGAAGCTCAACCTCACGAACATTCCAACAGACAAAACTATTAGAAATATATGGAACCAAACTAAACAGCATAACCAAATCTAACAAGTGAAAATATTCAGTTATTAACGATGGAGATGTCCAAGAGGCAGTCTCCATATTTATGTTTCTTCTTCGCATTAGCCATATTTATTCAACATTTCTCATCAGTACTATCTATAGGGGTAAACTATGGCACCATTGCCAACAACCTTCCACCACCAGCTCAAGTTGCTCAATTCATCAAAGACAAAACCATCATAGACCGCGTCAAGATATTTGATGTGAATCCTGATATCATCAGAGCCTTCGCCAACACAGGAATCTCGCTCACGGTCACTGTCCCTAATGGAGAAATCCCCAACCTCACCAACATCCGATATGCTCGCAGATGGGTGAACGAACACATCAAGCCATTCTATCCGCAAACAAAGATTATCTACATTGCTGTAGGCAATGAAATCCTCCACTGGGGACCCCAGAATTTGATTGACAATCTCGTTGCTGCCATGAGCACCCTTCACAAAGCTCTTGTCATGAATGGCATTAGGGATATTAAGGTTACAACACCTCATTCTCTAGGCATTCTTGAATCAGCTGAGCCACCTAGCTTGGCTAAATTTAGGCCTGGCTGGGATGTCGGTGTATTGGCTCCGATGTTACAATTTTTACGCAAAACCAAGGCTCCGTTTATGGTGAATCCATACCCATATTTTGGTTTCAATCCCAAGGAGATTGACTTTGATCTGTTCAGACCGAACAAAGGATATTTTGATCCATTTTCCAAGAGAACTTACGCCAACAAATTTGATTTGCTTTTAGATGCTGTTTATATGTCTATGAAGAGATTGGGATTTGCGGATGTGGACATTGTGGCCGCGGAGACAGGCTGGCCATCGCTAGGCGAGACGTTTGAACCACAATGCACTGTTGCAAACGCAATTTCATATAATGGAGGATTGGTGAAGAAGTTCAATTCTGGGGCTGGGACTCCACTGATGCCACACAGGAAGTTCGAGACCTACATTTTTGCGTTGTTCAATGAGAATCAGAAACCAGGGTCTTTGGCTGAGAGGAACTGGGGATTGTTCAGGCCTGATTTTACTCCTGTTTATGACGTTGGAATAATGCGAGGAGGTCCTGTTCCAGGGCAGGTAAGAAAGACTGTGTCATGTATCCAAGAGTTCAAATCGTCTTTTGGCATCTAATACTATACTAGTAATATGGTGTCATATCATTCAATTCTCTTACTTCTAGGGTCTCTTTTCTTCAATTGATACAACAGCATCTCACATGAGACGCAATTGGACCAAAAAACAAAAAAGGAAGAGAGTATTAGAAATGCAAAGTGTATTACTTAAGAAAGAAAATGAAATAAGCCTTTCTTTCATGTACACAGCCACAGCCAGTTCCAGTGCCAGCATTACCAGCAGCACCAGCACAGGGCAAGAAATGGTGTGTACCAAAGGCTGAGGCCTCTGATGCTGCACTTCAGAATAGCATAGACTACGTTTGCAGCCAAGGCTTAGATTGCCGTCCAATTCAAGCTGGCGGTGCCTGCTTCAACCCCAACAACGTAAGGTCTCATGCAGCTTTTGTCATGAACTTATGGTACCAGACCAAGGGTGGGGGTGAAACCAACTGCGATTTCTCTCATACTGGTGTCATAACTTCTGCTAACCCAAGTAAGTTATACACAATTTTCAACCTCTTGTACTATCTATAATTTTAATCTGGGAAAAGAAGAGTTAGTAGTACTACTTTGAAGCATTCTTTTGATAACTTATTTTCTGGTTTTTCAATTCCCAGGCTATGGCACATGCAGATATTAGTGATCTCAAGCTAGGATACAAACAGCAAAAGGTGATTGCAATTAAACCAAAATGGATTTGTTCCAATTGTGATTATTTATTCATCTGATTACCAGTTGACATTAATATATGTACTTACATGATTTGGACGATACTCTGAATTTAGGGATACGCTGACCACATGCCCAAATTTGTATCATATGCTCAATCTGTACTATCTATTTTTTTGAACTTATAGAGGGCCTTTTTATTCTTTAAACTCATTTATTTTTCCTTTTGATAGTTGATTATTAACCTTGTGCTTAAGTTGCTACTAATTAATTAAACACATATTATCGTAAAATGAGGATTAAATTTGTCGAAAGAAAGTCAGGTGTTGAGACAATGAGACATCCTCCACGACAAATTGCAGTTCCCCCTACTTTCCTAGCATCATCTGTAAGAAAATTGGATTTTTCTTCAATGAACTTGATCCACAGACTTCATTTATGGACCCAATAGTTGATAAACAAGCTATCAAAGACAAATTTCGCGGACTTCACTGGGTCCACGAATCTCCGTGAATCAAATCCACGTAAAAATACGCCAAGAAAATTATGCAATCTTAATAGGGCACAAGGGCCCGTTTCAAATTGGGAGATTATTATTAAAGGGTACCAATTTGTTGTTTTCTGCAGAGGAAGATAATTGTAAATGCCATTTAATAGAAAAGTATTAAATGTATCACATGCACTGTCACGTGATAAATTAAAATAAATAATTTATTATCGCGTGATAATAGTGGACCACCCACACCTTATATTTAATGATATGTGATTGGTAATGCATTGAAAGTATTACATGCACCACATGCACTGTTACATGGTAGATTAAAACTAATAATTTATTATCATGTAACAATAGTAAACTACACCTTATATCATTTAATGATATGCGTCCGGTTCTAGTACATTACGTAACATGCTACGTTCGCACCGAATACTTCTATCCAACCACTGAACTAGACACATTAAATTTGCAAACCCCAAATGAGAAGATTTTGGAATTTGTACCACCGAGAGCCTTGTCTTATTTTTTTGCATTTTTCATATGCCATTTTGATGCTGGATCTTCTAGAGTTTGGGGGCCAAATCTTCTGTATTCCCATTTTCTCCGCATGTTCCTTAACCACCGTCAAACACACACCAAAACAAAACTAGGGTCACAGAACTAGAAAAACGGTCCTGGGATATCCACCCCTTAATTAACCAAGTGGCCCGCATTAATTCTTTGGAAACTCTTGGGATATTAGTGATTGAATGAGACAAATGGCATTATAGATGGTAGCAAATTTTGTTTGGTGCTTCTTCTTTTTCTTTTCTTGAAGTCATCGTCTCTCTTTCTAATAAATGTTTTTACCTAATATCAGATCATTC
Source organism: Mitragyna speciosa (assembly GCA_024721245.1). Taxonomy (NCBI): domain Eukaryota; kingdom Viridiplantae; phylum Streptophyta; class Magnoliopsida; order Gentianales; family Rubiaceae; genus Mitragyna; species Mitragyna speciosa. The sequence continues at coordinate 4,296,677 of CM045552.1, forward strand.
TATCTACTTCATCAACTCGCTTGAAATGGCTGACGTTCTTAAGAATTGGAATCCCTCCTAGTCCAATAGCACCTTGTAACGATTCCGAGAGTTCGTAGCAGACGCTGAACAAATTGATAACGAGTTCTGTTCAAGTCTATAAATAAACGACCCATTTTATACCTTTTTGTTCTCTAAAGAAAATTTTGGATCTAATACAAAGTTTATCCCTGTAGACAAGAGTGAAGGTCTTGGTTTGTATCCCTAAATTATAAGGAGGGATATGTTGTCAATTAATATACTCCTAACAGATTTATATGGTTTAATATATTAGTATTTTGTAATGCATTACTGTTGAATTTATTAATGAAATTTCATCATCATCTTTTGTAAAAAAGAATGGGAGGGAAATTTTATGCATTGATAGAACAACTGCCCTACTGCTTGTAGCAGCCAATATGCGGTAACTACCACCTATTGCTTATAGGTACCTGGTGAGCAGAATCTCATGCAGACTGTTGGGCTGTCCCTTTAGGACAATCTGGATATGGTTGAAGTGACCCATTTGAAGAAGATCTCGGACATCTTCTGCTTCAAGTTTCTTGGATTATCGTATACTCCGATTTAGCCTTTAAATCACTTTGGCCCATGGAAGTTGTCACTTACTTATCAATCTTATGACAAGAACATAAGTTTCGTCGGACTCGTTTAATTCTGCCCACCACAAACATAGGCTTTAATTAATTAGATTTTGAGGAAAAGAAAAGCAAAATCATTGCCCAAAAAGACATGCTAGAGTTTATAATATCAGGTCTTGTGGCCCCTCTTCTGTCAACTATCAAGGAGTTATTGCTTTTGGTTGGTCTTCCCAATTGATGGAGTTTCCTTCTCACGAAAATGATTAATGCGTATGGTGCCTTAGGAAGTAAACAACTTTATTTGTAGATATGTGGGTTGGCAATGGCGGTATGCTGACCGTATATCCTTCTTGACTAACGTAGAGTGTTAGTATTCAATAACGTATAATTTAGTTCTTCCAGGAGAGGGGGCGAAGGGGGGGGGGGGGGGGGGGAAATCAAACCAAGATGCAAGATTATATGTGTCTTCGATTTGATATGGTAAACCATTCAGTGTATAAGCCTACGATAGATTGTGGAGTTTATTCACGTCAAAATTTTATGAAAGAATTATTTTGAAAATTAAGACAGTATTGTATTCTTAAATATTTTGGAAAGGGAAATCTGTTTTATGTTTGCACTTCTAAGACCACTTTCTTGAATTACACTTTTGTTGTAATGAACTGATGTTGGATAAATAGCTTTCAGCTTGTAAGAACCTAAAAAGACTTGGCTAATCCATAGGCGTTCCTAAAAAGGAAAAAAAAAAAAGCATTGTTTTACGAGTAGCGTGGTGGTCCTAATGCTATTGACACTCGACTAGATGAAGATTACCTGAACAGGATAACCAAAATGTGGTCCTAATTCTCAGTAATTGAGTATATACCAAATCAAGGGTGCTAATTATCATTTGTGACCCCAAGATCTTTAACTGCACATGCTGCTCTGTTATCTGTTAATAATATCATCACCCTTTTCTTTCCCATAAAATTATGAAAAGCCATTTTATTATTTAAAGAACATGGCACTAATACAAAGAAAGATAGCTAATGTTTGCACCCATAGCCAGTACTGACATTCCAAATTCTTCTTTGTGTCCTTGACCTCAATTACCTCGAAACATTTTTTTTTTTTGGTAGTCACCTTAGGAGTGTACAAAATCAAGATCTATATCAGAAAGACAGAAACCAATATCGCATTAAATAACTACATAAACAGAATTGTTGAAAGAGATAATAAATAAAAGGGTCACCAGCTAGTATTAATTGGATAATGTAAAGTTTGTGAAAGTGGACTATTGTTTTCTAGACCGCATAACATCTAAATAAAAATAGTACTAGTATAAAGGAAAAAGGCATACGAATACAGTATATATCATTATCAAAAGTTGAACATTGGTTCTTAGTTATCATTTCACAAAGACTAAAAGCAATCCACCATCAACGCTGCTTCAACCACCACACCCTAGCCAATTAACCATACCATCAGGCACACTCAATTTTCATCTTCCATGGAAGAAAAAGATAAAAAGAAAACCAAGAAACAAAAACACCAACACCCCAACGATCAAACCACAAAATCCACCTCAGATTTTGCATTCAAGCCTAGCTCTGAAGTTAAAGGACTCAGGTTTGGTGGCCAATTTATTGTCAAATCTTTCACAGTCCGCCGTGCAAGGCCCTTGGAACTCTTACGCCTCCTGTCTCTTCCACCGACTCTCAACCACCACCAGGGCCACCAAGAGAAGACAAATGGGAAGCCACCTTTTCCTTCCACCACCGCTTTCTTGCCGACAAATTTCACAATCTTGGCTCACCATGCATGGCATACTCTGACACTTGGCCTAGGAACTAAGAAGTCCAAAGTTCTTGTTTTTGTATTTGAGTCCGAGACTATGAAGGCTGCTGCGGACCGTCTTTGGCCGCCAGAAATCCCACTTGGGGAAGTAAACAAGAAGCTTATAAGGGGCCAGACAGGGTGCGAAATGGCAAGATTTAAGTTCAGAAAAGGTGCCATCACATTTTACGTCTATGCAGTCAGGAGAATTGGGAACTTGGGATTTACTTTTGCGGATGATCTTAGAACAATCTTGCAATCTGTGGTTGCACTTAAGGATTTCTTGGATCATACTGCTATGCTTGCCTTGCCTAACCAGAGAAGCATCAATTATGTACCCCCTGTTGCTATGGTACACTAGACATATTGCTTAATCAAAATCCTCTTTTTCATCTTTAAATTTTTATTCTGAAGACTCCTCTGCTTTTTTTTTTTTTTTTTTTTTTTGTGTTGGACTGGGATAAAGTAGTTTTATCTAGGGAGGGTTGGGGGGATTGATTAATTTTTTGGGGGGATTTTGTTTTCTGTATCTTTTTTTATTGTAATCTAGCAGAATAAGTTGCAGGTTTAGTGGTGATTCAATATCTTTCGATTTTTCAATACATTCGTTTTTTTTTTATTTAGAAGGTCCAAAAATGCCAAAGAAAAAAAAAAAAAAGGAATCCTGGTAGAGATGGTTAAGTTGACGCTAAATAAATCTTGGGTAGGTAGTCAGTTTTCAGCGGAGCTACTTCTTCTGTAATTTTTTGCGATTGAAAATTAAGTTGGTAACCAAAACCGATCAGTGATGTACAGGAGACTAGTTGAGCATTCAAAGTACATCGAATTTAATTGATAGAGGGCATTAGTTACTCTGATGCTTTAGCAATTAATATCATGTAATTGATTAGGTATTAAACCCGACAAAGACTACAAAAGAATTCGTTGGGGCCATTAATGATTGGCAGTTAAGTAGATGTGTCTATGCTCGAGAAGTTTCATATCTTTAGTCCTCTATTGAAATTTGAACATGAATTTTCAGTACTATTCTCCATTACTTTGTACTGAATGCTTCTTTTTAAGTAGCAGCATATGTAAAAGACAATTGCCAGACTAAATTTAAGCCACTTGATTTTACTTTTAGAATTGTTTATGTTACAGTACTATTCTATTTGATACTATTGGAAATTCCCAGTTTAGCATGAGGAACATACATTCATGCATTTAAAGAAATATCTAGTCATTCAAGACACTGTCAGTCTGATTATAGCCAGACAGTGAACACTGTTTTTTTTGTGACTTGAGCTGAGATCTACCCGTGAAACCCAGACATTGAAGTCACAAGACTCAGAATCCCCAGATCAAATATCACTTCAACTGGCATAACTACATGTTAGGTTAAATCAATACATGATTTTTATTTGCTTGGCCCAGTTATCTGTCAAAAGGCAACCAACTTTTTTGACCAATTACAAAATATTAGTGGTGCCTCACTTCTATTTCTTTATACTAATTATATTAAAAAGTAAATAATTTAAGTCCATTATATTTATTGCTAATTTTTTCAATTCAATGCTTTTTGAACTATTAATAGCAAGATATTAAAATGGTTATTGAGGGTATTTTGGCTATAATTTTTTAGACTAACAACTAAAATTAAGAAAAAAATTAGTAAGTGTATATATGTGTTATATATATATATATATATATATATATATATATAAAATATTTATGACGTCATCCGGTTCGACCCCGAATCGACCCCCGGTCGAACCCATTGACCCCTGACCCCTGAGCTCGGCCGGGTCGATACCCGGTCCGAGTCTGAAAACATAGGGTTATACTAGACTAAAAGTTTGTCAAGATGTTGAATTTGCTTAATAGTCCAAAATCATGCTACTATATGATGACAGAATATCTACCACAATGTATGTACTTACATTTACGGTGGCCAATTTGTAATCCTCTCTTTAGCCATTTAGTCTAGCTTTTAGCTTAAAAAAGGTTAGTAGCACTAGACATTATTCTTAATTTCCTTGCTCTCTATCATCTAAACCTTTTTTTCAGATAAATAAACTGAAATTTACAAACACTGCCATAGTGTTTTTCTAGCAATACTGGACTGCAGTGGGATTTTTGTGGCTGCATAAAAAGGGTTACAAGAACGCGAGGAATATACTCAGGTGAATGATAGCTTGACGTGTGAAAGGTGTGGATGTGATGATGATGAGGAAAAAGAAGCTTGGTGGTACTGGTTCCTGTGGATGTAGGGATGCCAGAAAATAAAGAAAGAAAAGAGTGTCCTGTGTACTGTGGAGGCCCTAGCCACGGGCATGCCCATCCCTGAATACCACTGCCATTCATTGAAGGCTTTAAAGTCTTTGTTATTAAAAAAAAAAAAAAGAGCCATTCCCCCCCCCCCCCCCCCCCCCCCCCCCCCCCCCCCCCCCCCCCTCTTTTTTTTTAGGGTTCCCTCTTTATTTTAATCGTGTTTGGTGAAGGCCCATCTCAGCTCTGAGTAGCCTTTGGTGGTCAAATGAATCAGGTCGCTTCTTTCCTCTACCGTGGCTTTCAGTTACATAATTATATGTTGAGCTGTGCTCAGCAAGATTTGCCTTTGGTCGTTTCAGCTGCTGGGGCCTGGGAGACATTTCTGCCAACTAAAAGAAATAAACAAATAAAAATGTGCCTCATCACGAATGATAAAAGGAAAAATGCCAAGGAAATTTACTCAAACAAAAGAAAGAAAGGAATATTGATACGAACAGAGTCGTGTCATATATAGCATCTGTACAAGTGGAGTGATGAGACTTAATTTCAACTAGTAATGGCTTATAGAATGTGGTGCGGAGGAATCGTCGTACATAGAAAGGTATTAAGGTTGCATTCTTGAATGATAGCGGATTAAATTATTTTGTTATATTACGAACTAAAAATCAAAGTAATCGGATCGGATAGCAGCTTTTGCGGAAGGAATATCGGACATGAAGAGTCTGCGCGCGAGACATGTCTACATAAAGCACGCAATTTAGTAGTTAAAGTTGTTCTGCCCAACAATTAACAAACCCCAACTTTAATAAAAAAACAAACAAAAGAGGAAGAAGGCCTTCTGACTTCATTGGGCTGATGTTCTTTTGGACTAAGCAAGGGATTAGAAGGCCTTCTCACATCGTTAGGCTGAAGTTCTTTTGGACTAAGGAATGGATTGGAGGCCGTACCCGAAAGTCCAATAACGACCCAGGAAATACACTGGTTTTAGTTTTCTAACAAAATTAAAAAATAAAAATAAAAATGGAAGAAGGAGTAGAAAACGCCCACCGTGGGGCTCGAACCCACGACCACAAGGTTAAGAGCCTTGCGCTCTACCGACTGAGCTAGACGGGCTTGTTGACAAGGGGTCTGTTATTTATTAAATTAGATAACATGCCTCATTTTTTCTTCATTTTTTTTCCCATCACGTTTACTAGATGTTTGATATAGTACGTTAGCAAGCGGCCTTCTTGTTCTGTATTGGATGCGGTAATTTCAGTTGAACCAATTGATTCGATCGGTCAAAAGAGGAAGAATGGGCGGCGGCATATGGACGGCGTTGGAGCTGCTACTGATCGTAGCATCAATCGTAGCCTTCGGATTAGTTTCCGTTCTCGTCTTCGAAACTTTCCGCAGAAGATTCAATCACAAGTACCTCTACTCCTTACTCTATTTCTTCTTCTACTCTACTATTCTTCCTTTCCACTGATTAAATAGATCAATTTTGAATTCTTATTCTAATTTATTTGATCCTTCTATTTCAACAATTGTTATTTTGCATAAAACTAATTCTTTTTTGGCCGTTTTGCAGTCACGTTGAAGCTCCTCCTATCTTCGAGGATCCTAATTCGTTGAATCAGGTTAATTTCCTGCCTAATCTCATACTTATTTTTTATGATTCGGTCGTTTTCTGTTTCCTGCTAAGACTTTTTATTCGTAATGATGAATTTAGGTTAAATGCTAGTGTTAATTAGGTTTAATACTTCATTGTTCAATTTGATCGGTGTTTCCGTAGGTTTTGGTTCAAAATGGTGTGTGCATTGTTTACAAAAGAAACTATATCAAGGAATCTTTGTGCTAGTTCACTAGAAATGGTTGCTATAGTTAAGCAGTTATGATTCTATAAGTTGCTTGATCACTTTCCTCAGCATTATCATATTCTAGGATATGGTTATGAATCGGTTGTTTTTACAATTGTCATGCTGGTTGGATTTGTTTGTGTCAGTTGTTAAATTTCGAGTTATTCAGGAGTTATACATTTGTTGTTATTTGATAAATGCATGATGAAGGATGCTTTTCTTAGTTCTTTTTGGGGAGCTGGATGCTTCTTGCCTTCAGATTCAGTATATACAATGTGATGACTTCTTATATACATTGGAGAGAATCCATTGCTGTCTTATAGTTCAATTGTTGCCTTTGTTTTTGTCCCTCTTTCTATTATTTTCATTCTTGAATTTTCTGATAAGCTTAAGGATAGCTGCATTATGCCATAAATTGGGGCATTAGATTGGAGTCTAAGGAACACTGTTTTAGCATTTGATATAGCTATTTGTTAAATTTTAAATTAGAGGCCAAAATGCTTTACAAAATATCATAATTAATTGTTTGTAGACTTTTATTCCAGGTTCCTTGTCCTCATATTTTTGATCCAGCTGAGAAGTACATATCTTTGATTATTCCTGCTTACAATGAGGAGATTAGACTTCCTGGAGCTCTTGAAGAAACCTTAAAGTGAGTTGATGCATAGCTGGTTTCTGCATTTGTTCTTATACCTCTCTCTCTCTCTCTCTCTCTCTCTCTCTCTCTGTTTGGTGGCTTGTCTGGTGCCAGGTTATCCCATTTGGGATGATCTTTTACTTGTATTTTGTATCTTCAATCTATAGTATTGTTTGATTAACTATTGGGAATATGGAGGATGGATTTGATAAACATCACAATTTTGATCTTTGTGCTAGTTATCTTCAACAACGATGCAGTAAGGGACAAGTCCTTCACATATGAGGTATAGATTATACAACTTACTAATTTTTTGCATTCAAATGTATGAAGTTGATTGATTTAGGCAGCTTCATTCTTTCAGAATGACTTGGTAGTAGTTCATGTTCTCTATTACATATCAGTGACTCTTATTGTTCTCTGAATGGATTACTGTTTGAGTAGGTAATAATTATTGATGACGGAAGTGCTGATGGAACAACAAGAGTAGCTTTTGATTTTGTCAAAAGATACTTGGTAGAAAATGTAAGAGTAATTCTTCTTGGAAGGAACCATGGGAAGGGAGAAGCTATAAGAAAAGTGAGTGCAATTAAGATTATCCATTCGTTCATGAGAGTTTACAGTCAATTTGTGATTCACCTTTTCTTAGCAATTCATATTAGCGTTTTGCTTCTGCGAAAGCATTGTAAAACAGGGAATGCTGCATTCACGTGGTGAACTCCTTCTCATGCTTGATGCTGATGGGGCAACAAAAGTAACTGATCTTGAAAAGCTTGAGAATCAGGTTGGTTGGAGGTCTGACTTTGAATTATTTTTGTATAGAAGTAAATATTATAGTTTTGGTATATGATTGTCTTTGTGTTTCAACAATTAAGTTTTTAACTAAGTATCTAATGAGATGCCAGTCAGATTCATGCAGTTGCTAGAAAGGAACGTGAATTACGACAATCTAGTGATTCAACATTAAGAATATCAGATGTCCCAATTGCTGCATTTGGTTCTCGTGCTCATCTTGAGGAAAAAGCTCTGGCTACAGTTGAGTTTTTCAGATTCTTTTTATACAATGTCAATAATGGTGTTATCGGAACTCAATTTCATTATTTTTCAATGACTAAAAACTGTTTAAACTGTGCTTCAGAGAAAGTGGTACCGCAATTTCTTGATGAAGGGTTTCCATGTCGTGGTTCTTTTGGCTGCTGGTTCTAGAATCCATTATACACAGGTGATTTTTTGGTCTATAAACTAAATTCTCAATTTCTGGTCTTCTGATTCACTCCTAAAAATTAAAACATCGTGCTTTTATTTGGGTTTAACTACTTACAATTTTGATAGTGTGGCTTTAAGATGTATACCACAGCCACTGCCCCCCGGAAGCTTTTCACGAACAACTGTTTGACAAAGTACTTGTGCCTCTTGGCATTTAGAATTTTGATTTACGAATTGTGAATGCCACTTCTTATCTAATTATGATATTGCACCACTAGAATATAATTTTCTTACTCTCTAGGCGGAAAGAATGTACTCTTATTAGCGATCAGAACAGGAATTCTATGCTCTTCCATATTAACATTTGATCTTGTTGTCACAAGGCTTCTGACTCATCAGTTTTTCTACAATTTATTACACTATGGTTGATTAGGATATACAACTGTATTGTAATGCTAGATTGATTTTTTGAATGGTGGATACAACTTGGGGTGGGCAGGAAGAAGAATTCTTGTGGTTTTCGCATAACCATTTGAAGCCATTCAATTGATTCAAACTTTATTCTTGCATGCACTAACTTGGTACATAATTGATTAGGAGTTTGGGATTGTTTAGCGGATTTATGTTTATCAGATGGACCCCAATGTATGAGAATTTACCAGGGAAAAGGTGAGAATCAGGGTGACAAGCCACAGAATTTGGTTAGAGAAAATTCACAGGCTGTTAAGAGAAAAAGTGTCAAGCTATTATAGTAATACAGGGACATACTTTAGGAAATAGGACTGAAACATGCCGAAGGGAGGACTAACCTCTGAAATATCCAAATTGTGATTAATTTTTGTTAGCACAACATAGAAATCGTTCAGTATTAGTAACTCTGATATATAGAAATGGAATGTAAAAAAATATTCTGTGACAGAGATCGTGAAGTTTTCTAAGTGCAAGTTCTTAAGTGGCAAAAAGGTCCAAAGAATAAAATATTTACTTTTAAGATTTGAAACAACTTGATTTTGATGGTGGCCAAGATTAAACTCATGAAGGCTTCTTGGTATGTCTGTATTTTTTGTTGTTGACATCTAATAATGTTGCTGTCACTTCAAAGTTTTTCCTTGCCATTTCTTTGGTAAATCTAACTTTTCCCTGGGATGAACTTAAATGACACTTTCTCTTACAGGTGGTGTTTTGATGTGGAGTTGGTCTACCTATGCAAATTGTTTCACGTCCCAATGGTTGAGATATCTGTAAATTGGTCTGAAATTCCAGGATCAAAGGTCAACCTGTTAAGTATTCCTAACATGTTGTGGGAAATGGGACTCATGTCTTTGGGTTATAGAACTGGTATTTGGAAAATCTATAGCTGAGATCTCATTTTCGGTTAGATGTACAAGGAAGTTTTAGCAGCTCATGAATTCAATCCGCAAGAAAATTCTGATCTGACATTTTAAGTAAGTGGCTGAACCCTGAAGGGCTGGCTTCATCATTGACTTTTGCCATGGGGCCTTAAACTAAAAACTAACTGCTTAGGTCTCGGTTTTGTCATGTTTTATTGGTTGTATTCTTGCACTCACAGAACTGAAGAGCGATATACAACACAGAATTGTATTTTTACGGAGGCAACTATGGGGGCAAAACGAGAGTTTCCTCCTCCTGTTTCTACCTTAGCTTTAATAATGCATTCATTATCTGTCTGTCTTTTAAATTACTTGTGTGCTTCTTTTAAGGATGCTTTGCCTAGTCCTGAGAACAGCCTGATCCCAAGGAATGGTTACATGTTGTCTTGGCTAAAAGCTGACAAGCTATGGTGCATGGTACAGGAAAAGGACGCAGGGGGAATGCTCCTCTCATTTCGGAGTTTTTCTTTATTGTTGGGATGTTTTGAAGCAGAACATGTAACTCGATCAAAAGCAGTCTACTCTTGCTGGCTAACAGATGTCCCTCGTCGACCTGTTGGGATGTTTTGAAGCAGAACATGTAACTTGATCAAAAACAGTCTACTCTTGCTAGCTAACGGATGTCCCTCGTCTACCTGTCCATCTGACATCACAAAATCGAAGCAACACAGGTGTGGTGTGGTAATTCAGAATAGGATTGGCACCCACGATGCCATTTCTATATTGGCCAATTGGCGTACCTAAACAACCAGTTTTAAAATGTGGCGGTTATTATTTCTGAACAATTCCCGTGGAACGAAGAAGGAAAAGAGATTGAGTCAAAGGAGCTATGGACCTATAATATTAGCAGTACCCTGCTAACGGAATGAGACATCAAGGCTGAAAATTTTTTACTTGAAAAGATCCCATCCTGAGCAACAAGCAGAAACAAAGACGTAGGGTCTCACGAGATCAAAATAACCAAGTGATCCTGTGATCATCCGCATGCACATGGGCATGAGAGCACACACCAGAGAGAGAGAGAGAGAGAGAGAGAGAGTTTTAACTTCTACACTCAAAATACAATAAAAGAATTGGAACATCCAGCAGTCAACTCCTCGCCCTCTCAAGATTATCAACCCAGCATGAGAACAAGAAAATAAAACAAAGCTAGAATAAAATCTTGCAAGCTCCATTCTGACCCACTAAGAAAAAGTCGTTCAACATTTCCTAGCAAAATTAGAAGCATTTTCTATGCACGATTGAGGGACCAGATTCATCATACTCTGACTTTGCAATCCACATCTGCAAAAAAAATAAGCCAAAAGACTCAGAGCATTCCTAGCAAACAATCATCCTTTTTGTATATGGATGTATAGAAACAGACCTGTTGGAAGGTGCTGAGTGATGCCAAGATGGAGCCTCCAATCCAGACACTGTACTTTCTTTCAGGTGGTGCCACCACCTTGATCTTCATGCTGCTTGGAGCTAGTGCTGTGATTTCCTTGCTCATCCTATCAGCAATCCCTGGAAACATGGTAGAACCACCACTGAGTACAATGTTTCCATAAAGGTCCTTCCTAATATCAACATCGCACTTCATGATGGAGTTGTAAGTGGTCTCGTGGATTCCTGCTGCTTCCATTCCGATCATTGAAGGCTGGAAGAGGACCTCAGGGCATCGGAAACGCTCATTACCAATGGTGATCACCTGCCCATCAGGCAATTCGTAGCTCTTCTCTACAGAAGAACTAGTTTTTGAAGTCTCTAGCTCCTGCTCATAATCAAGGGCGATGTATGACAATTTTTCTTTCACATCTCTCACAATTTCCCGCTCTGCTGAGGTGGTAAAAGAATAACCACGCTCAGTAAGGATTTTCATTAGGTGATCAGTGAGATCACGACCAGCTAAGTCAAGACGAAGGATGGCATGTGGCAATGCATACCCCTCATAGATGGGAACAGTATGGCTGACACCATCACCAGAGTCCAACACAATACCTGCAAGACGAACACGATGACAAAGCAGCATTTCAACATAAAAAGAAATGAAATGAAAATATTCATGACCTATTCTGAGATTTTTCTATGGAAACTCAAAAGATCCAACAAATTATTTGTAGTAGATGTATATGCAGTCACACAAATAACTAGAAAGAACATTTTTACAGCTTAATAATATCTCTACCCCAGAAAAAAAAATTATTAAATAATCAGGAAAAAAAAATCTTCTTTTCAGCACAACTGAAGAACATCATGAGGTATCCCGCATGGATAAAAAATCAAGGATTAGCAGACAATCTGGATGCATACACAAATTTGGCCTGCTATTTATTTGTTCTTATCTATATTAGTCATGTATGACACCTAAACAACTTAAGGAACAAATGAAATTTTATTATGTGGACAGTAAAATTAGACAGCAAAAAGATAAATTAAATGCCTGAAAAAAAGAAGATGCTTACCGGTTGTACGTCCACTAGCATATAAAGAGAGAACGGCTTGGATAGCAACATACATGGCAGGAGTATTGAATGTTTCAAACATGATTTGAGTCATTTTTTCACGATTAGCTTTAGGATTAAGTGGTGCCTCAGTTAAGAGGACAGGGTGCTCTTCAGGGGCTACTCGAAGCTCATTGTAGAAAGTATGATGCCATATCTTCTCCATGTCATCCCAATTGTTAACAATACCATGCTCAATGGGGTACTTAAGAGTCAGGATACCTCTTTTTGATTGAGCTTCATCACCCACATAGGCATCTTTTTGGCCCATCCCCACCATCACACCTGTGTGACGTGGGCGACCAACAATGCTTGGGAATACAGCTCGGGGAGCATCATCTCCAGCAAATCCAGCCTTGAAGATCATAAGAGAAAGACAAAAGGCTTTCTACTTTAGAATTGATAAATAAATCAGAAAAGAATCTCAAATTTCTAGCAGCATTACTATAACAAAAAGGTAGCATTCTTGATCTGCAATAACACATGCACAGAGTTATCCTGTGGTACCTTAACCATTCCTGTCCCATTGTCACACACGAGTGGCTGAATATCCTCTCCATCTGCCATTTTATGCTACCCCCTGCACAAAACCACAGCTTTGATAAGACAAGTTCGCTGATAGGTAGATATCTTTTTGCACTCTTTTCTCTTCCCATTCTATCTATTCAACAGAAATTACCTTAACAAGAATGCAGTTAATGAATACAAGTGAAAATGACCAAAAAAAGAAGACTGTTACATCATATTACAACTAAAGGGGAGAGAACAGTTTCCCTGTAAACAATTCACCTCATAATATTGCTTCAACACTCAAGGAACCCCAAAAGAAATAATTGCATGCAAAAGAAAAACAAAACCAATATGACAACAAACAACTCCATTTGAAGAAGAATGATCTTGTCGAAGGAAAAAGATCTCGCCTAGTGTAGAATTCAATTGTTCAATATTATCAAGATCCCTCCTTGCCTAATAGAACTTAAAAAAAAAAAAAAAAATCACCATCAATAGTCCCTGACTCCCAATCTTTTGTTTTAGGAAAAGGTTGAGAGCTCACGAGTCCAATTTGGGAGCACTCCACACAAAAGAATATCTATCAATTATAACGAAAAATGCACATTAATTACACAACGTTCCTAAATTTGTCAAATAGAAACAGCCTACAAATAGACACATAAATGGAAGCTCTAAGAGAATTGCTGAAAATCAGAAGCACATCCAAATAGTTCATGATCAGCAAATTAAAACAAAAATTCACAATTGCCCCAAATTCGCTTATGCCTTTGCAATCACCATAAAAACATATAACAATCACTCAAATGCCACAATTTAGATAGCATATATAAGCATAAAAAGGAAAAAGAACTAAAGAGGCCTCCAATCATCACAAACTCTTATATTTCAATCTCCAAAAAACGTTCAAGACAAATAATTCATGAAAAGATTTGATAGAAATCTCTTCACTGAATGAAAATTCCATCCACTAACGAAATCCATTTAATTCTAGAATCAAATATTAGCAAAGGATCCAGTTAAATTGATAGTAATATTCTAACTACACGCATGTGCATTCCACCTACAAAACTCGAGATTTTCACAAATCTATTACTACAATTAAATTGCATTAACAATTTACAACCTAAATTAACAAAAACAAAAACAAGAAGAAAAAAATCAACAAGCAAAAATTACTAGTTAAAATTTCAACCAATCTAAATATGCGATTTGAGCTGGTTCAATCACAGATCAAGAGCAGCATTTAACAAAAACAAATCTAATTATTAAGACAACAAATGCGAACCAGATTATGCAACAGATACACCGATTAATGAATCCATAAATTGAAAATAATCAGTTAAAGGAGAAGGAAATGTGCGACTGAAACGCTACCTGAGAGCAAAACGCAGTCGTTCGAGGAGACAATGGGCGAGGCAGAGGACTGGGGAAAGGCTTTTTTAATACACTGATGTTATTCGGGGAAAAAAATGTGAATAGGTGGGCGGGGTTATAATGAGGAAGGACGATTGATATGAGCCGTTGGATTGTATTTCAGTCCAACAGGTTTGGATTCGATGTACGGACAAGCAATGATCGACCCGTCGTGGTGTTCGTGGTGGCCACCGCTCCTCCTTTTCCGCTTTTTCTCTTGTTTTTTTGATCTTTCTCATTATTGTTCATTCATCTCTTTTTTTTTTTTTCTTTTTTCTATTAATCAATTTTATCTCCCCCAATCCCAAACAACAAATAAAAAAAACCACAAAAAAATTAATTATTTTCGTAATAATAGTAGCAGTATCCTAATTCTTGGAGATATTTCAACTAATTTGTTTGCATTAAACATTTATTACATCACTCAGATTAATTCGGAAAAGAACATTAAGACAGGAATCTTTTTGCTTTTGTTAAAGAACGCAATTTGAATATTGTGTTTAAGCAATGATCCTAAAATTGGATGGATGAGAAAAAGACATAAATAAATCTAAATAATGTTTTCTCTTTTTTTTTTTTTTTTTGGTTGGGAAAGGATTAAATGAAGGAGCTGAATTTTGAGAGGCGATCATTTGGTTTTATTTGTGGATATTAGTCATTTTTCTGCCACAGCCACTTTGTGGCTGTTTACTTCTACTCATTTGGAACCTCACACATTGTATTTAGATGTGGATTTAATGCCTTTCTTCCTATATTATTGGAGCCACCTTCAACCCATAGTATTTGTTGCACACGAAAAGGAAGTTAAAAACAAGCACCATTTGATTTGTGTTCAAGATTGAAAAGAAAAATTTGCTGATTTTTCCATTTTGGCCCATCGCTTACGGATACAGCAAAAAGTTGGAAATGCAGAAATTGAAATTGCAAAATGTAGTATTGTATTATTCAAAACAAGCATCTGAAAATCTGAAAGTTACAAGATCATTGAGCATAAATTTTACTGAAAGTTACAAGATCATTGAGCATAAATTTTACTCTTTTCTTATTGATATGTCAACATTACAATAAGTTTTTTCTTGTTCCTTTCTTTATTATGAACAGCGAGACTTTAACATAGCATTTTGTTTTCTCAGTAAGCATGAGACAAAATCAATTTTTTTCCAAGTGTGCAGCCTTGTTGATTCATTAATGACAACATATTTTTTTAAGTACAGCACTAAATTGAGGAAGAAAGATCAAAATGAGGAAACAAATGATTTTATCTCAGCTTTTCAAGTATAACGATCTAAAAGACAGAAGCTACGTGTGATGTCTTAAAAATTCAACGCCCTTTACTCAATGAAAGCATTAAATATGTATATAGCATATTGGCAGCAAATAGGCATAATACATCTCCATCAGTTCGGAGCCTTCTATTTCAAATTTCCAACACAGTTATGTTCCTAGCTTTTAGGTTGGGAATGTTATTTCTTTCTTTTAACCCATACAGGTTTCTCAACCCCACCTCCCATTCATCCCAACGTAATGCCGCTCCACTTATTTAGTGGGAAGACTGAATGATAAACTAGGAAAAGCATTAAAAAGAAAAAGATTAAAATTTCAGAAAAGATAAAAATGTAAGTACAGATGAATTAAACATGGTTCTATCACATCCCAGTGGCAGCAACCATACAGAAGTCAACTGCACCCAAAGGTGATCTAATGGAGAGAAACAACGGGCTAACTCCAGCAAAGCTAAAATTTTTCAAGTGCATTACATTTCAATCAAAATCTGATATATAAAATAGCCAAAGATGAAAATCTGTTCCATCTATTGGATTAATTTAATTGGAAGCGTCATCCAGCGAAATCAAGATCTCACTGCTTAGATCTCATGTTGGCCTGCCAGTCACAGGAATGGGGGCAATATTATCCATCTTCGAGGATACTTGGGTCTCCCATCCTTACCATCAAATAGCTGCATAGAAGAGGTGCCAAATGAATATCAAACAATGAGAAGGATATACCAAATATCATGGCATGCCCACAACGAGAATATTCTGTTAATTCTGTGGACATTCACAACTATCAGAAGATAGCAATATGCTAAGAGCAAGAATTAAATTCAAACAAAAGTCATGATGAATTTTAGGAACAATGGTTGAACAGTTTCATGCTGCAATTAGTTTATAGATTTATTACGAGCAATAGGGCAACTAGCAATGACTCTACAAGCGCCAGATAAATCAGCAAGCAAAATTATCTGACTCGGTGCATCAAGGAAGTGAGTACTTACAGGAAATACCAAAGCAAATATTGCACAATCTTCATTCTAGAGAGGCATGTAATGCAAAAGGAAATATTCCTACTCCATAACAGTTATAACCAAAACTTTGAGGAAGAAGATATTCACCAATCTAAGATGCGAGTGACGCACCTTTGGAAATGCATTCAAGAAATTCAGAAGTTAAAAACAATTTTAACTGAGGCCTATCTGTGCATATATGATTAAACTTTGTAACTGTGTACCCATCTGACATATATGTTTGAACATAAAGGATAGTAAGTCTATCCCCTTTGAACATCTATATATTGTGGCTTAAGCAAGAAGGAAAGAAGACTACCTTCCTCAAACGTCTGTGCTTTGCAAGTGCCCAGTTAGTCATTATGGCAGCAGCAACAACCATGAAAACATAGCCAGCTACAGTCTGTGTTCCAATATTGAATCCTAGCCACTGATAAATTTCTGTGGTGTAATTTGCACATGTAACAATATTGAACAGAAAACCACGTGGGATTTGGTATCCTCCACTTCCATCAGGGGTCCGAAGCTTTCTCAACAAGATGTGGCAATAGAAGTTTGCTAGTTGACAAACCAACCCAAACCCAAACCCAATCTTCATTTGGAGATCACTAACAGGTGTGTATAGTGGGTGATTGACATAATAAGCTATGTAGGAGCCAAAGCTCCAGTAATAGGCACAATTTCGAAAGACATTCAAAAGTGGTGAAGTGGCATGGCTGAAACGGTGCACAAAGAATGTTTCCATGATACGTTTGAAGTAGTGGAAACACCAGTAGTACAAGGCATATGTCTGGACTGGGTGGATGACACGCTTCCCTTTGTAGCCAAAAAATTGATACACATTGAAGAAGTAGAAAAGAGGATAAATAATAAGAGGACCCAAATATTCCCAGAAGAAAAGTGTGCTGTAGGCAACCTGTGGACCTAGGTCCTTGAATACCAGAGTTAACTCATTTGTGCTCCCACCACTGTACTCTTTGAGACTCTTCTTATAGTGAAGGACGGTGGGCTTCTCCTTGGATCCAGGTGGGAGAGGGAGGGTAAGTCTCTGTCTAGAAGGATAGTATCTCTTGGCTGTTTACAAAGATAAGCTTAGAAGAATATTTCATATGCATTGAGAAAAAATTACCAGGAAAAGAATGAGAAAACAAGCAATAAGGGAGCAAAGCACAACTAAGAACAAAACCACTAAATACAATCACTGAACTTCAATTGACCCCAATATGTAATATTATGTTCTCTGGCACTAAGAACATTATCATTAAATAACCAGTAATCACGATGTGAATTTGAATCTCGAAGCCTTCAATGTCAATCTTGAGTTTGGAAAAGTAAAAAAAAAAAAAAAAAAGAGTTTATAACCGGAAAAAAAAAAAAAAACTAGAACATAAATGATAATAATAAAAAGGAGAAAACTTTATCCCACCATCTTAGATGCCTTAATGGAATCTTATTCAATAACAGCAACAATCATAAGAATAAAAATAAAATTGCATGAACACCATAATTATTACGCTAGAAAGACCAAGAGAAGGAATAAACAATAATAACATACAAATGCAGATAAGATGTCATGTAATAAACCACGCCAAACGTCAAGAATTTCTACTTCCACCAATTAAAAAAAAAAAGAAAGAAAAGAAAACAAACTTCCGGCAAGAAGCAGACTTATACACAGCATTTCTTTGCCACGATTAAACCTCAATCATATAATCGAAATCGAATTCACTGCAAATCAGAACCTCGTAAAACTCGAACCCATCATATAATGGAAATGTTGGAAGCATCTTAATCACTTACTTTGCTTATAAATTGCCTCCTGCAGATCAGTTACAGTAGCCTGCAAAAACAAAACAAACCCTTCAATTTCTCTCAATTTCTTGCAAAACAAAAAGATGACACATATTTAGCTAAATTGAGAGAATAATGGAAGAAAAAGAATGTACATAACATACAGAATCACTGAGGTCAAGGCCGCCCCTAACGAGTTCTCTGCCGCTACGTGTAACCACCGTCACCTTCATCCTTAGGGAAGACAAGATAGAGAGAGAGTACAGAATATGGAGTGGGAAGATCTGAGGATTTGTGCCTTGTGGGATTGGGTTATGATTATGTTAAGGAAGATGAAAAGTAGTGATGTTTATGGGTGCGGTGAGGGCAGTTGAGTTCGGTCCAATCTCCAATGGGTGTGATTTGAAGGTGTCACAAGTAATTAATGGCGTGTGGTTGGGGTAGATGAGCAGACCATTTGCACCGATGAACAACCGTCTCACGCCTTGTAACCTTATTCATCCATCGCAAGATTATGATTAGTAGCTGAAGTACATATATAAGCCCTGGCCCCATTTCAAGGGTCCCTTACCTGATTTGACTTTTTCGTAAAAGGACCATCCCATGCATGGACCCAATTCTTCAACTTAATTTGGCACATCGTCTATAACCTTTTTTAATGTCGTTCTCATTTTATCACTCTTGATTTTGTCCAGCAAAAAATGAAAAGCAGAAAAACTTAGGTAAATTAACCAACCCAACTTGGTTGGTTGGACACCACAAAGACTTTAAAGTCCATGTGAGGTGGGAAGTCAAGGGTACAAACCTTATCTCTCATAAAAAATCCAAATAGGTGCATTGTTTAATTCAATGGTTTTCAGTCTTCATCGGTTCAGTTGGGCCCTTCCCCTACAGTCTAAATTAGAAATATGATAGTATACTATTTGACTATTGACAAAAAAAGAAAAACTTAGGTAATAGTCGGTTCAGTTTCTAATTTAAAGACCATATTAGAATAAAGTGGGATCAGCTAAATTTGACGCAGGTTACCAAGACTCAGCAGAAAATACTGCTTAGTAGCGTGCACTGCGCAGCATGACTGCCGGATCATTTGAAAATTAGATGTCCTGCTATGAGCTTTGCTTAACAAAGTATTTCCCAAACGACATGGTAGACAAATTCTCAATCTTGCAATTAGATGCATGATTTACTTGTGATAAGTGTCATTCAATGCATGATGTACTCTAACTGGTCATAAAATTTAACTTCATGTGCTTGATTTTGTTTTTAGAACGTACAACTAGTAATGATTTTGAAATTTAATAGGAAGTAACTTGTTAACAGTATTACGCTTTGGTGAAATGAGGATGGACAAAACGAACAATTTTAGAAATGAGCTCGGACTTCTTGAAAGATTGCTACGATGAACAAATCTGGATATGTGAGGAAAGAGAACAAATTTGAGCTAAACTTCAAGAGAAGAGAAGATCCAATAACTCATGCAATTAATACATCCGAGATTCACATGTATAAATTTATCGAGCACCCTCAATGGCAACTCCTCAATCATACTTCAACATGTAACCGAAACGGAAGATTGTCATTGCTTTTCTCTAGGTCCCAGTTGAGACCCATCAATACTTTTTCCCATTGGAGGCAAAGTCTGCAGTTTCACCACCAACTACATTACAACTCCGAGCCAACACAACAAAATATAGGAAACACCAAGAGGAAAGTCCCGTATGGTTCACTTGGACATTTTATCGAACATTTGGACGAGCTTAACATGGCACTTTAATTTAGGTGCATTAACGGGTTTAGAGGAGGGCGTACCAGGTCAGGTTTGAAGATGTTATGGACAATGGAGGCGCCGGAGAGGAGTGAAGCTATGACGACTGCGCACGACCAAGCTAACGACGGCGTTCCAGTTGGCCGTTTCCCCACTCCAAATTTCTTATTCATTTTCTCCTTCCGATAGGCAAACACGACTCCTTATAAAAGGCCAATAACCAAAAAAAAAAAAAAAGAAGAAAAGGCTAATAGCGTTAAAAAACAGCTGGGCTACTGATATTTTAGGCCCAACTATAGTCAACCAAGCCTATGCAAGAGTGTGGACCTGTGTGTTGCCAGCCCGTAGTCAAGCTTGACCTATTAGGCGAGCCCAATCCAAAGTAACGTACGATTCCGTCCAATTCTGCAGTCTCCACTTTGTTTGTTTTTTATCCCTTGTTTTTTAAAAATATATTTAGGAAACAAATAGAAGGTCGAATAGTTAAAACTCTTTGACTTCACCTCAAAGATTGAAGGTTCGAATTTCACCAATATTAATATCCCTTCTCCATTGTGATAGTGTATGTTTGATCAAAATTTTAAATACATTTTCTAATCAATTTTTTATTTCATATACACGTCTACTAAAAAAATTTCTAAAACTTTCTAAAACTAGTCATTGAAAAAATATCTCAAAAAGGGACCATCTAAACGCAGTAAAACTACTTGTATTTGAGTTTTTAACATGACATTTTACTTCAATGGACCGATCAGCTTTTCTTTTATTCTTTTAGTATTTTTTTTAATTTTCTTTATATTAGAGTGTACTCAACAGAGATCTGATCTCTCATCTATGATGCGCTAATAGAATTAAGCTTCCTTAAAGATAAGTAGCACCTAATTTTGGTCTTCTCAGTTGCGAAATTGACATTAAAGCAAGGCTGAAACTCAAATTTCGTCCTCCATTTAAGTCCTGCCTTTTCTTTAATTCTATTTTTCTAAACTTCTAACAGCTAATACAGAGCTTCGGAATTGCATAAATTTTAAAAAATTGCTTTAAAAATTCATGTAACTGGACCAAAATATTAATCAAATTGACTAAAATGAAATTCCAATAAACAGAACCATTTATAACTTTTCATACATTTGATTTGCAACGATAAAAGAAACAAGAGATTCGGTAGGAAGTGAAAACGCAGTCAAAAAAAAAAAAAAGAAACCCTCACGTGACACGACACGAGGAACGAAAGGAAGTTCCATTGATTTGAACTCCAGTATGATTAAGCCCTCTTAGGAAGAGAGAAAGACGAGAAAATAGATGATGTTGCAGTAAACACAAATCCTAGTAGACAAAGGCTGGTGGCTGCATGTGCCGTGCTTATAAATTTATCGACACCAGAATCACTTTTGACTAGAAGGTCCTTCAAATCTTGGGTCGTAGCAAAACTTGCAGCGGCACCGGTCGCAAGTACATATGATATAACCTGCAATATAATTTATCAAGTTATAATGTATTAATATATATATTTTTAAAAATTATCTGAGGTTACATATTGATTTAAGCTTGACAATATATATACTGGCCATAATAAATTGATAACCGCAGAGGCACACGAATATATACATGAAAAAAATATGTATTATCAAATCAGATTAAGCACAAAAATATATTGTAGAGATTTTATATAATGCTGGCAATCAGTCCCAAGCCCCATTGGGATCCTATGCCCATATTTTATTTGGGCGGGATGGGTAACAATAATATGGAATTGGGTTTATTTGGGATTATACCCATTAACACCCATTTAAATATGGGTATGGTGGGGAAATGATTGGGATTCCCATACCCAAATATAGACAAACCTTGAAATAATTTGTTTTTTATCAGATCCACCTCTTCTATACTTTCTTTTGAAAAAATTCTTCATTTTAAGCTGCATTAACAAAACATCTTTCATTTTTTATTTATTTTTTATTTTTTAACATTTTTTTCAATAACAATGGAATACCCATTTTTTTAATGATGGACAAGTTGGAAATTTATTTTTGCATTCTTAGCTTCTTTATTTTGCCCTCTTCGATTCATCTATTTCTACTATAAATATTATGTTAAATTTTATCTATTGACATCAATTTTATGTGGTTAAACTGATCTTTATACTAAAAAAATTCATGTGAATTTTATATATTGAGTGCTTTAATTTCAGTTCAACCTTATTCTCGAGAAAATTAGTCTTTATATTCTAGTTTCATCAAAGTTTGTAATGTCCATGAACAAATGAGATGTTGATTTATTTTAATTTTTAATTTGCTTCATTACTTTAGTAATGGATTTTAGTATCAGGAGTTTTAATAAGATACTATCTAAATTGATTTTTTTATGTGTAGATAAATTAAATATCTGCACATCTTCAATCTATCCTCTTTACATGTAACAATTGAAAAACTACAGTTTATAATTAAAAGATTAAAGAGTATTAATAAATGAGATCTAAAAAAATAATAATATAAAAACAAAAAAAAGTTAGAAATTTATTGAGGTTAATAAATTAAAAAAATAAATGATATAAAAAATAAATATTCATGTTAAACTAAAAAAAACAAGTAATCTAAAAAAATAACAATTGATTAATAAGGAAAAGATAATTTAGAAAAATAATAAATGGGATAAATTGGGTTTTTGGGCGGTATCAAATGGGACTAGCCCATTTTAGTCCCACCCATATTGATCCCATGACAAATATGGGACTGTTTGGGTATGACCCATATTTCACAGTCCCAATTAAATCCCGCCCAAATCCCGCCCATTTGCCATCTCTAATTTTATAATATATTCCGCACAAACGACAAGGATACGTGTACCAAAACCATTACTATTAAAATCAACATTTAAAAAGTAGCAAAGTTAATTTAAAATTTTTATGCAAAATAAATTATATAAGTTGTCCGCTCAGCTTCTTGGTATCTATCCGCTTAGACCCTTTTTCTAACTGTTCATACAAGTAGTATATCTAAGACCAGGTCAAACAGAAGGTTTGAGCTTTCATATATACTAGTGATGCTGGCATAGTCGATCTGTGTGCCTGAAAAATGTTATTTTTATATAACTTAAAAGTTAAATTAAATTAGCTATAGTATTTGATAGTAAAATTAAAATTATTATACATATTCTTTTTTGTGAAAAATACTTCTCAAAAATAAATTTATATTTTTATTAATTAGATAGTTAGTTAGTTAGTTAATAATTTTATTATTTTTTAAAGTTATTTCTACAAGTTATAGTCTAAAAAGAGAAGCTTTTTAAAAAAAATAAAAATAAAAAACCGAGAGGGAAAGACCATCAAACTAAACACCTCTCTCCTTCTATTGTACATATATGCGTGTGTGTCTAAGTATATCTCAAGTACTTCACGGATGATATACTTGCCAAAAGCCGTAAGTGTACAAAAATGCCGTCAAAATATATGCCTTAGCTGAAATTCTGAGGCCATATGTGACAAAATCAATTTTTTTTGTACTTACTTAAAGCTTGCAAATGGAAACATGGAATGGAAGGGAAGAGAGCACCGTACCTTGTCACCATAGAAATCGAACTGAAGCATGCCCTCACCGCCAATGCGATTTCCAGTGCTTACCAGGAATACATTCAATGCAGTTTGCAAAAGGGTATATAGGAGTCCAATGACTGTAGCAGCAAGCAGATACCTGCAATATTACTTGGGAATAAGTTTCATGAAGCTGAAATTCTTTACATGGCCAAAAATATTTTCCGTCACAATAAATATGCAAATAATGAGCAAAAATTTGCAAGAAAAACGTTATAAATTGTGAGTATATCTATTCAAATTATATATATATCTTAATGCAATGATTAAAGGTAGAAATAATAATGTTACCTGTAGGCGTAGAAATCGTTAAACTTGACTTTGATATCACCATAATCCGAGCTCTGAGTGTATGTGTTGGTTACAAGGACAATAACTGATATGAGGAGGCAAACGAAGGTTAAAATCCTCACTAAAAGGCTCACTATTGGAGAAACAGCAGTGGAAGGTGGGGGAGCCATATTTGATCAATCGTCCTCTCTAGTTTTGTTTCTTGTTCTGATTCTGATATATAATTTGCTCAAATTTATTGAGCAAATGGAAGAATTAATATATAGTGTTTATTAACTTTAGCACAAGCAATCGGATTTGCATTCCTCTCTTCTATTAGTCTTTCTCTTTATAGAAAAATTTTCATGGTTTCATGGCTGTGAAAGGGTTGACTTTGGCCAAGTCACCTACTAAGTCAATGACAACGTCGTTTTTCTTTTTGCTCAAATTGCAAATTGTCTTCTTCTTTTTTCGGCTTCCCATATGCATCGTTTACTTTGATGGAAGGAAGGCTGTGGCCTACTGCTAAGATCTTTGCTGGAAATTATCACGTTGACCGAAAATAACGCGTGAAGTCAACCAAGCAAATTAATTCTAGTGCCAAAAGACACATATTTTGTGTTTGTAAATTTTTTAATTTTTATTAAAATATAAATTAAATTCATAAAAAAATAATGTTGTTTTTCAATTCTCAATAGTAGGGGAATTTTGATCTGATCATTTTTGGCTACCTACGCAAGGCTTTTATATTGCAACTAACAACGGATCAAAAGGGTTCGTAATCTGCGTCAGGTGAAATTATATGTACTAATTCTTGGACTTGATCAATTGCAATATATGCAGGTAACGGAAAATTTTGCCAAAATTCGATGGGCATGGTAGTAGTTAGCCAAGTCAAATTGCTTGATTACAAGTTAACAAGTTGCTTGCGCGAAAGTATGACTTAAAAATTTCATCATTAGGTTTTACAACTTAAGTTGTCGCAGTTTTTCCACTTTGAATTCTCAGTGCTACTTTTTTAATGTCAAATTCAGTGCTAGTAATATAAAAAAAGTTGCTTTACATTCACACTGTAATAATTATTTAAAAAGAGTAAACGTAATGTGTCAACTCTTAATCATTGGCACCAAATTTGGTACCGAGAATCCGAACTGCAGTTTTTTAACACTTATACTCTGTTAAAAATTATAAACTATGGGAATGATGCATTTGTACAAAAATAACGAAAATTTGTTAATTTTCTTTTAAAATTTATTATATTTTTATAATTAATTTTTTTAAAAAAATTATAATCATTTTTAATAATTTTACGTTACCATAGCAAACTTCGCCGCTGCTCCGCTTAAACTTGTAGTGGGCTAAAGTAAGTCCTCTAGATTCCGCCGTTTCGGCCGAAATTTTCAACGTATTGTGTTAACTACAGCCTATGGGGACCTAACTTATTTTTGAAGTTTTGATTCGTACAGTCTAATCTTTTTGATCATGGGTTGTCTTACATCCCAGTCGTGCAGACATTGTGGATTAATCTACCCGGTTTCTGGTATACAACAAGAAATTCGAATAGAAGACTTTATATTTCTTCGCTAAACTAATAAAATAATATAAAGTCTAATATAATCTAATCACTCGACAAATAAGCTACGCGGTTGTGCTTAAGCCTTGATAAATTAAGTAATCTAGGGTATAATCTAACTTAATCACTCGAAAAATAAGCTACGCGGTCGAGCTCAGGCTGTGGTTGCCAGTTACCACTTGCAATTACTTGAAGATCGTGATGACCAATACGCGGTCGTATCAGTTATTCAACGATGACAGTTGATGTTTTGCCCATTTCAACGACTTGAGGTCTTCTATTATACAATTTGGTGTTATACTCATATTACACCAGTTAGGTGATTGACAACTATATATTCACTTGTTAATCAGTTAGGTGATATAATATAAGTATAACATTAAATTGTGTAACAGAAGACCCTAATCCCATTTCAACCCTTCATTTTATTTAGCAGAGACTTTGGCTTTATGTCAGATGCCGTTTCTTGTATTTGTTATTTGTGTTTTGACAAATAATTATGTTTATTCTTATAGTTTCAATGATTGATAGTCTTGAACTTGTATTATTGGGTCAGACTTTTTTTTTTTTTTTTGGGGCAAACTATATAGAAATTGGGATTACAGAAGGAAACACAATTTATTCAAAAATAGATATCTAACTAATGGAAACTGAGTGACAAATTTCTCAACCAAGCAATTAAGCTCTTTTTAAAAAAAAAAAATTATTTCTGGGGAAGCACCAAGCAATTAAACTCGAACATCGAGTTGCAATTTATCTTCATTAAGTTCGTTAAACATATTTGCTCAGATTACCTAAAGTGCCAATTTCAACTGGTTTCCTTCTTGTCCGACTATAAAGACCAGCCGAAAAAAAAAATCAATGACATAAAAAAAGGGGAATTAAATAAATCCTTCTTCAGGAAAAAAAAAATGTAGGAACATAAGAGCTTATCCCAAATGGGAAAAAGAAAAGATGAAGAAGAAAGAGAAAAAAAAAAGTAATCGGAATTCGAAATGGCCGGTATGGCTTATTCAAAGACACGGTTTATGAGTTCATTTACACTCTAAATTGTACACATTGAACTACATCACCCGATATATATACTACTTTATCACTTAGGTGAAAAACAAACAACATGTTAATAAAATATATATCCTTTTTTAATTTAATAAAAATATAGCTCAATTTTACATTTTATTCGGATATACCATCCAACATGTGGTCTAAGTATTTTTCTTCACTTTCATCACTCATAGATTTTGTCTGCCAGTACAGTAAATATAATTTTTTTATCAAAAAAAAAAAAGCACAGTATCCGATAATTCATCTAATGTCTTTCCCGACTTTAGTTGAGACATCATTGTTTATATTTTTCCGATGGAAAGGACTTTGCCTTTTGAACACAGGTTGTAGAATATCCAATATCATCTCTCTCAGTCATCTCAGTCTCACGCTTTTAGAAAAGCTATAGCTGGGCAGGTTCTAAAGACTGGTCAAAATTTCTATCTCCTGTCACATAAGAATTTAAGAGGATCAGAGGACATGGCGATGTTTGTTTGACAGCATTAGAAGAAGATAAAAAGAACTTTAAAACACTAGCGCAACGAATGCCATTAATGGTCATGAAATATTAGTGCGGGATAAAGTAACCTTCCATTTTGTTTTGTTGTTATATGTGGTAGCTGCTGTATAGAAGACGAAAGACCACGCAATTCAATCAATCACGCAACATTAATTATGGGACTTTACTCCTTGCTATAAACAACTATTCAAAAGCCAAGAATGTCGTCCTGTCGTTGATGCATGATGGACTATTCTTTTGTGGAATACGTAACAAAAATAATGATTAGGTGCTTTCAAAGTTCAATGATTAGGCTGACTGACCATAATATGGGAGTTCTCAACTTTCATTTCTCGTTAAATCATAAAGGAGAGTCCTCAATTTTATTGTGGGCTTTGATAAATGAAATTTCAATCCTCATTTTTTACGGGTTTAAGTAATTTCAATCACCTTTACAATTTGTTTTCAATGTGCTGTAGCTAACAGAACTTAACATGAAATGAATTTGATGGTTCTCTATAATTAAATATACAAAAATTCATTTTTCAAAATTTTCACTAGGCCCTTGCTCCATCAGCTCTCAATCCGGCCTCTCTTAAGAATCACGGACACGGTTGGAAGAAACCCGATGAGGGCTAATTAATATATGCTTTATATATGTACATTTAATTCTAAATGCACAAATATTACGTGAAAAAAAAAATTAATGTAATACATCAGCAAGTACATAATGATTATTTTACGTGTTTGTTAGTATGTGCACCGAAGATTAGGAGTGGTACTCACAAAGAAAGCAAAAACACAAAATTCTGATATAGATGCACTTCAGCTAGCTGTGCAGGCTGAGCCTTCTGATCTTGAACAGGGGGCGTGAGAATTGAGAAGAGCATTACATACAAGCTGGAATCTAAAGAAGGTGGGGAGGATGGTGGGGTATTGGCATAATATTAGAATTTTAAAGCAGCATCTAGCAAGGGCATCTCAAAAGATCATCCGCCATTCCATGTGGAAATCAACGTTAATACATAGATGAACAGACGTAAACAAGAGCATTTTGAGTCTGGTGAGAGTTCATCATCTTCTTCCATTCTTCCCTTTTCAAGTTTTGCTTTTCTCTTTCTCCGAGGAAACCTAATAACCTGATTACATAAACAATTAGCGAATTAAATGTAACAGTACAATACGGTAACCGACCAAAAAATATAAAGAACCTCACATCACTGTTGGAGTACTTACATCTCACACGCGGATGCCCACAGTCGCTTTATTGACGGGTGATTTTATGGGTTGAATTGCTTTTATCCTCATGTCTAGCTATAACAAATCTCGGGCATTGCAAAAGCCAATCCCAACCAGATTCCATAGGCTGTCAGAACCAGCCAGCCCCCTTTTGACCAAAGTATTAAATGCATTTAATAAACAATTAGAATCAATAATTTATCCATGTGATAGGAAACAAATTATAATATTTAATGATATATAATTAGTTTTAATACCCGAGCATAGTGCACCTAATCTTACTCTTTCGTCACCATACTGTTTTATTAACTCTTTTTTCCCATATAGTTCTCACATTTCATAGTTTAGAAGGCAACCATTAATTTTAGCACATGATGCTACTATTATGAGAAATGCCATTGCAAAGCATATTTAGTTAAAAAGAAATAATAAATTTACATAAAAATTTAATAAAGTTTTATTAAATTTATTATTTTATCATGAAAATTTATCATTATTATTTATAGTTATGGTAATATTGAGTCACACTATCATTAGTCTATCACGTATATGTTGTTGCTCCATTAGTCTACTTTATATGAAAATTAAAGCATTACGAAATACAGGGGGATCATAACGAATAATTAATTCAAGAAACACAAATCAAAAGAAAATTAAAATGTTTATAGTAAATTATTTTAAAACATGCTTTTTGTTCCAACATGGCAATTTAAACTCTTGAAAAAAGTTGTTTCAGTTTGAATCGTCTGGGCTAAACAACTAGACTTTGAAGTTGTTTTATACCTCAATTTCTCCAAGCACACAGCTAGACAATTCCTTGATTGTATCGGCATGGTTTTGAGTGTGTATTTGGCGTTTTCCTCTTCTTTTGTCTGCCCTCTACGGCTCTGCCAACCTATCTATCTCAGTCAGTCAGTCACTCCAGAAACAACAAATAAGTACGATTTATTTACTTCTCTATATGCCTCATTGGCTCATTATAATTGCAAAATCATTGCAACACAAACTCACACAAAGAACTCGCTTCTCCTTCATCTCTCCTCTTTTCTGTAGATTTCAAAGCATGGGCACGAACTTAAATAAATGTCTTCTGAGCAGATATCTTGGAAGGGCGAAAGATAACTACCTCAGTTTAAAGCACTTAAATACTTGAGACATAGATCTATCTTGAAATTTGGGATTACCATATTAGTGAGTAGAAACTTAAGACACTGTCAACAGTGACTGACTTTACCTTTTTGGCTTTATATTGATGAACTTAAGGCTGGCTGGCTGGCTGACGCATCATTCATGGCCTGAAAATTTCTTCTCAAATGAAATTGCTGCAGTAATCACTGAAGAAAGTCTCAGAGTTCCAGCATTGGAAAATTTGGAATTACTCACGTCTTCGATTGTTTGCCATAATGTGGGCAAAGGGAAAAAAATAGGGCTTCTGAGAAAGTTGCAGGCCATGGGAACTCTCACAGTCCATGTATAAATCTAGCTAGCTAGTTCTATAGCTACTCTTTCCAGCCAAACATCCAGGGCTCCAACGAACAAGAACACAATTAAAAACTACATCAGAAATTAAGTGATAAGATGATTTAGCTTTTCACAACAAGAAGTACATGACTTCATGTTAAACTAAAGAAGGGTTTCATATGTCATTAAGGGGCTTGACTTGTCATATTTTTGCTCATGATCTTGTCCAAGCACCGACTTGACCAAGCTGTTCGTTCGTACTTCTACTGGTCGGTAACATTTATAAAGTTAAAGAAAGCATGTCAGATAAAATACACCACTATTGTATTCAGAAATCTTGTTTAATCACAACTCATTAGCCCGCAGTTCAATTAGATAGACCTCGGATATTCTCAATGGCCTTCAAAATTCATGGATACAACAACATTCTTCCCTTCTTACTCTAAATTGTAAACATTTGAATGTGGTAATACTATTCTAATTATGATCTTCAAAATGGAGATTTTCACCAGTAGAGTAGCGAATACCAAACCAAGCTATAGCTGTCGAGTGTAGAAACGAAAACGAAATTTTCATACAAGTAATTCAAGAAAATTTACTTATAAATACAGTGCAATGGCCGATCAATTAAATATGTTGAACAATCTTGATCTTCATGTCAGGTAGCATTAACACATGGACCCCTAAGCTCTAATTTTGTAAGCATACCCACAAGCACAAAATGAACAAAAAAATAGAACTAGAGGCCGACCATTTCTGCCTATAAGTTCTTCATCAGCTGATTTTCAAAACAGATGTTGATCGAGTGATGGTATCATGGTACCAATTGAACTTCTAGGCATCCTCATCACATTGGAGATCATGAACTTGCAACTTAAGGTGTTAGGTTCATAATTTTGTCTGTTTAAGTAGATAATATGTAGCATTTGAAGAAAAGGGAAACATTGATTATCACATGAGATGGCTAGCAGCAGAAGTAGAACTAGAAAAATCTGTCCCTGCGTTGCCATTCCAATATTGGTCATTACCAGGAATACTTAAGAAATTTCGTGACAAATTTGGTCCTTGTCGATTAGCTTCCAGCTTTACTGATGCCCCAGCTTCCAATATTTTAGACGCAAGCTGATCCGTTGCCCCTCCACCATAAACTAGCGGCTGATCAATAGTTTCACCTTCAAATTGATAAACTCCAGTAGGTAACTGTTCCAAGCCAGTCAAGAAAGGAAATTGCTGCACTTGTTGTAGTCTCCACTGATCCGCAAACCGAGCTGATATATCAAGATGTCCAGCACCACCCATGGTAGCACTAGGGCTACCAATTTGGAATTCAATTTCACTTCCACAAGCCCTGGTTCCCACTGGAGGTTGAATTCCACTAAAATTCAAGCCAATATCCGCATTCCCAAAATCAGTGAGATTATGCAACGGAGCAAAGAAGGATAGCTGAGATGGAGGAGGCAAATGACTTCTCATATCAGCGGAGTAGCTATTATTAGAAGAAAGTCCACTAGTTGAAGTTGAACTACTTAGATTTTCGCTCGTAACTGGGGACTTTGACCTGCTTCCTTTGCTTCTTTTGTTCCTCCTACATCCTCCTCCTACTGGAACATTTCTTAGGGCACCTCCTCTAGTCCAGTATCGTCGACAGGTCTTGCAGAAATGACGGGGCTGAGTTAGGCTGTAATTGTTGAAGTAGCAAAATTTTGTATTGGTTGATTCACAACGCGGACACTTGAGTGCTGCCTCAGGCTGGGGTAGCTTTGCTAGCCTGGCTCGTTCAGCCATCGAGCCAGGTCTAACTGAGGCTGGGCTACCAGCTCCAACTGGAGGTGGGGGAGGCATTAGTGGTGGAAGTTGATGATTCTCTCCAACACCTCCTTGCTGATGATTTGGTTGCTGCAAGAAAGTGAAGCAAGATATGAAATATTATCTGGAATATTCAAAAAATAAATCAATGAAAGAGATTATAAAGGAAGATGGCTAGGAATATAGATGTATCTTTTTATTTTGGTATTATTCTAAGGTGAAGAAGCTTTGGAAACAGGAGGAGAAATTAATCCTTATTTACATACCTGTGGCCAATTGGGTGGATCTAGATAAACTGGAACAGATGAGAATACCATGGTGCTTGACCTTTCTCTCTTTTGTAAAGGTTGATGGGTTTTATGGTAGAGAATCACATCAACAATAGAGTTGCAGAGAAAGATAGTATAGAACAAAAGAGGAGGAGATTTCTAAAGTTAAAGGAGAGGTGCTTATTTATTATGTTCTTCTTGGTCCATTCCCCCTCTCTCTCCCTCTCTATTTGTCTCTCTTTTATGTAATATTTTCTTTATGGTTTGAAGACATTCTACCATATCTTAGTTTATAAGTTTCAATTTTATGTTTATGTAATTAAAAAACTCGTCGTGAAAGAGAAAGATTGATGTCCATGCATGGACATAGATAGATGAAAATAGTGAATGGAACCCTAACTAATACTCCACAATATTATCATTGTGCATATACGCATGATTTTTCTTGACTGAAAAGATTAATTTGTGCATGTTTTGAGTGTGTATTGGATAATAGTTAATAAACTTGAGGAAAAGAAAGTCCTGGTTGGGGTCTGTGACGGAAATGTCACCATCGAACGTACTTCCCGGCCTGTCCCCGGCGAAATTGTATTAATTTACGGGCCTAGTGCACAGGCAAATATCATATAAATTATCAAATGAAAAGCCATGCATGCTCATCTTTTTAGGTAGAAAACTGCAGTAGTATGAATATTTTCTTTATCTAACGCCTTAATCTAATGTTTAAAATTATTACAATAACTCATATCCATTTCCCAATTTGTGAACCTTGTTATTTAAAAAAAAAAAAAAAGTCACACAATATCATTACATTACTTTCTTATATCAACATGATTACTATATTTATATAACATTTTTTTAAATCACATTATCTACAAGTAGAATAGTGAACCAATTCATGTAATTAGAATCTCCCCGTTATTTACTATGGTGATTATATATTTAGTTGATCATGACGCACATGCATCCCATTGTGCTTTGCCACGAGTTCATTTTGAGTAATTTCAGTCTTCTTAAACCCTACTTGTCAAAAGTGATTGGCGCTTCATATTTTACATATTCCCTTTTACTCATTTATTTTTCTGTGTAATAAACTCCATATCATAATCTTTTCTAAATTTAGCAGTGGGATCTTTCTACTTTCAGCAAATGTAGGAATAACGATGACCAACTTCCAAGAACTAACAAAAAGTCTTCCTCAAATTAACTGCAAACTTGTAGTGTTAGTACAAAAAAAAAATGGTAATTGTTAATGCAAAATTCTATTCTCCATAAAGAAAATAATAAAAAAATAAAAAGAACCGAATGCAGGATCATAAGTAGTAATACTGCATTGACCTAAAAAGAATCAGAGGCAGAAGAACCTGGGCGCTGACGGGAGAGGTGGAAGGTTGATAGTGGTCGTCTTAAGATGCTCGTGGTCGGGAGACTTATGCTTTACCCAGATGCCACGTCATTTCCCCTGGGCCCTGCTGCAAGTCCTTCTTTTCTGCGCGTTGCCCTACCCAAGAATCTACACACAGTTATGGGTCGGAGTTGTCATTAACATCTCTCCCTCTTTAGGTGTGAAAATGAAGTCTCACCATCCATAATCTAACTGTCTCCATCACTGAGGCTAAGAAATTATTTTTCTCTTCAGGTAGTTGCAAGGATTTTGAAGAGGAACTCTTGTCCCTAGATGACCAAGGCGTTTCTTGAGTTTATTTTGGTAATATGGGTGAATTAGTGCAGGTATCACGATAATAAACATTGCAGTCACTTCACATCATTTGGATAAATTCATGATGCATGCATACATATATATACATACGCGTGTATGTGTGTCTGCGTGTGTCTCTTATTTCAAGATAAGGTAAGAATACCCAAACATTTTCACTTCATGAGAATAATTAAAGGGCTATAAAGAGTTATATATCGTGATGTTACGTAAAATTCTTTATCAAAGACTGATCAAAACCGCCATGTGTTATATGCATATAATTGGAATCTAGTTCAAAGGTTGGAGGAGTGGACCGCTGACTGTGGAGTCTGGTGGTTAACTTGATTCTGCTAGCAATATTATTGATTGCATGGCCATTACGCAATTCTGGTGGAACTTTTTGTCAATCATTTCACACTTCAATCAACACATAAAAATTTCAACGAAAGAACTTTCAATGCAACAGTCGATACTGTTCTTTTGTTTTTATGCCATTTTTGGTTTTTCACTTCTTTCTTCTTATTTGCTATATTCTTTTTTGCTTTAGTCTTGTCACGCCCCGTACCCGAGACGTGGCACCCGCCATACCCTAAACTAAGTTAGGACACAAGGCTAAATCAAGACAAAAGATCAACTAACTCAATAAAAGGTTCAAAGAAATAACCAAGGATGCTCCAAGAAGATCTTTCATTCATAACCCAAAAGATATACAACATTCATTACAATTCTCTTCCCCAATAACAAAATAGTTGGGAAGGTATGTATAACTTAATCCATACAAAAATATGGCTCTACATCAAGCTATCAAAAATAACCTCATTCATGTCTACCCTAACTAAGACTATGAGGCCCAAAAATCTGTCCAATCACCTTCAACAAATTCATCACCTGCGGGGTTAAACAAAAGGAGTGAGTGATATAATCACCCAGTAAGTAGTAGAGGTTCTCTTTGGGGCTTAAGCTTGTTATTCATACATAGGTACATTTCCAAATCAAAATCAAAGTCATTAACAGCATAACATGTGGTCAAGTCAAAACCATACACATTCAAACATTGCATAAAGCAATTCAAAGAAAAGAGAGCTCAAGTAGTTAGTGGACACATGACCCTGGAATTCTAATTGTTAACTATAACCCGGTTAACGCGGTTCAAAACCAACTATCACCCGGTTGGTGCGGTTCAAGACTAACTATAACCCGGTTAGTACAGTTCAAAATAATTTGCTACCATTACCAATTTAGGGAAACTAGTACCGTCATATAACCATTTCACATACAAGAGCTCAAGCAAGTATTCATTCAAATAATTCATTAGACCACATAACTTATTTCATAGAAAACCAAAGTAACCAAACGTAAGCCCATTTATATAAGGAAAATATCATCCCATTCATTTCTCATCATTAAAAACATTTGCAAGGCAAAGAGAATCAATTGCTACTTACCTCCCTTCAAGACTAATTCAAATAGTCGGAATAAGGGTAAACGCCGTCGTCACCTATAATATACAAATAAGACTTGTATCACATACTGATTCTATTAAGAAACCATAAAAGAGGCTTAAACCTATCTTAACACGCAAAATGAGGAAAAGAGGCAAAACTGTATTGACCCACGGCGTCAGCCGTGGCTCAGCTACAGTACCCAGTCGCGGCGCGGCTGAGGTCGCGGCTGAGGTCAGAACCAGCGGCCCCTCATCCGCGGCGCGGGTAGCACCGCGGATGAGCCCAGAGAGGCTGCTGCAACGAGTCGCGGTCTCATCCGCGGCGTGGATGGCACCGCGGATGAACCCAGCAAGACGGCCTGCAATCTCTGCAACTCTCAAAATCCAAAATCCGACTTTTTCAACTCAACCCAACACAATCTAACACCAAAATAGCTTCAAATAAGGCATAATATGGTAAGGAAACACTATCTTAACATCATAAGCAACATATTCCATGAATCATTCTCAAAATCACACAAGATTTACAAAAGTCTCATACCCAAATTTCCTCAAATCCCTAACTCATCCACCTCACACACTTATCCCATTAGACATGCACTTTCTCTACTACTATATCTAATACAAGAACAACATAGTCTAAGAGCATCCAATAAAGCCATAATTTCGAATTCTCAAGCAAAATAATCAAAGTGTGAAAGAGCTAAAAAAAAAAGAAGTAGGGAAAAGAGTTACCTTGAGGGAGATTTGGAGAAAAAGCTTCAAAATGACTTCTACTAGCTTCCTTTGGGGATGAAATCCCTTCAATTCCTCCTTCAATGGGTTGAGAAAATGGGAAGAAATTTAGAGGAATTCTTTCAAAAGGGAAGAGGAAGAGTGAAGGAAAATGAAAAAGGGATTTTAGTCTTTAGGGCAAAATTGAGTTTCAAGAATTACAATTAAGGACACTACTTCTTACAAAGCACACAATGGCCCAAGAAGGTTTAATTTTCATAAAGGTCCATAAGGGCCTTAATATCACAAGTCTCTGTCTCCAAACTTCACATTTATCTGTAATGCTTGTGAGAGAAAAAAATTGTTGCATGAGACAAAATCTTAAAAGAGAAGATTCTACACTTTAAAATTTGGGTATTTTATTTCATATGAACAACTTGATATTCATGTAGATCTAAATAACGTTTTTTCGCCCGCCATTGTTTATTAGCAGCACTGCATGCTTGGCCGCACCAGATAGTCGAAGTGTTGTTTAACTCCGAAAATAGATTCGTTTTTTTTTTGTAATAATTTAGTCTAGTTATCCTCTTTTGACATAGCTCATCTGCATATAGGAGACCTAGATCTTACTCATACGTCGTATGACTTTCAGGTGGTGTAGATAATT
Organism: Mitragyna speciosa; assembly: GCA_024721245.1. Classification (NCBI taxonomy): domain Eukaryota; kingdom Viridiplantae; phylum Streptophyta; class Magnoliopsida; order Gentianales; family Rubiaceae; genus Mitragyna; species Mitragyna speciosa. Next base: position 4,332,954 of record CM045552.1, read on the forward strand.
CAGCGCTTGAGAGTTTTTGATGCACACTTCTCTCTCGTGTCAATTTTAGAAAATTCTCAAAAAATTTGTATACGTTATTTTTCACCCTCAATATAAATTTGTAATAACTGAATCTTCGTCGTTATATTGGTGTCTGAATTACACAAATTTCGGATTCTATCTCCGTGGATAAAATATGTGAGAAATTATAATAGTATGTTCATTTCATTATTTTATGTATACGTTATTTTAAAACATATCCACAAAAGTACCTATTAACATTCATGTGCAGACCATGACATGTATGGAATTTTTTTTTCTTGATCCTCAAGATGCCCACTTGGGAACTCTCAGAAATTACGTGGAAAATTCTTCGTTCAAATGCCTAGTGAGATCTCATTCTAAAAATTATCACCACAGAGAGAGAGAGAGAGAGAGAGAGATCTCATTCTGTAAATAATCATAGAATAGTTTTGTTATAGATAAGAATTGTGCTTGTCAAATAAAGCATACACATAATCAGATAACCATAAGGACTGGCGTGACCTGAAGAAAATTCTATTCGCAAGTGTAAGTTTTTGGGATCACATCTGATGAAGATGCAAAGTCAGGCACATGCATGTGGTATACTAGAAAGCCAAATTTGTACACAAATTTGTGGTTGGTTGGTGAAGAATCTAATTCCCTATCAAATCAAATTCTTGGGGGGCAGAATATCTCTTTAGCTCATTTTCATGCAAAAAGCAGACCCTTCTTCTTCTTGTATAATAGACACAGTAGTTGGAAAGTTAGCTACACCTTGCAGCCTTTTATACTACCATTATTTGTTCACTCGCTGTCACCTTCCCTCCCACCCAACTCCAAGATCGTATTTAGATATCTGTGTGGTCAACAGTTTTGGGCACTGCAGTCTCCTTTGGCTGGTAAAAAAGTTTAGGGATGGTAAATCACAATTTAAGCACAGACAAATATCCCTATCAATAGTGCTTACATCATTATGGCTAATATGCTTGTAAAACAGATTTGTTAAATAAGCCTGATTTTGCGTTGGCAATAATGCTTATAATATATTGTAGGTTTTACACCACCTTCGTTCTTTAGGGAACTAATTAGATAGTGTAAGGCCTGATTCTATAAGTTTATAGCAGGTAATTTTGTTTAATGCTACGCCTAATTTTTTTTGTTCTTCCAAGAGATAAAACCAGAGATTAAAACTAAGTTTTTTGTTTTTTTTTTTGAAATCCAAATTGAAGCGGGATTGATTGGGTTCAAACTCAAGCATTAGAATAAAAAGGGTTAAATTTTGAGCTTATATACTCGACTGCGGTAAAGAAGCAAGCTATTTGAACTGACAGAAATTATCAGAATTCTTTTCAAGTTTAAAATTCTATTGTGATTGGGGACTGGAATCAGCAGTATTGCATGACTTGAGTCAGTTTTTTTTTTTTTTTTTTTTTTGGGTTTTTTTGGTGTGTGGGGAAGGGGGCTCGGGCGTGAAGTCAAATTAGCGGACTACAAATGTATGGTGGGTAGGAAATACAAACAGGGATATCGGTCCAAAACTTATGAAGGCTTGGTCCAAAATGATCCATAATTTCGTTTACAGGCTTGTAAGTCCCACGCAGTCCAGTGCTTTTGAACTTGCAGTACGTTTGTCCTACAGCCCACATGCGTAACTTGCAGACTCCAACGCCAGTGGAGAGAAGGAAACAAATGTGCTGATCAACTTTGCCAAGATGAGCCTTGGGATGCAGCCAGGAGCAGTAATTCTTTTGATCCCACCAGCGACGGTAAGGCAAAGTCTAGCTACTGATGTAATTGGAGTGGCCACTCCTAGAGAAGTTTCTGTATAGGGTATTGATCCTCCCCCATCTACCCCAAAAAAAAAAATACATATGCTTCTCTAAAATACTGGTAAAATTATAGGGAAATCTGTACAAATAGTTTCTTGCATTTGTGAATTATATTTTTGAACCCCTCACGTAGGGTGTGAGCATGGGTCACGTACCCAACCCTATGGGGATTTGGCTGATCTGACCCTAATTTATCGGGTCAACAATTTTTCGACTCTAATCGGGTACCTAAAAAATAGGGACAGGTCACAGGGTACCTGACCCGTCCCTTTTTTTTGGATTGAAATTTCTAATGGTTGGAACACAAAATCATACACTAAGTCTTATAGGCAAATTAAGGACTTTATAGTCTCTATTCATCTTGATTTTGATGATTTAAAAACTAATAACAGTATATACTAATATTCTACCAAGATATATTTGTAGTAAAGTAAGTTAGGAATAAAAAAGAAGTCAAAATAGAAAATAAAAGGCGAAGCGGACGACCAAGCGGATGCTGCAAAGGGAGAAATGAACGACTGGTTAATTCCAAAAGGTATGCGGACGACCGGTTAATTCCAGTAAATATGCGGACGAGGCAGCGAACGTTTGGTCTATATACTTTTAATAAAATTATGATAAAGTCTCTATAGTTTTTAATATTTATATAATATACCTCAGGTCAGGTTGGGTATCCCAGGGATTTTTTTTCTGATCTGTATCCGACCCTAATTTGTGGGTACCTGACCCTAGTCTGCCCTACTGAGAGAATAACGGTTCGGATATCCTATTTGTTGGACCGGATCAGTTTGGATCAAGCTGGTTTTCGGGTCGGCAAGTTTTTTGCCCACCCCTGCCCTCACGTATTAATTGATGCATTTTAATCCATAACATATATCAAATGTAATAATTTGATCCTAAACATTATTTTTTATTTCTTTTTGCGCTAAACAAGCCATTAGGTCACATACTAATATATTTGAAAAAAAAAATAATGAAAATCAAAATTTTTTTTTTGAAAAATGTATCTATACATATTGTAAAGTCCTTATAAAGTTGGTTATAACTTTCAAAATGAACACAATGAATATATATGCCCTTTTTTAAAGGTAAGAGCTGCGTATTTTTATTTTTACTCATTAGTTTATAACCACGCGATGTATACATGATTGTTTTTAGTTAAAAAGCAAATAAAAAATAAATTGATACAATTTTAATATATCAAAAGCCAATATACACCATTCTATATATAAAAAATTAAAAAAAAGATAATTTGTAAATATGAGGCAAAGGATAGCGCAAAAGCCAACTGAAGTTGGAGAAGCATTAGAATACAAATATTGAAAAATCGTTGCAAGTATTAAAAAAAAAAAAAAAAAGAGAGAGAGAGAAACAGAGCATCCTTACAGTTTACTTTGTAGCACTTGACAACGAACCAGATCCAAGACTTAGAACCAATTTTGTGAAGCACAGATCGAACCAACCCGCCAAATTGCGCCTTCAACAATGGCCGAGGACGACGATTTTCTGTGGGGTTCAGATTCAGATTCAGAACCACAATTCTTCGACAAAGATCGGCACGTTCAATTCCTAGAGATGATGTATGATCTGTTGCCGTCAGATTACCAGACTCAGGAAATCAACCGCCTCACTCTCGCTTACTTCATCGTTGTCGGCTTCGACATTCTTGGCTCCCTCGATCGCGTATTTCTTTTAATCTACTTTCTTAATCGAATCCCTTTTATTTGAATTTGATTTAAAAAACAATTACTCAATTTTGTTTACGAAGTCTTTTTTTTTTTTTTTTTGTTTTTAGGGTGGTGCTGGAGAAGTCTGTGGATTGATTTTTTTTTCTTTCCCATGTTGCCGTGTTGATATTAGAGAATCAAGAACTTAAATTTAGGATTCTTGAATGGGAGTCTGTAACTTAACCTCTGTATCTTTAGCAAGAATAAATCTTTAACATGGTTAATCTACGTTGCATGGATTTAAGATGGTTGCTGAATTTTGGATTAATTTGCTTGGATTGAATAACTTTACCTGAGACTAATTAGAATAATGGAAGAAAGACCTTAAACCAGTTAAGGCAAGAAAAGAATTTTGAGGGATTTAAGGAAAAGTTTCGAATTTATGAAATAAAGTAGCATTAACTCTTATTGAAGAATTTAGTTGAGCATCGATAGCTATTTTTGTGGAGATTATGATCTTTGGGTTTGATGGTCTGTTTTGTAATTCTGCTAATAGATTGACAAAGATGCGGTGATTCAATGGGTTTTATCTTTCCAAGCTCATCCAAAGAATGAGGATGAATTGAACAATGGTATGGGATCCTTTGCAAGTGTCTTTTTATTCATTTTGTTTTTAAGATTTTAAATTGGATGGCATTGGATCATGTGGGATTCTGGTTTCACACAGGACAATTTTATGGATTCCATGGTTCCAGAAGTTCTCAGTTTCAATTCAATGTTGAAGGGGTATGACAACAGGATACAAGTCAAGTGAGGATTGGGACTTGAAAGCTTGACTGGAAAAACTGTATTTCTCCAACTGTTTTTAATTTTGTGGCTTTGGATTGTGTCTCTGACATAATATATGCTGCTTGCAGGTGTTGGTTCCGAATGGCAGTCATTTGGCAAGCACATACTGCGCACTTGCTATATTAAAGACTGTTGGCTATGACCTATCACTTATTGATTCTACACCAATCCTAAAATCAATGAAAAAGCTTCAGCAGTCAGATGGGAGGTAATTTCCTATTCTCCAGAAGAGCAAAGAATTAATGCAGACTGCTTGTCTTAGCTTGTTTCTTGGAAGTTGCTATAATTTTATGTTCTGGTCTGGTTTTTATCAAAGTATGCCTTCTCATACTTCTTCATTCCATTGCTATTATTATTATTGTTGTTGTTGTTGTTGTTTTTTGGGCACTGATTGGAGTCTCACATTCTTGAAGTTAATCTATATTTCGTGATTGGCTTTTGTGGCAATGATGATCAAAGAGTAATAAGAAAGATTCTTGTGTTTCATATTACATACTCATTTTTTGAAACTATTTCACATTCATGCGATGTCATGTCACTAGTATAAATTCCTGTTGTTTTTCATGTTTCAGTTTTATGCCTATTCATTCTGGGGCAGAGACAGATCTCCGGTTTGTATTTTGTGCAGGTAAGGAAGATTCTTTAAGGTCCTTCTCATGGGATCTGTATAGTGTTCCTTAATACTAATAAATTAATATGTCAGTTACCATCTGTTTCATGTTGGGCAATTGGAGTGGCATGGACAGGGAGAAAGCAAAGGAATACGTAATAAGTTGTCAGGTATAGGAAAGCATGTGTGCCAGAATGTTTCTTGTTTCTGTTTCCTGCATTTTCAATAAGCATTTAGGTAGCAAATCTTTTCTTTGGATGCTTACAAGTTGCGTTGTTTTTGCAGTCATATGATGGTGGCTTTGGTTTGATCCCTGGTTCAGAATCTCATGGTGAGTGGATTTAAGTTTGTGTAATCTTAGCATTTCTACTTATTTGGTGACTGCATCACAAATTTTTTTTTCTTTTGGTATGTTTCCTACAAAGTACAAATACTACCATTTGCTTCTTTCTCAGTCATTATTGATGGTAAATCAACTTGTCTCTTGTCATTTATTTCTTTAGGTAATTCAACTGCTTGCTTGTTTGCATCCGTAATTCTAGTTCCGTTATATATTGGTATTGTTCTGCCTCCTTTACTGTAGGACTACACAATTTGAAATCGATTAGTTGTACTGTCTGTCGTTATTTAAATTTCACCTCCCATTAAAAATGCTGCTGATAAGGTTGGACTGGTGGTGGTTACTGGGCATCTGTTGCATTTTTATTTTTTTTGGGCCCAAAATCGATATTTAGCATCTTTACCTCTTTTCCTTGAGCTGGAAAATTAGTGTTTATTAAAGATCATCCCTCTGTTAAAATTTCCTCAAGTCTTATATCATATCATGCAATCCAAAGAATCCTTTGTGTGTGCTATGTTGACACTGCATTCCTTCCAGCGACACAAGGGAGGTTTTTAACTTTTCCTTCAATGCCATTTCTATGCTAGCTTTCACTTCTAGAATGATTAGTGACTTCTGTATCTGTCAATGACATAATTTGCTTGAGTTATTTTTATTTTGTATCTGTCAATGATATAATTTTCTTGAGTTATTTTTATTTTCTTTTTCCTTTCTGCATGTTGAAGCAAATGGAGAGAATCTTATACTGTTGGAATGTTGTGAAAATGCTCATGGGTGGCTTTCTTAATGTCACAGGGGGTGCCACCTACTGTGCTGTTGCATCTCTCCGCTTGATGGGCTTCATAGAAGATGATCTCTTCTGTAAAATTACATCCTCTTGCGTTATAGACGTGCCAATGCTTGTGGACTGGTGCTTGCAGGTTTGTTTTCTCCAACTATAGAGGGAAATGGTTAATCCCAGCTCGAGTGGTTCAGCAAAGGTTTTAATAATTCCTACGTAGAATAGAACATCAATTCATTATACAAGAGGGTTGAAAAGGAATTATTATAAAACAGTGGGGAAATCTGTATATAATGCATTAAAATTTGTATGACTCCTTGATTAGGCAAATAGATACAACCAGTGTTTTAGAAACTAATGATCTGCTTATATCTCCTTTAAGTCTCCTTTTCTGCTAATTAGATAATTAGAACTTCCACCTTGCCGGTTGCAGAGGCAGGCAGGTGATGGCGGATTTCAAGGCAGACCAAACAAGCCTACTGACACATGTTATGCTTTTTGGTAAGTGCAAAACCACATTGTATCTTCCCTGAGCTTGATTGCACTTCTCATGGCCTGACTGGCAATGCACCTCTTCAGGGTTGGAGGAGTTCTGAAAATTTTAGGAGGCCACAAGTTTATTGATGAGGGAGGCATACGTGGATTTCTGCTGACTTGTCAGTCCCAGGTACTGGCTTGTTATTCTTTCAGGGTTATTGTTGTCTTTGTTCTTTGAGCTATATAATATTGTCAGTGATGATTATTTTATGGCCATGAAATTTTTCACCCATTACACCTCCTAAATTTATTGGTTTTATTTTTTCTTTCTTTCTTTTTTTCTTTTCTTTTTTTTTAAGAGAGGGGGATGGGGGTGGTTGTGTGCTCTTCATGCAAAGAGCGTCTAACATGCACAGACTTCATATGTAACAACATGCAGAATGTCAGGAGGATTGGGGGAGCTTGGGAAATTGTAGGGTCCACAAAGAATTTGTTTGATTCCCCATGGTTGTTTGCCTGTTCTTATTCATTCCTTTAGGCAATGTCCTTAATAGTTTGTTGTTTCATTCCTCGGAATTCCCCATGGTTGTTTAATTGGAAAAGAAACATCCATCTTTGCCTACATGCAGAGGATTTTTTTCTTCCTTTTACTTGTAATGATTCTTTTAAGAACGTAAAGTTTTAGCTCTACAATGTCATTCACTCTCTGTTTGCTTCCTGTTTCAGTATGGTGGTTTTAGTAAATTCCCTGGACAGTTACCTGATCTTTACCACTCTTATTATGGATTTTGCGCATTTAGTCTGTTAGCGGAACCTGGCCTAAATTATGTCTCTGTCGAGCTAGGAATAACAAATATAGCTGCTGTTGGATTTTGTTTATAAGCATTGTATCCAATCCTGTATTATTGGATGTACCATGGGTTTCTGACCTCTATATCCAATAACTGAGGGGGATTCTGACCTCTATATCTCAATAATTGAGGGATTTAAAAAAAAAATTCTGTAAGAAATAGCTCCACAATCATACTGATAATTTTCTCATTCTGTATTTATTGATACTGAGGATATAGGTGCAATGTAATTTTCTTTCTTGTTTGGTTTGTAAAAGAATATGGAACATCAATTGCTGATGCATTTGTTGATATAATTCTTTCAAATGTCAAAGGACTTCTTGTCACGCTGGGCCTATATGCCATCTTTGTGGGCTTCTCCTGGGTTTTGCTTTCCCCTGCATTGATTGCTTGGATGACTTGTATAGCATTACTAACTTCTTTTGAAGCATTTTGTGGTTCTATGCCATTTTGCTTATGATTTGTCTGTTTTCAGGGCAGAAGAATATGCTCTGAAACTTGACATGCATCTCTGTTCCTTTTTCTTTTTTTTTTTTTCACGTTTGCCTCTAGATAACAGTAGTGTGTTCTTTTCCTTTCCTTTTAAGTAAGATTATGGATCTTCCAGAAAAGAAAGGCTACGTAGCCATTATTTCTAGTGTTTGCTTGTTCACTCAAGGATATAAGCAACTTGCAAATTTGGATTAACCACTGGCTTTATCTCTGAGATTTTCGCCCAAGGCATCCTCATCACGATTTGTAATTGATTTTGCTAATAATGTTATTATTATTGGATTTCAATCCGCTCTGTGGGAGCATAAAGCAATTCTTCTTCTTTTGCTCTAATCATGGGTTTAACTCCCCTCTCCCTTGGATGATGCTTTCTTGTTTAGAATAGAAGCCTTCTGGAATAATGTGGAAAAGAAACTAACGTTTTAAGATGGTTAGATTCACATTTTCTACTATTGTTGTTTTCTTCATTATGCAAGACTGGAGCTTGCGATCCTTTTACGTCTTACAAAATAGATTTTAAGATGATTCAAGGATATCTTGATTATAAAACTAGAATAGAAGGCCGGTAGTTAAATCTGCTACGGTAACTTTTTCTTGTACACCTCTACTAGTTCTTGTGTTGGCCTGTTAATTGTGGCAATGCAAGTTATTCAGAGGCAAAAATAAAGATCTTAAGTTACAATAGTCTCTACTTTCTATGGTGGAGCTTAAATGACAATGAGTTTCCTAGCCTCCAGTCCAACAGTTTGTGATAATAGTAACATACGGGGAAAACTCTACTGTTACGACCATGAAAAATCAATGAATAAAAGCACTAGGATATAATGTGGCACCAATCGCAGAAAGTCAATTTGGATTTGTTTGCTTGTAGCTGTTGAAGCATGTGATCATCTCCGGTCATGGTTTTGCCGGTATCTAATATTTTAGAGATTAAAAAAAGTACTTGACCAAATGATTCTTCAGGGTGGGTGCCTTTCGGCCTGCACGCACGGTCCTCGGTCACGGGCAAGTTTGCTGTTTGGCTATTAAATTTGCTCAGTTTGCATGCCCTGTTATTTAGGTTCATGCCAAAACATCCAATTACCCTCTTAACTATTATCCATCTAATTTTTTTTTATTTTTTTATTTTTTGCGATGTTACGAAGAACTTCAACCCTGAAAAAATTCGCCTCCTTCCTTATTTATGCACCTATTTTTAGTAATTCTCCTCGAGTCTAATCAAGATAATATGTTCATAGCAGGAAGAAACGGTAGTGTTATCATTGGAGGTCAATTAACTATTGGCTTGCTGCTTGAAGCTGATACGTGAACGAACAATGAAAACGTAATCAAAAGAAAATCATTGGTCCGATGACTAGTTTTTGTGCAAATTTGAGAAATGCGGTGAAATAAACAGTTGAGCCAGAAAACAAAAAATGCCTGATCTGATTTTTTGCAATAATATTCCTTTTGACAAGAACATCAGTAATACTATCCGCTTGATTTTCAGTAAAATTTAGTCGTCAGTACTAAAATTATTATACACTATGGGGATAATTAGTTAATTACAGGAACGTCAGGACAACTCAGGAGACAGGAGATTGAATAAAACAAATGAACCCACTACTCTTCCACTGGCATGATGGCATCAGACACCTCTCAACATCAGTTTCAGACTTTCTTTGTCTGATAAAGAATGTTGTTTCCTTGAATTTTGTTGATATGTAGTTTGCACTGGTGTTTTTCCACAGTTAACTTCACATTATCCAAGGTCTTTAAAAAAAAGGTAAAACCAATATCTAATGAGATAGGGAAGAAAGAAATATTAAAAAAAAAAAAAACTGCTAGTAACTCCATTACAAGTAAAGAAAGCTAAAGAAAACCCCAAGACCCTTCTATTGAATTTGCTGGAGTATTTGATTCAGGTGGATTTACTGTTGGAATTGAATCTGAATGTTGGAGGTGAAGAAGCTAGTGGAAGTACCTGGGAAGTGCTGGAGGGAAATTGAAGCACATTCTGCTCTTGATCATTACTCAGTTCTTCCTGTTTTTTCCCATTAATAATCAGCGTGATGTATGATCCACTTTCTTCATCCTTGAGAAACGTTGAAGTTGAAGGAACATCATTCATGTGAACAATATCTTGATCGATCTCTTCTGGGAATTTTTTTCTCCATAGTTTGTCCTCAGCATCCTTTAGGAATTGGAACATTGGAGGAGGTGATGACCTTAACCAATTGAACTCTGCTTCCCTTGCTGACCCGAAAAATGAATTGAACCCAAGTTGGTTGTGCGAGGACTTCACAGGAGTCAAAGGGGGAGTGAAATACGGTGGCGAAGCTATAGGTGTGAAGTAAGGAGTTTCCACTATGTGAAATAGATCACTCAAGCTCTTACTTCTTGATCCTTTTCTACTCCTATCTCTAGATTTTGCATCCTCAGAGTCCAAATCTTCCTTTGTTTCCTCTTTGATGGTAAAGAGAAATCTTGGAGGCCCTGAGAAGTTATGCATCCTCATGAGTTCTGCCTCCACACTGTCTTCCCCATATGGCCATAAATCCTTGTTTGAATTGCCACGATGCTGAGCTTGAGGTTCATGGACAAGGGTCTCATGGGAGGAACAAAAGTATTGTGGATTCAGTTTCAGAGTGGATCTTAAAACTGATGGCTTTTTCCAACAGAACCTGTAGGAAAACTCTCTCGCGGTGCATGTAGCACTGTGGTAATCATCTGCAGTATTATCTCTGCTGGGAATCCTCTTTTTCCACCACAACAAATAGTAGAGCTCAGCAACAAGGGCCAGAAAAAGACATCCAAAAACAAGACTCAATCCAAGTCCTACACTACTCAAGGACTTCATATTTACATACGTATCAAAAATAGAAAAAGTGCAACCTTAACTCAAATAATGCTTCAATTTTTCAACCGAGTAGAAGAAGATATCTGCTTCAAGCTCAAACCATTAATTAAACATACTACTGACTGTTACTTTGAGCAACTGAAGAGAGAAGAAGAACCCGAGAAAGCAAAAGAAAATCTTACTAGAAACTTTTTGTGACTTGTCTCAATCTTCTCTGAACATGTAAGGCCAGAACCAGAATCAGCTTCTCTTTGGCAAAAGCTAGCCTTAAACAAAGAAGGAGCACCGCTTTTTACCGATAATTAATCACCTTCAAGAATGATGATGTGTGATTATGGGTCCAAAAATTTTTGGCCTCATAAAACATAAATCCCACTAATTTAAGGATTAAAAGCCTCACAAATATGGATAAAGTCACTGTCTAATGTTGCAATATTAAATATAAAGAGGAATAGGAGCCACAGATATCGTGGCTTCTAGTTTTACATAGCTTTCTTTAACTGATGTTTGTATTTATCTTGAAGCTTTAAAACAATGTCCATGGTTCGCCATATCACCCGAATCCGCCACGTATCACCCGAGTCGTAACTGAAACGGAGCATGTCGTTATGATATCATTACTCGCATTATCTTTTGAACTATATCGGATACATATCACCGAGAAATCGACGATATCTACCGATATGAATGGTATGACACCGTATCGATAAATATCGACTGAAATCTCGGCGATATGCACCGTTATGGATCCAAAAATTTAAAGACGTAAACACAACTTTCCCTACTAAAAGAAAAATAAAAAGTTGAAAAACAATAATCGTATACTAAAATGATTCACCAAACAATATTGTAAATTGTAGCAATTATTAAACACGTCATACACATAAAGGCAAGGAGCATATGCCTTTTAGGTACAATGACAGGCCAATTGTATATTCATTCCCATCAGATCCTGCGTCAGCCGGGGAGGTCGCAGTTGGCGTAATTTCATTCTTTCTTGTGGACTTGGGTGTTCATAATTTTGGGTGTGCTCATTTGACTGTTACTATCATTTAGCACTAGATTTTATTAAGTGTCGAAAACATAACCTAACTCTTTGTAGTCACATATATTCATGGGTGCTGTGTACCAAATGCCTTATTCTTACTATAATAGGCAGAGAGATGAGCATGATTTTGAACCTCCTCGTCATTCTACATGGTATTAAAAGGTATGTAAAGAAAGTAAAAATATATTGTTAATATATTTGATAGAATTCAAGATCTACTACATACATCTTGAATTTAATATTTCAATAATATTTATTATTGTTATTTTTTATATTTTAGAAATTTGAGATCAATCACTTGGGCATTGCAGTTGATCAATTTATGATGGAAATTGTTATTGAGAATATGGTAAGAACGCTTGCTTCTTTATGTCTTGGTATTTTGTAATATTATTTGATATGTATCTCTTTCTTTTCTTGTATTCAAGTAAACATTATTACTTCCTTTGTATAATTTTTATTGTATTATATAAGATATAAATGGTTTTATTATTATATTTAAGTAATGTCATATAAAATTGATACTAAAATCATTTATTACTAATGTTACAGATCTACAGTTATGCAATATTATTTTATTTAAATAATTAGTGACTATATATGACAATGTAAGTATTTAATAAATTTAATTTGATACTTGTGTTTGTTATGGTATTTTTTATTTTTAGTAATTTTTTTAGATTTTTTAAAAAATTTTATATACTATAATGTGCGTATCACCCGATATTTAATGAATACACCACGACGAATGTAGAACAACCGCGACGCGACTGCGATCTGCGACGGCAAACCATGACAATATCTGATTTTGAATATGCAATACAAATTATAGCAGGAACCTGGAGAAACCACTAGTGAGTGGTGAGCGCGTGGCAAAAGTCGGTAAACTATTGTTTGGTTTGTGGTTGGAAGGTCGCATCCAAGGAGAGATGCTCACATGAGAATCATAGAGAAAGAGAGAAAGTAAACTCATTCAGCGTGGTGTCTTTTCACCTTTTCATCTTCTTTGAATACCCCTGATGATTTCCTTTTTTAAGTTCTTGATTTGGTTTCCTGTGTTCAAGGGAGGGGGAGGATCCATCATAAGATTGATACAAGATGTTTAGTAGAGAACAGCTCATTAAGAAAAAGTTGAAAAGTTTTGTTTCGTGATTGATTTCTTCAAATGCAATTTATTTCTTGTGGATATTCTTTTTAGTGCTGATATGTGAACTGTTTAAGGATCAAGTAAGTTATATATTAGATAATACTAATCATTGTACATGAAAATTAAAACATCTTCTCCTTATAACTTTAGTATACCACAGTTCAAGACTTATGTTATATCTACGTCTTTATTAATACATGCCATGAGACTTAAAAGTGCTTAATTCGGCTGCATTGTAAGTTCAGCACAAGTTTTATTTTAAATATAAAAAATATATATAAAATGATACAATATTGAATTTTGTGAAGTGAGAATATTATACTTTTAGTTTATCATTATAAAAAAAGAAAAAAAATTGTTCACCCTCCCTTTCAAACTTGAAAATATTTCATAGATTACTAGATAGAATGTAGCCTGAAATGGTGGAGAAGGCCAAGAAACTTTATTACATTTTTCCATATTCAATGACTTGATTATGGTAAGTATTCAATGACTTTTTTCTTCCTTGATCAATCTCATTACAGTGCATTACTTAACCCCTCCTTTTTTTTTCCCCTCCTATTTTTCCTAACTGCCAAGATTGGGGTTCGAATCCCCAACCTTGGCAGGGAGAATGCTCAAATTGGGTTTCGCTGGTGGTTCAATGACTTAATCATACCAAGTATTCTGTTAATTTAAGACAGTAATGGTTCTGTTTCTTCTGAGATAAAGGAATTAATAATATATACTAGGTAACTTTTTACAAATTTTACAGTACTCCAGTTTTATTATTCTCTTTTCATTTAAATCAATTCTAAATTCTCATTATAATGTTGCAAGATATTTGTTTCATACATTTTAGATGAAGTCCTCAAATTTTTTACCACACACAGTGTAGGATATGGCTCCTAATGTATTCCCTAAACTAAACTCCTCCTTCCTTATTTCTAACTACTAAGGCTGAGGTTTCTAACTCCATTTTTATTATTCTCGTTTATATTCAGAGGCTTTGCCAAATTCAATTTCATTCCTGCAACATTGGTGTCTTCGAAGCAAAGAAATATCACAGATATTATCACAAAATATATATATATATATATATATATATATATATATATATATATATATATATATCACAGACAAAGAAGTTGGGCCCAAAACATAAAGAATTCCTTCACTTGGTTGTTTTCAGTTTTCCATGAGCCTTTCCATCCAAGTGGTCTTGTGTTACGGATTGAAGGAATTCGATAGAGGATGGTACTTCTTGTTCTTGCTTCTTGAGTTGGGTTGTGGGGTCTGTAAGGGCCTATATGGGCCCTTAAAATGGCCCTTTATGTCATCAGTTAATGTCAATCAGTGTACTGGACTACTGCTGACGACTAATGTTTAAAGAAATCAGGTGTCCTTTTCGCAATGAAATTTCCGAGCCCAAACAATTTGCTTTTTTTTTTTTTTTTTTTTTTAAGTTTACAGTTGCTTTTCTCAAGTGTTTTTTTCAAAATTGGCTGACCTTACACATTCATATTCCAGTTAAATGAAATATACAAATTTGCCTATAGTTTTTATATCTACCCGGAACTCAAACTTTTAGTTGTTTTCATAAAGGTAACTTAGGAATTATACAATTAAAATAGATTTGATATTTAATTAAACTAAAATATTATGTGCATAATAATAAGACATACCACAAAAGTGAAATCGGCAGCATTATCTTGGAACTAACTCTTTGAAGTAATTTTATTTTTGTCAATGGTCTAAGGTCAATTAAATGCTCATTATTGTCTGGAAATTTTTAAAAGAAAAGATCATTTCTGTCGGGTAATCTTTTCGTCTTATGTTCAAGAGACGTACCACTTGCCGACCACTGATGGAATGGTCCATACATAACATAAGTCCAACATATGTGGCAAAAATGAAAGAAACACAAAACTAGTGGCAACTCCACAGATAAAAGATATGTTTCTAAAGTGTGTTCGTGCAGGCCGCATCGACCAACTTATGCGTTCTTAGTGGTGAACGGTGACTAATTTGGCATCTTATTGAGAAATTTTTTAGTTGAAATTCAACGATTACTAATTTAATTTAAGAAGAAGAAAAGATGACCAAAAAAAAAGTATTCATCAAGTACTAAAATTAAAACAGGCCAATACGTCAACTTTAAGGATACATATAGGAAACGTTATTGAAAGCCATGTTGATGATTCTGAATAATTGGCTTTTGACGAGGTTCCATCTGTAGTTGTTTGTTGTTGGGAAAAAACACTCTAAATAACAAAGGGAAAGGTCTACATATATCTGCTTCAATTTTAGGGCTTGTGGAAAAATGAATGTCAGTCTCTCAATCCCAAAGCACAAAGTTTAATTTACTTCAATTCAACTAGTTGTAGCATGAAACTCAGCACTATCACTACGGCAACAAATGTTCATTCATATTTCAGCATTGTACATTATCCCCCTCCACCAAGTTATTTGTCCGAACAAGTTAAACATCCAAATGGTACATATTCTTCCACGGGCTTAAAAAGAAACCTGTTGCAAGAGGAAATCCTTTTGTGCGAATTAACAAGAAAGGACTGACAATAAAACTTGATTATATTCTTGAACATTGTGAGGGCTCTCCTCTAGTTACAAAATTAAAAAAAAAAAAAAAGGAAAAGGAAAAAGAAATGCCCCACCATGCCCTGTGGACTATGGAGGACTGCCTAAGATGAACTTTTCGAGAGATGTAGCATTCAAGCCCTCGTCCTCTCTTCTTCATATGAGATTGAACCACCAGCTTATACACTTAAAATAGGTAAGTTGTGCAGCTCCTGTGGATTCGAAGGCGGCGTTTCCACGTTAGACTCTAACAAATGCATTAACATCTGAGGCGAAGGCGTAGCGTTTGTTCTGCAAATGGGGCAATTGGAATGCGAATAGAGCCACATATCAATGCATTCAGCATGAAAAGAGTGCATGCACTCGGGCAGCATCCGCAATTCTTCACCTTCTTCAAATTCCGATAAACAAACTGCACACGTTCCATTATGTTCTGCAATCAAACCCACACCTTTTTTATATTTGTGGGATGGAATTAATTCCGCCAGCGAATTCTCCATACTGTTCTGTGGCTGCTCTTGTTGATGATGTCTAAGGACGAATATACTATGGGGTGGCGTACTATTACCGCGGCCTAAACTACGTAGTACTGCTCGCGTATGACCTGCTGTTATGCAATGGTAGATTGCGACGACAACTGCTGCTGAAGCTGCTGCTACGAGGCAAATGATCAATTTGGGTATAAGAGTTGAGCTATCATCCTCCTCCATGAATTAACGAGAAATTAAATGAGATGGTGGACTGAAATATTGCCAAGAAGATGTTATTTTCAGACATTATGGGAAGTGTCGGATATTGCAAAGATAAAATTATTGTTTGATTTGTGCCAGACAAGGATTAGTTAGTTAGTTTGTTTGTTTGTCTAATTGTTCGGACTCATTAGCACGGTCTTTGTAACCGGAAGAAGTAAGCTTTGGTCCAAATTCCCATTCTATCATATCCCCTGCCAAGGCCCATTTCTAATATAGTGACCCATGAGAGTCCTAATGAAGCTGTTTATTCTGTGGGCCATCTCAGCTTTTGCAGTAGTTCTGTGCAAGCCTGTACATGGCTCAT
This sequence comes from Mitragyna speciosa, assembly GCA_024721245.1. Taxonomy (NCBI): domain Eukaryota; kingdom Viridiplantae; phylum Streptophyta; class Magnoliopsida; order Gentianales; family Rubiaceae; genus Mitragyna; species Mitragyna speciosa. The sequence continues at coordinate 4,349,520 of CM045552.1, forward strand.
GGGTTGGGCAAATACACTCAAGAAAATCTCCACCGGACAAAAACAGATCAAGGACCATTCATAATTCACCTAACCTTCCCCGTGTTTACCTATTATTACATGATTATCAGATGGCCCACTACAGTGTTTATCAAGGCAAAACTTGCAGGAGAGGGAAATTGATTCCTAGAAACCTTGCATTTAAGTTAACTCCACTAATTCAAGTAATTGGTATTGTCCTTTAGCCTCTAATTAACTAATCTGAGCACCTCTCCATCATTAAATTTCTCATTCGAAATAGTCCTCTTTTGCTTCGTCATTAGTTTTTGTCGTGGCCAAGCGTCACGGGATTGTCGCAGGTCAGTGTCTGAGCTGCCAGCATGCATGCATCTCCACCTTTGAGGGACTTATCAATCTATGTTTATATGGCAAAAAGATTAGACAATTTGTAAGTTACACTTATAATATGTCAATTATTGTTCTGAGATGCAGGTCATATCTGGTGCATAATATTGACATCAGGAAATTAATTTTCAAACTAAACAATTTGCGCTTAAAAAAATGTATATACGATACGAGGGGCCATCTTCCTCTCTTTCTCCGCCTCTATCTGTTTTTTCTAAAGACAATTGTGATGGTGTAAAGACAAATGAAATTATAGCTAGAGCCTCCTATCGAAGCGCGTCTATCTATTTTAATCAGCAATAATGACCTGAACTAGAGAAACTAGGCCTGTATGAGAACTAGGACTTCTTATAATTGAGAAACTTTAGAGTTTAGAATTTGCTAATTTACTAGTTAATCAATAAAAAAAGCTAACCACTTTTATAGGTAGTTGTGACGGTTTAACCGGAAGACAATGCACAATGCTTTGTGGATATTGCATATACAAATTAAAGAGGGATTCATGCTCCTTTCTCGTTTATTATTATCGATCGAGTAGCTATTGTCCGGGCTTTTTCTTTAAAAAAAAAAAATAACTTTTTAGTGTGATATAAATCGTTTGGTTAGATTTTTTTTTTTCTCTTTTCAGAGTGTGTTTTTATCAAAAATATTATTGTAATAATTTTAAAAAAAATTTAAATAAATATGTATGTAAAGAAAAAAAAGTGATTGACTACATATTTTTAAAAAACAGTACGAAGCAAACAATGGCATGACAAAATTGACTGCAAATAATATATGTATTTTTTTTTTTTTGATAAGCAAATAATATATTTACTAAATCGAGAATGGAAGGTGCACGGAACTTACAAGATACAAGATAAGGTGACCCAAGGCTAATGAAAGCTAGAATTTCAGATGCGAATACTACTTGACTCGGTGACACATTATCTGAGGTAGCTTGTATCATCTCCCAGAGGGTGGCGGCTAAGCAATTTTAAATTGATTAGTCAATTTAACAAGGTAGTTCCGGACTGCCATTAGTGCGATTTGGTACAGGTTCAGCTAAAACCTACTGGGAACAAACGCCGTTACTTACTATTTTGGTTAATTTCATAAGCTACCTACTCATCATTACGGTCAAATGTTGACGTGGCTTTGAAAGTTATACATCAATTGATTCTAACTTAAAAAAAAAAAGTTAAAAATCAAAATCTAAAATCAGATTTACTGTGCTTTTTTATTTAGCTTGAAAAGCTAAAAGAAATAAAAAAATATCAAAAGATAAAAACTTGTCCAAAATATCATAAATTAGGTAAAAACTTATTTGTGTAAATAAAAATTTTAGCATGAACACGTCCTGTTTATTGTTTACATATAAACAACAAACTATATAAAACTTGACATTAATTCGAAACACAATATAAATACATATTGTGTGGTAGTGTTAGGTGATATGCAATAATCATTCTATAAGCGCGTCAATGACCTGCTTTAACCTTGTAATTGAAATGAGATAATCTTTCTTTCCCCTTCTCTATTGAACTTTTTGTTTACAAAAAATGAAAAATGAATTCCTCAAAAAAAAAAAAAAGAATTTCACATGGTTATGGAATTCTTGCTCGTGATGTCATTAACCCCTTGTCAAGTGTCCTACTTTCTCGTTCATATGGGTAACAAATGTAATGTTTACCGTCCAATTATCACATCTTTCTATACTTTTCAAAGAAATCATTTTTCCAAAACAGAGAATAGAAAACTTTGACAATTATTATGCTGCATAATACTACTTTGATAGTTGTTCAATTCAAAGATTACATGCTTCTAGTCAAACTCTTGGACAATCTTAAAGTTCCAGATTTCTCATGATGTCAATGACATATGCAGAATGCAGTGTCTACCTATCTAATATTCTAATGGCCGTTTGCCATGTCTTGCTTTAGTTGGCTGTTGACACAGCCAAAAACGAATGGGGTCATGATTTTTTTTTTTTTTTTATAATCCTACACTATTATAGGAGGAAAAGAAAAATTTGGCATGGTAAAATTCAAACTCGCAATTTTTAAAATAAAATCATAATACCTTGACCGCTCGAACTTCTATTCATTTTTAGTTGGGTCATGACTTCAACAATACACTATTATCAGTCTAAAGCCTGGACTTTTGCCAGAAGGTTGAAAGGACCACGCCACCATCCACCAGCATGCTAATACAGTTGGGGGTGTGTGGTTTTCCTGCTTTGCTGCCGACCATTTTGATGATTGAGCTGTTCTTTTCTTTCTGATAAGTGATAAGCAACACTTTTGCCACTCGCTTTTTATCCATCTTTTGTACTCCTCCTATATAATAATACCCTTCTAATCAAATTCATATACCCCCGGCTTTGCAGAGTTGGCTTGGGTTTACAACACCAATTTTTACTCTCCATAGAATTTTACTAGCATTTTGCCATTGCATCACTTACCCAAAAAAATAAAATTAGCATAGGATAGTAGTCTCTAATTTTATGAGCAAGTAAACAATAAGTAGGAATGCTGATATATATACAGTTTGTTTCACAGCCAAGATTCGATCACAATTTGCGACCAATTTTAAGGTGGCCTAAATTAAGGGGCCCAGAAAACATTTATGGGAACAAAAAGTTCGTAAGGGAATTATTTAAAAATATTTGTCATTCAAAATATATGTCAAAGAAAAAAGATACGGGTTTTAGAAAATACGTGTTTCTGAAAACTAATTTTTTTATGTAATTCTCTAATCATATTTTTATCTAACAAACATACTTATTCATAAAATGTTGCAGAAATCTTTTTTCAAAAAAAGAAAAAAGAAAACCTCCAAAATAGAAGCACAGAAAATTACTGACATTAAAAATCTTTTCTTTAAAAAAAAAATCTTTTTCAGTTCTGTTTTTGCAAACGTGAAAACGGTTTTAGCTTTATGTGGAAAATGAAGTCAGTCGTCTTTTTTGACTGGCCCAACTCTTTCTCGCTCTATCTTATCATCACCGTTAGCTAACGGCGTCTGTTCTCCCCACGGCGCTCCTATCTGGTACAGGTCCTTTCTCAGTCTCAGCTCTTGCGTTCCCACGGACCTTCTTTAAACGTCTTCCGCCTCTGAGCCCATTTCTCTCCTCCTTCTCTCTCTCATTCTTGATGCGGTTTCAAAGCCCTTTTCCGAGGTAACTCTTAATACTCTTGTTCATCTGAAAACTATTTTATCCATAAAGTTATAGCATAAAATATGTGCTTTATATTGTTCTCTGTTTAGGGTTTAGCCTAAATGCTTCTCTAATTCTGTTTTTATTGCTATGGTTTGTTAAAGATCATATCTTTGATGGGTTTTTAGTATTTTTGTGATCAGGCCAAAAGGGTCTGATATTTTTGGATTTTAGTTCTGGAGAAGGTGTAAAAGATGGTTCTTTTTAGTTGGTTATTCTAGTATTGTTGTTGGTTGCACTTTAAAGATGTTTGATGAGGCTGGAAGTATTGGGGGTCTGATTTATGCTATGAATATGTTTGTGAAGTTCCCATGTTGTTGAGTATTGGCTGTGGTTGGACGATAGATTCCATCCCTTTAGGAAAGAATGCCCGCAAAAGAAAAAATGGGGGAAGATCTTCTAGCAAGCTTAACTATGGAAAGTAACCATTTATCTACCCTGTTGACCATGGATTCGAGTTCATCGAGTCATGAGGAAACGGAGAGAGAGTTGAATCGGGCAGTGAATCTTTTGCGGCCAGTCGATATCAATCTCCCTCTTTCTCCTGAGCAGAGCCCTCCACCTCCCTTGTGGAATGATACCTGTGAAGTGTTAGAGGTTGGTATTGGCCCCCAGCATTATGAGGCTGAGGCTAATAATAACGTAACTAAGATTGGAAAGAAATGTGCTAAGCGGTTAGATAGTGTTTGGGGTGCTTGGTTCTTCTTCAGTTTCTATTTTAAGCCGGTTTTGAATGAGAAATCGAAGAATAAGGTTACTTGGGAGAATAACGGCACGAATGGGTATGATAAGTCTGACTTGAAGCTGGATGTTTTCCTGGTTCAGCACGATATGGAGAATATGTATATGTGGGTTTTCAAGGAGAGACCTGATAATGCTCTTGGGAAGATGCAGCTGAGGAGTTACATGAATGGGCATTCACGTCAAGGGGAGCGCCCTTTCCCCTTTAGTGTGGAGAAGGGTTTTGTTCGATCTCATAGGATGCAGAGGAAACATTACAGGGGCCTTTCTAATCCACAGTGTGTTCACGGTATTGAGGTTGTTAGAACTCCCAATCTCAGTGTTCTTGATGAGGAAGAGCGGAAAAAGTGGATGGAGCTTACAGGAAGAGATTTAAACTTTGCAATCCCTTCTGAAGCCAGTGATTTTGGTTCATGGAGGCATCTCCCAAATACTGATTTTGAGCTTGAGAGGCCCCTGCCATTAAAAAATAACTCAAGTTCCCATCCAAAGAGATTGCTTAATGGTTCAAGTCTGAATTTGTCAACCCAGACGTCAAGCCACGCAAATGGTGATGGAGCGGAAGTTTTGGCCACCTGCAACAAGCGGAAGAAAAACTTCTTTCCACATGCCAATGACGATGATTTTTGTTTGCCTATCAATTCAAATCAAGATAAAGTCTTGGATATTCATGCAGTCGAGCCTTCATGGTTGAGTGAATTTACTGGAGTTATGAGGAGTGCATATGGGCCTGTGACTGCTGCAAAAACCATATATGAAGATGACGAGGGGTTTTTAATAATTGTTAGCATGCCTTTTGCAGATCTACAGAGGGTGAAAGTTACATGGAGGAACACACTCTCACATGGAATTGTGAAGATATCTTGTGTAAGCATTGGGTGTGTCCCCATTATTAAGAGACAAGACAGGACATTTAAGCTAACAGATCCAACGCCAGAGCACTGCCCTCAAGGAGAATTTATTCGGGAAATACCCCTTCCAACTCGCATACCAGAAGATGCTAAATTAGAAGCCTATGGTGATCCAACAGGGACTATGCTTGAGATCCTTGTTCCCAAGCATCGTGTAGGACCAGAAGAGCATGAGGTCCACGTCTGTCTTCGGCCTTCTCCTTGGAGCGAGCGTGCATATGTTGACTTGACAGAGGCTTTGGTGTGAGGAATGTAATGGTAGTCCAAACTTACTGCTTCATTTTGCTTACTAACCCATTTCGAAGTTGGAAATTATTAAGTAATTTTACTGTTCAAGAAAAATAATTCCTTATATTCCTTGTTCTATTTCTTTTCATCTTTAACAGAACGAAAATTTCTCCGTATAGCACACTTCAACAATGCTCTTGGTCACACTTGTCTAACAATGTTCTTGGTCGTCACTAAGTGTGGCAAATGGTGTTTAGATTGTTATAGGCTAGCGGATTTTTTGTCCTTAAACAATTAGATCGTTTATGTAATTCTGATTCTCTTTTGTTAGTATGAATCAAATATTACTTGTCGTATTTTAGCACGTTTTATTGCATATTGTGCAATAAAATCTCCTGATGATATTAGGTGATCATAAGTTGTGTACGCAAAATGGTTGTGTGCGCTATCTTATAAGTGCATCTTAAGAGCCAAGCATAAATATTTGATCGTAATTTTGGGAAATTTTCTGATGCTTCGAACATTCAGCCCATGAAATGTCACAGCATCAGCCGGCAGAGTCTGACAGTATGTCTTACCTTCACTGTCTTCTAACCTGTATTTTGTGTCATAGGAGGTCCTGCTCTCCTGCGCTGCAATCAGCCCTGTGAATTTCTGTTGTTATTCAAATTGTATTTAGAAGGTAGTGAATTCTTATCTCCAACCCGTTATTGGATCTTGGGGACATACCTTTCTAGGTGTATGCATTCTTGAGGACTTTCATTTCAGTCTGTACACCTGTACGCATACATATCGATCTTCAGTTTCAATAAAAACTACTGCTGACAGGGGACTTGGATTATGGATCAATCTCGACTTCTTTTTAATTGGGTTGGTTGTCGGTCCGTATTTAACTAAGCATAGATCTCCATAAGCCAAAGAAAAAAGGACAAACGTTGCTGATAACAAATTTTTTTAAAGATTACATATATGACATTACACGATTTTAAGTCAAATGATTTCGTTATGGAGTTTGGTCCAATGTCGGTGACATAACGTACACTACTACTTATGTGACTAATCCGAGCCCTCTCTGAATTGTTTCACTTATAAAGTGTCGCGATCCTGTCATGACATGGAATATCGGGTGCCAATCTGGAAAAGTATATAATACACCACGTGCATTGTCACGTGGTGTACTAGAACCAATAATTTATCGTCATGTGACAATGGTGGATCATACCTTGTCTTATTTGACAATGTGTGATTAGTTCTAATGCACCACGTGACACGTCACGTGGCGCGCGTGGTGCACGCAATACTCACTCTGCCAATCTGCTCTTTTGATAAAATTAGGCTTAAACCTCTTTACGGAAGTTAGGAAGCCCGTTCAATTTCATTTTTTCGTCTATTTTGTGCACAACATTGATATCCATTATTATATAATATAATTGATACTCCAAAGCTTGCAATGTCTTTGACTACAGGGATGCCATCCTGATACTGAAAGCCTAAGCATAAGACAAGAAAGCAATCTTTTATAGCGAAAGCAGTTCCCAAAGGCAACTACTTCTGGAATGGCATAACTTTGCTCGCCAGTCAAAAAAACATAAACAAAGATATAAAACCTTCGTCAAACAAAAATATAAGCTTCCTGACAATTTCTAATAATAACGTAAAACGTCAAATAACAACTTAGATTATGGACTTAATCAACTTCCTCAATCTTGGGACCAGCACCGCTCCCACCAGCTGAGGGTACGTCCTCATCCATCCCTCCACCCATATCAGGGCCACCGGCACCGTGGTACATTTTGGCAATGATTGGATTGCAGATGCTCTCCAGCTCCTTCATCTTGTCCTCAAATTCATCAGCCTCTGCAAGCTGGTTTCCGTCCAACCACTGAATGGCAGCCTCTATCGCATCCTCAATCTTCTTTTTGTCATCTGCAGGAAGCTTCGAGCTAATCTTTTCATCCTTAATGGTGTTCCTCATGTTGTAAGCATAGTTCTCCAAAGCATTCTTAGCCTCAACCTTCTTTTTGTGTTCCTCATCTTCAGCTTTATATTTCTCAGCTTCTTGCACCATCTTCTCAATTTCTTCCTTGGATAATCTACCCTTGTCATTGGTGATTGTAATCTTGTTCTTCTGGCCGGTTGTCTTGTCCTCGGCAGAGACATTTACGATGCCATTAGCATCAATGTCGAAGCAGACATTAATTTGGGGAACACCTCTAGGGGCTGGAGGAATGCCAGAAAGCTCGAATTTACCAAGCAAGTTGTTGTCTCTTGTTCTGGTTCTTTCACCCTCGTAGACTTGAATCAAAACACCGGGCTGGTTGTCTGAGTATGTAGAAAATACTTGCTCCTTCTTGGTCGGAATTGTAGTGTTTCTTGGAATCAAGACAGTCATGACACCTCCGGCAGTCTCCAAGCCAAGGGACAGAGGGAGTAACATCCAATAGCAGAAGGTCCTTGCACCTTCTCATTGCCCTCACCACTCAAAATAGCAGCTTGCACTGCAGCACCATAGGCAACAGCCTCATCAGGGTTAATGCTCTTGCAGAGTTCCTTCCCATTGAAGAAGTCCTGCAACAATTGCTGGACTTTGGGAATCCTAGTCGAGCCACCAACGAGCACAACATCATGAACACTGCTTTTGTCCATCTTGGCATCCCTCAGACACTTCTCCACTGGCTCCATACATTTCCTAAACAAATCCATGTTAAGCTCTTCAAATCTAGCACGAGTGATCGTTGAGTAAAAATCGATACCCTCGTACAAAGAATCAATTTCAATAGTAGTTTGAGCAGTGGAGGAAAGAGTCCTCTTTGCTCTCTCACAAGCAGTTCTCAATCTCCTAAGAGCTCTGGGATTCCCGCTGATATCCTTCTTATGTTTCCTCTTAAACTCCTGCACAAAATGACTCACCATCCTGTTATCAAAATCCTCACCACCAAGGTGAGTATCACCAGCAGTAGCTTTAACCTCAAAGATACCCTCTTCAATAGTAAGCAAGGATACATCAAAAGTACCACCACCAAGATCGAAAATAAGAACATTCTTCTCACCAGCACTGCCAGCCTTCTTGTCGAGACCATAGGCGATGGCAGCAGCAGTTGGTTCATTGATAATTCGCATAACATTTAAGCCAGAAATAACACCAGCATCCTTAGTTGCCTGTCTCTGCGAATCATTGAAGTAGGCAGGAACTGTAACAACAGCATTCTTTATTGTAGTCCCAAGATAAGCCTCAGCAATCTCCTTCATCTTGGTAAGCACCATGGAGGAGATCTCCTCAGCAGAAAATTGCTTCTCCTCTCCCTTGTAGTTAACCACAATCATGGGTTTATCAGCAGGTCCAGCAATAACCTTGAATGGCCATAATTTTATATCATTTTGAACAGATGGATCGCTGAACCTCCTCCCAATCAATCGCTTCGCGTCTGTTTTACGATTAATTCAAATAGTAAATAGACAAATTATATCACAATTCACAGCATTTGGAAGAAAAAACACTACCAAAAGAAATCCTTCAGAAGAGAGGAAGAAAGAGATAAGGGAGGGAAAGCGGGGATAAATAATAGTAGACAAACTCCATCAAAATTTAGATTAAAAAAAAAAATTGAACCTTTCAACAACACAGAACGCCTTTTTTCCAATCATGAAGCCAAAATTCTTCTTTTTTTTATTTTGAAACCCAGCAAAATTTAGCTAAAATTTAGAATTTTTCAACAACATATGTAGGAAAGAACCAATTTTTTTCAACCATACCGCCAAAATTCAATTTTACTTAAACCCATCAAAATTCAACTAAAATTTGAATCTTTCAACAGCATAAGTATAAAAGAACGCACTTTTATCCAGTCATATCGCCAAAATATATTCTCTTTAAATAAATCCAATTACTGATTTTCATTTGAGCAAATCCAATTATAGATTGGCATAGACATAATCACAATTATCTGGAAAAGAGATTCATTAATGAACATCGATTAAGTCGGCAGCAGAATTTCAGTGAGCAAATGAGATAAGTAAAAGAAACAGATGAGAAAGCTTACCGAAAACGGTGTTGATTGGGTTCATGGCAACTTGATTCTTGGCAGCGTCTCCGATGAGACGCTCGGTATCAGTGAATGCTACATAAGACGGCGTCGTCCTGTTTCCCTGATCATTAGCAATTATCTCAACACGGTCATGCTGCCAGACGCCCACGCACGAGTACGTCGTGCCCAAATCAATCCCGATTGCAGGCCCTTCCCCTTTTCCAGCCATCAATCAATATTAATAAACCAACAAAAATCAGCAGTAGAAAATTAAGAAAACAAAACAATATGAAATCTGAAAATTGGCTTCAGAATTTGGGATTCTTTTCCTGTGTATTATGATGCAGGAGAAGATGAAGGGGTGGGTGAATTTAAATACTAGTGGAGGTGGAAATAAGTTTCTAGAATATTCTGTGATACACTTGGAGCCGTCTGATTGGCATAGATCGGAGGGTGCGAGGTCAACGGTGTCAAAGATTTTTTTCTTTTTGGTGACTTTTCTTTCTTACTGGGCAATAGACTTTGCCTTTTTTTTTTTTAAAATGGTTTTTATTGCTTTCTGTTTGCTTCTCGTCTATTCCAGACTTTTCTTTTTCGGTTTATTTTATTATGACTAAAATATCTTTTGGTAATGGAATTTATTAGGAGTTAAAAACAAAAAAAAAAATGCAATGGTCATCCAATGCTAGAAGTCCTGTGCTAAGTAGAATACTTAGCTATTTATTTGTTGATGCGTTACTAAAATACTAGTTATTTAGTCTCTCTCTCTCTCTCTCTCTCTCTCTCTCTCTCTCTCTCTCTCTCTCTCTCTCTCTCTCTCTCTCTCTCTCTCTCTCTCTCTCGTTTTGAAAATAAATGTCAACATCATATTTTTGTTAAACGCTAAATTATTATGTGAAAAAATATTTTATTAAGCATTGTTTGGGGAGAAAGATAAAGAGATTATGGGTAGTGGGTGGTTTAGACTAGAGGTGTCAATGAATGGAGTAGCTTTGGAGCTATTCACGAGCTGTTTTGTTATGCTTATTATTCGACTCGAGCGCGATATTGATCGAATCGAGTTAAGTTGAGTAGATCGTATATTAAATGAGTTTGAATTCGAGCAATAAAATGTGAGTTCAAATAACTCAATATATGTAACAGATTAAATGTTATATATACATAATTATTAATTTATTCATTTCAATTATATATGAATTTTGAGTTCGAACTCAGGTTCAAGTTTAATTATATTTTCACGGCAATCCCAAGTTAAGTTCAAACTCCCCTTAAAATAACGAGAAGAGTTTGAGCTTTGAATTTCAAACTCAATCGAGCAGTAATAATATTAATAAGCTCAAACTCGAGTTCAGTTGCATTCGAGTTCTACTTGGTTCAATTAGATCCCTAATTTATATTACATTATGAAAGGCGATTTTGACGCAACATAAAATAATAGTAAAAAAAAAAAAAGTAACGTTGAAAGGTTTCCTCTCACTTTATTAATAGTAAGATATTAGTAATTATGGCACAATCAATGCTTGTGTCTTTTAAAAGATAAATGTAGTTTTGAGTTATTTGTTAAATATATAGATAGTAGAGAATTTTAATTTTAAATAAGATAGTTTTTTTTTTTTGAAAAAAAAATGATGGTAGAATAGGGTGCGCTCTCGTCTTAAAAGCTGAAAAGATTATATATTTTGTCAATATTCAAGGGAAATTTTAACTGAAAAAATTCATCATATTGATCTTCCTCCTATTGTGTTCTCGAGCAACTTTTGTTATGCACGCAAAAATACTCATATACACCTCTATAGGAGGTGAAAAAGCAGGATTATAAAAACTAGTCACACACATATATAATTTTTATGGAAAAGTGAGTTAGATATCAAAAGTAAAAAAAATTTGTCGACTTTTGTAATCGACAAACCTGAACTAGTTTTAGAGAAAAATCACTCCAGTGGTCTCATTTCAAACTTACTTTTCCGAAAAATCTCTGTACTGCTATTATACAGTTGTTGCTTATATTAATTAATACGTGCATTTACCAAAATAACGTACAAAGTATGTATTTCAAGAATACTATAAAATAAAACACGCGACAACTATATAAAAAACAAGTTTCAGGATAAAGGATTCGAAGCGCAATGGGCTCAGTAACTTAGCCTAGTTAAGTTATATTTTTTTGAGTCCCGAGTTAACAAGTACTAAAATATTTTGTCCTCCTCATTTAAAAATTGTTAGTTTGGTTGTGTTATGTAATCAAATTAACTTACAAAACAGGTTGATTGTATCTAATATATTCGTTTAAAAAATACACATAAATTGAAGTAATTTAACTACGTCACTTGAAATACTTTTCTTTTCTTTTCTTTTCTTTATTTGGATGAAACATTTCTCTCAGAATTTGGAAGCCTATCACGCTCCAGGCTTGCACATAAGATCAAACACAATGAATAGCACAAACCACAAACATTTTCGAGCGGGCAACTTGGGCCAGCTCAACCTGATAGATAGTTGAATGTTGAAGGCCCGGATGAATAGAATAGCCCATGAAAAACTCTGTGTGTGTGTGTGTGTGTGTGGGTTTTCTGTATTAAGAACTTTTATCCTTTTCCTTATTAGAAGATAAACCTTTATTGACAGGACAGCAAAAGAGATTTTAGTGTCTCCATCACACCAAATATTTTTGGGAAAGACGAAATCTGCACCGCAACTTCTTCCTTTTACGAAATGCCTCAACTGAGCCATCAATAATGTGGTCATTTTGCAATTTGAGCAACTCTAGACTGAAATAATAAAATAAACCAATCAATTGCAAGTGGGAACCGACACTCTCATCCCATGTAAAGACCCAATGGACGGTGGCAATTGGCATGGTGCTTCATTATTTATGCTAAATCCTATTCACGGACTATAAAATTACACACGCTTATTCTTCATTTGATACGTCAAATTCACCACACATTTGTCTAACCCTTTACCCAAAAAGTTCCCACAAATACACATAAAACCTAACCTCCAACTTCTATGCGTATTAAGGCTGAACAACGTTGACCGTTTGTTTGCATAGATGCAATGCAACACGAGTGGTATTGTAGTGGGAGAATATGTGAATCTACCTTTTCTGACGAGGAAGGAACAAAGAAAGAAGTCAATAGATTCAAATGTAGTGGGATGCTCTACATTTTCAGATTTGATAACGTGAAGTGATATTCGTATATCTTCAAACCGGGACAAGAATCTATTCATCTTTCCGACAGACCACTGCCTCGAAAGGCCTAAGGTAGGGCAAAGATGATTCATGAAAACAACTTCCAACCAAAGAAAACTTTGTTATCATTTTCGTAGTTTTGATTATAACAACAGTCATCAATTACATGACCATATTTGTTATTCTCCGTTCTACTTGATCTTAGATCTGAATGTGCACTTTGCCAATTGAAATTATGACTTGCACATCCATGGGGATGATGGGTCTAAACAAGCATGACTAAAGTGTTAATCATGCTTCTTTTGACCAATTTTATATCGTTAATCTAATGACCCTATTCTTTTATAAACTGCAGATTTTTAAAATCAGTGGTATTAGTATTAGATTAAATAAATAAAAAAAAACTTTTGTCCTAACTTTTGTACTAGGTTAGCATAATAGGAATCTATATAGCATCCACGAATAATTTATAATGCCAGTCATTTTAATTAGCAATAGCGAGATTTACATAATTCATTCCAAGTGGTAGTATTTATTTTGAGCGCTAACGTAAATAATGTAAATACTTTTGCATAACCAACAAGATACAGTTCAGATACGAGGTCGAACACGAACGCATGTACAGCGGTATAGGCACATAAATTATAATTTATCAACTACTCTACGCTGTCACATACATAAAACCTATAATATTCAATGTTGTCACTTTTAAGAGCACATTTTACACTTATTTTGAAAGAAATCTATATGATATTTATCATTAATCTGAAAATCTTTGTTGTTTGTAGGTTAAAGAATTGTGCAAGTGGCTGAAATCCTACCATTTCCAATGCAAAATTTTTATATAACCTTTTTGTTAACCGGTCTTTTTACTAGGAAAACAGATATGTTGATCGCTTATTATTTTATTTTTTTATTTTAACAAAACAAAAAAAAAAAATATCAGTGGGCCAAAAGCAAAAGGATCTTTAAAAAATGAGCCCCTTTTTTAACCCCTAGAAAAGTAATTTCTAAACTTTTTTGGAGATAACATACCATACACACCACCAGTCTATTGGTTTCAAGATTTTCCTCAGTAACAAACACTAGAAAATATTTTTTTTATTTTTTCTATGACTGAAAATAACTTACATACTTAATGAAGTGCCTATTTTATAACTTCAATTAGCAAACTAATTTTTATTTTTAATTCATATCAACTAATTTTTTTATAATCTTGAGCACCATAATAATATGATTACAGTTATATATATTTTACCATTATATTATTTTAAAAATTAATTATAAACAAAATCATCTCTTATTAACTCTAATTACTTGTCAAATTTATTACAATTGTTATTAATATATTTAATTCATATTAATAATAAAAAAGCAAAAAAAAAAAAACTACTTTTTAAAAGATTTTCACATTATCATCTAAACACCAAAAAAATTTAAGAAAAATGACATTTTTCCTGTAAAATATTTTTTTAAGAAAATAATTTTCTTAGGAAATTTGTAAGATTTCGGATTTGAATATAATTTTTGTTAAAAAGGTTCTGTTTTGCGCGTTGTTAAAAAGGTTCTTGAAAAACAAAACAACAAATCACAGCTTACATCATCGTAAACCTCCTTCCTCAATTAATAGCCCTTTTGTGTCTTCATTACCGTCTCTTCACAGGAAAATTATGGATCAACATTTGACAAATAAAACCAAGGTAGAAAGAGTTGAATACTAAAAACAGAAACTTTCTCCTTCATATCCTCCTCCTATTTAATATAGACTGATTGAGGGAACGCTGTCTGCACCTCATATAACGCCATACATCTGAGATAGCTAGACAGATAGATTCTACGACTATAGGAGCAGCACAATTAATTACTCCTGTATAGAAGTCTCTGATTATCTTTACCCCTCCAGTCTCTTTCGGCACCCTAGAACCTTCTTCTCCACCCTCATCCCACCGCCCTTTTCTTTATCTTTTTTCCATTCAAATTTAATTATTTTGTTTATCTGTTTTTTTTTCATGGGTTCATCTTCTCAAGCCAGTCTTTTACTCCAGAAACAGCTAAGAGGTATCAAGAATTTTGATTTTTTTTTGTTTGTTTTATTGATCTTGAACTGCCTTTTTATTATTGAATGATGGGTTTTGGATGCTGTGAAAGTTTAGATTTTTTACCAAGATCGGTATTTTTTTGTTTGCAGATCTTTGTAAAAACCCTGTGGATGGATTTTCAGCTGGGTTGGTTGATGAGAACAATTTGTTTGAATGGAGTGTCACAATTATTGGACCCCCTGATACTCTATAGTGAGTTACTTTCTTATTTTATTTCTTTTGGTTCTCTTTGTTGGATGCTTAGTGATTGGACTTTTAACTAATTGATGTGAGTCATAGATGTTATGTTTTTCATTCAGTACTGGATTGATTTGATTATCTGCTTAATTATTTCTTTTAAAAGGGTTTTGGATTTTATTGGGCTTAATTGGTTATGTTCATTTGTTTCAAGATTAGATTCTAATCTTATGCTTTGTTGTTAGAACCATTGAAGGAAGATAGTTCTCTATTGCATTTGTTAGTATTTGTTGCCAGCGAATAGTAGTTTATTGGATTCTTTTCCCCAAACTAGATATTAAGTGCTAAATTGGGGCTCCATTTATAATTACATATATGAGGAGTATTGTAAGAAATTCAATTCTTTAGAATGTCATTTCCATCATTTTTTCTCCCCCCGAGGGTGGGAAGTGGACTTTGGAGAAAGGCGGTGATGGTATTTTCCTTCCAATGTCATTTCTGAAGTCAATGTCGAAATAAAGTTTGTTGGTAAAGCTTCATAATCAGCACATACTTGGACCTATAGTTGGTGAGAACTTGATGCACTAAGAAGTTAGACCTCTTCCCAAACTAATGTCTTGTCTATTGTGCTGTGTACCAATTCTAAGGCTTATTTAGATTCAAAAACCTTAAGTTTGTGGATATGTTTCTTGTAATCATAAGGGCCTTGTTTATATAAGTATATTAGGATACTCAGTTTTAAAACTAACACCTCTTTGGTTTGTTAATAGCTCAGGAATTGAATTTATTTTCTTGTCTTTTATAGTACTATTTGAGTCTGTTGTAAACGGATTTGAATTTTTCCAGCATATGATTCTAGTGATTGGTCTGATCAAGGAGTGCTTTTCTGCCTATTGACTGTTGATAACAAGTGAAATTTTTACATGCAGTGAGGGAGGGTTTTTTAATGCTATCATGAGCTTTCCCCAGAATTATCCGAACAGTCCACCAACAGTGAAGTTTACTTCAGAGATCTGGCATCCTAATGGTTTGGATTCTGCACGCAACTTAGACTGTTGTTTTTGGGTTTTTTCTTAGTTGTCTTATAGTGTCATATTTTTATTAATGATAGGCCTAGGTTTATTTCTTATTTGTCTTATAGTGGCATTTTTTCATTTATGATAAATAATTTGCTGAAATTTTTGAATGGCCTCCAGTTTATCCTGATGGCAAGGTTTGCATTTCAATTCTTCATCCTCCTGGTGAGGATCCAAATGGATACGAGCTTGCTAGTGAGCGCTGGACACCTGTACATACGGTATGACTGCACTAGCACCTGAGAATCAGATTTGTTATGACGTGATTAACTTTTAATGGAACCCTATGCTTTTTTCTTCCTCTCTTTTCTCTTTATGCATTAATTCCTTTGTCCTAGTGCTTATTATTAACTTTTCTATAGCCAATTGGTTCATGACAATGGCAGATTCGGGAATTGGGTGTTGGGTGCACAAATATGTAAGATTTGTGCATTGGATGGACAAATTTGTATTCTCAGTAAACTGAAAATACATTTGGGGACCAAAATATAGTTTTCTTAGAGAGCAGAAAATTTTCATTTTATAAGGGTTAATATGATGAATTTTAAAATCTTTGTGCTGGCTGCATCTAGCTTCCTCATTCATTAACCAGTTCTTTCTGAATGTGGTAACTTGTTGAACCAATTTTAAAATCTTTGTGCTGGCTGCATCTAGCTTCCTCATTCATCAATCAGTTCATTCATGAGTTAAGTTGCTTCTTTGTTTTATTTTTCTTTCTTTTCGTCGCATGCATAATGCATGGGCACGTGTGTTTCGCTTCCTTTACTCTTTTTTCCATTTTTTCTCCTCCCCCCCCCCCCCCCTTTTTTTTTGTTTTTTTTGGGGGGGGGGTTTGCTTGTAAATATGTAGCTTATCTGTTTGTTTTGCTGCTTGATAAACATTTCTGAATTTTGTGAGCCTGTTCTTAGAGCAGATATATCAAGTTGACTTGTGAATTGATTTTTCTATTGTTACCAAAAGTATTAAGCTTTATAGGTTCATCATTAAAACGTATATATTAAATGTTGGCCAGCTCTGTTAAAATTTTAGGGCTTTTTATATTATGTTGTTAAAAGCATTTGAATTTGACATTGGTGTGCTCCTGTTTTTTACAAGTCTAATAGTTTCCATGGAAAGTGAGATACTTTGAATGTTAAGCTTTACTGAGTTTTGTTTGTCCTCCTTATCTCATTTTTTATTGCCTGAGCAACTGGGGTAATTGAAGCTTCACTGAGTTATTTGCCCATTTAGTTTTATGTCTGGACTATATCAAAACAGAAATTTGATTTAGAAATCTCTGCTTGAAATTGCAGTTTTTGCTCCAGGGGAATTGGAACAGTGAAATGGAAGCTGGAGGGGAGATTTGATAGGATTCTCACTCTTTTTCTTTTGGGTTTTACATCCAGTTAATAGTTACTATTCATTCTAAAAATTAATAAAACGTGAAAGATTAATTATTCAACCAGGCATTTTGTTGAAGATATTAGATGTGAATAATAAAAAATGAAAGTAATGAATAGGAATGCAAACTATGAAGGAGCTCAAAACTGCAAGACTATTATGTTTATAGATTTAAGCATGTAGCTGCATGTCTCAAGGACGAAAAAAGAGGAGGAATTTTTTTTTTTTTTTGGGGGAGGGGGGCCAGTGTGTCTTGATTGCCAAAAGTCTTCTTGTTCTTCACCTATGCTTGGTCAGGACATCATTTTGTGGAAGAACCTGTCCTTTTTAATTTCTGCTTGTATCTGGAATTTCGTGGTTTCCATGTTCTTGCCATCTTGTAATTCCATAGATTTTACCTGTATCATAATTTGATGAGCTGTTTTGACTTGTTTTTCTTGTACAATATTGGCATTGCAAGTTGACAGAACAACTGTGGTTTCAGGTGGAGAGTATAGTGTTGAGCATCATATCAATGCTTTCAAGTCCCAATGACGAATCTCCTGCTAATGTTGAAGCCGCTGTAAGTGTGAATATAGTTTAATGAAGTCTCTTTTAATGAACCTTCTTGTCTATTTTTCCCATTTTCTCTTCTTTTTTTTTCCCCCAAGATTTTATTTCCTGTGTCTTTTTCCTTTGCTTTTTTTTTTTTTTTTTTTTTTGTTTCTTTCTTTATGTTTTTGCCACTGGGTTGAGGGACAAGGGATGGGTGCAAGTAAGGAATTCGAGGTTGAAGTTTCAACCGTTGACATGACAAATTGCATTGATAAACATGGAATTTTGCATACGTTTGAGTGATGACCAAAGGCACTAATTAGTTGATTTCTGTGGAAGCATTCTGAATATTCATTTATGGTTTAGTTGAAGCTTCTGTCACCTTACCACAGCTTTTTCCTTTTCTAGATTAGTTCAGCATATGTTTGATAGAATCATGATTTCACATGTTTGTTATCTCTACATATGATAGTAAGGATGATATGATTCATAATTACTTGATTTTTGTTCAGAATTTAGAGCATCTTCAGGATTTGAAGATGTCAACTACCATAGTGAACAGTATTACTTGATTGGTCTTGAGGAATTTTTCTTTTTCAGATGAGGTGATTTTTGCCTCCCTACTTGTGCTTATGAAGGTGTTGAAACATAAACTGTATGATTTCCAGGTCGTTTTTGTGTGTGTGTGTGTGTGTGTGTTTTACCTTCCATTCAAACATAATCTTTCGTAAGCACAGATATGGATTTTCATTCCTGAGTATTTGCTTTGCAAGAATGGACCGGATGGTCATAATGTGTACCCTTCCCTGAAAATTGAAGTATTTATTGTGTACCAGTTGGATTTGTTGTTTGTGATCTTTTCTGAATGCAACACATGAGGTTTATATTTTCTTTCTTCCATTTTGAAGAATGTCCACGTCTGTTGGGCTGCTTTTCATGGAACCAATACCTTATGCCCTTTTGCTGATTGTCTGATGCAGAAGGAATGGAGAGAAAATAGGGAGGGCTTCCGGAAAAAAGTTAGCCGGTGTGTGAGAAGATCACAAGAAATGATGTGAACTCTTGTAAATGCTGCAGATGTTCCAGGCTCTTTTTCAGATAAAAAAAGATATTTCATCGAGAAAGTTGCTTTAGATCAGGCTTGTATTTGTAGAATTTCTAAGAAGATTTTCAAGATTTTACCTATTTATGTACTTCGGACGGTTTCTTTTTCCTTTTTCTTTAAACTTGAATATCATTTCCTTCGAACCGAGATTGACATTTCTTTAGGAAAAGGTCTTTCTTTGATTATCAATTTCTAGTTTGAAGTTGCCTTGTACCTTTCAGATTTCATTAATTAAACCAATTAAACCAGTTATTATGTGTTTGCCTTCAGTTTAGAATGATTTATAATTGCTCTTGTATCTTGCCCTAACAGAGGATCCGGGAAGACTTGGTTACAAAGAGAGCTGCATCTTGGGTTCAATTATTAGGTAATTGAACTTACTCTGTGGGAGCTGGGAATTGGTAGTTTTGTTAGGAGGATTGATGGGAAAAGTACACATTGATCCTTGTTGCGGGTTTGTGGCAATGGCATTCGTGTCGTAGGTTGGCTTGGACAGCTCAAAATCATTTGGTTTTTGCTTTCTTAATCATCTCGTAACGACATACTAGTCAGATGGAACGGTTTGATTTATTTGCATGTGCCACCAATACATGCCTTAAGTTCTCTGTTATTGTAGCTTCTCTCTTACACGTAGTACCAGTCGACTGGAAATAGGATGATGAAGAATTCTTTTAGGTGTAGGATCCCTTCTTTAGGTTGTTAATAGAAACGATGAGGAAGACCTAAAAAGGATGAAAAGGACGCACACACACGCATACCAGAAACTTGGCAATCGTTTTTTAGGCAAAACATAAGCTTAACATGACACCACTAAATGCAAATGGACCTCCTTGCCACTGTTGCCCCTGTGAAATCAATCATTCATTCGGATCGTGATTCATTGCATTATTCTGTAAAAGGTGCCGATTATCATTATAATCGTTTTCAGATTACTTTTCATAATTGTCTCCCTCAGGAATAAGGATCTGTTGTTCCTTCGAAAAGATACCACGTAAAAGCCAATATACGTTTTCCTGTCTATTTTACAAACTTTAAAAGAATATTACTGTTATAATAAATTCTAGCAACACCCAAGGGGGAAGAAAAATTTGTTCTGCGTTTTTCCTGAAAAGTTGAGAAAACACAGCCTCTCTACTAATTACCAGAAGAGTATAACTATGTCACTTAGGAAAGGAAAAGATATCTGGCACTATTTGGGTCCCTGAATTGTAATCCAGAGCTTTTCTGAAAGTGAAAGGCTGTAAACCGAAAAAGGAGAGAAGCCGATGGCTATAGTAAATGTGAGTGTTGCGTTGCTCGTGTCTAATGTACATTTTTTTATATGTTGCGTTACTCGTGTATAATATAATGTACATTTTTTTTGTATTTTGTACACCATTTCCAAAAAGAAATTTCGGCCAATATGATCTGACCTCATCATTTCAAACCGGAAGAATTGAACCAAGGAAAAAAAATTTGAAGACATATTCATTTGGATGGCTGCGTTTTGGAGCATTTTTTAGAATCCTTTATTATACCAATTTAAGACTTTTTTTGATAAATGTTATATGTAAAGTAAAATGATGATTAAAAAATGTGTTTAGAATTTTTTAAAGACATTTTTTTAAAAAAGAAATATCAAACAATGTAGTGCTCTTTCCCTTTACTTCTTTGTTTCCCAACTACTTCGAGAAAACCAGTTTACAATTAATTTGAGTTTGACTCAATGAGAACGCATTTGATATACATTTACCTACAAATCAAGTACGAGACAAAAAAATTTTAATACTACTAGATACCATTATGGCATACCACGTAATAAACTACATTCACAGCATATAGTAATTGATAGTATATTTGTTATACTCTGTCAGAAATACCAAACTCATCATACAGTGTAAAAAACAGACAGACTCCATCTTCTAAGTTCTAACTTAATATGGGGACCTCACACAGGTGAGGCTCATATGGATACCCGCCTTATGTGAGAACTCAACCCAAAAACACCTGCGAGTGTGATGCCATTTGCGTGCTATCTTAGCTGCCCTAATCAAGGCAGCAGTGCTCGTTATCCTGTAACGAAACTAAAAGGCAGGCGAACCTAAATGTGAAAACTGAAGGGCAAAGCTAAAAACAATTCTTCTTTGCCCCTTCATTTCTCACAGCTCACTTTTCCCCTTCTCCCACTTTCTTTCTTCACTGTCTGCCTGCTGTTTCCTCTATTTATCACCCTCTCTCTCTCTCTCTCTCTCTCTCTCTCTCTCTCTCTCTCTGGTGCAACTCTCATGCTATGTCTCGTGATTCCAGCATCCCCAACTCACTCTCGCCTCCACACACATCCAATTTTTTCCCATTTTTATCATCTTTATTCACTAATCTGTTTTTCTCCTCTCTTTCTCTATCATTATCCTCGTTTGCTCTCTCCTCATCTTTGTAATCCGTGCTCCTCGTAATTTATTATTATCGTTATTCTTGCTCCGGTGATGATGAGGTCGCCTCAATCCCAGGACGCCCTCCGCAACGGCTGTATGGAGACGCCGTCGCCGCGGCCGCGAATCCAGGCTCATTTTCACTCCACCGTTTCCGAACAGAAGCTCCGCCGATTCAACATTTTGATCCTGCTCTTCCGATTCGCCTCCTTGTGCTTCTCCCTCGCCGCTGCGATTTTCATGTTCTCGAACTCTCGCGGCTCCAATTCACCGAGCTGGAACGACTTCGACGCTTTTCTATTTGTCGCTATTGCAAACGCCATCGTCGCACTCTATTCGCTCTTCGAAGTGGGAGCTTCGGTTTGGGAAATTTCCGTTGGGACTACTCTTTTTCCTGAGGTTTTACAAGTCTGGTTCGACTTCGGCCACGATCAGGTGCGTTTTCCTTCCCAAGCAAATCAGTATTTCGCATTTCACTTTTGTTTTAAACAAAACGCTGTCGTTTTCGTGAAGGTGTTCGCGTATCTGTTGCTGTCGGCGAATTCGGCGGGGACGGAGTTGGCAAGATCGTTAAGGGAGAAGGACACGTGTACGGATAGCAACGCGTTTTGTATACAATCGGATATATCCATGGCCTTAGGATTCGCCGGGTTTTTGTTCTTGGGCTTGTCTTCGTTGCTTTCGGGTTTTCGACTCGTCAGTTTCATGATCAACGGCTCCCGTTTTCATCTCTAGACAGTTTTTATTTTTTATTTTTTTTATTTTATAGCAGTATGGGTATCTTTCTACATTAGAGGTTGGATTTTAATTATCTAGTGTGTGCTTGATGTGAGTACTTTGCGCTTTGGTGGTAGTACTATTTGCACATGAGAGTTCTTGATTCTTTATTCCTAAATAGTCGAGACCTACTTAATTGATAGTAGTACTCTTTGTTTGTTAGGTATTCGAACAATCGATGGAAATGTTTTCGATGTTTGTTCAAATAAGTTAAAAGAGGTGTTAACAAACCTAATAATAGTTCTGAATTTAGGATGTGGTTTATAGTCTTCGAATATTGGAAAGCAAAATGTCATTACCCTCACCATATTTAGGAAAAAAAAAAATGATGGTTGTATTCCTATGAATGTCCGTTTTTTATTATAATATTACATCAAAATTTTTGTCACACTCAATTTGAGGTGAGACTCGTAATAAAACTTATGCTAACTTACACCCTAAATTAACAATTACGCACTTTTTTAAACGGATAAAGTCTAGATTTAAAACCCTGAATTCTAGCAAAGGGTGTTTTGGGTTCTTGTGAATAAAGTTAGTTATTAATTGACTCTACAATCAATAGGTGAGCTGCGAACCCGCTTAAAAATTTATGTTTCCCTTGAAAATGAATGCTAATGAATTAATAATTCAATTGAGCTCCTGATAAACTCTACCAGCATGGCCAGGCACTTCATTAGGGTCTGTTGCCATCGAACAGGCTTCTTTTTCTCATGTAAAAGGGTCAATTGATCAGAACGTGGTTGGCTCTTTTTTTTTTTGTCAAGATTCAACATACTAGCCTACTCCTAACTTATTTTAAGGAGATGGTCCAACTGGACCTGAGGGGCCAATAGGGAACTAAACCACTATTGGACCAAAAGAGTACTATGGTGCTCATTTGAATTTAATACCATCCAACTGCTGCAGGTGAGGAGCTAATCCAAGAGCTCCCCTGACCACTGAGCCTTCGGCTCAGTGGCTGAGGTTGGCTCATTTGCTCGAAATGTCTAGAGCCAAGTATTTCCCTTCCCTTTGTCTCAAAACTTGAAAGTTCGAACTGATATAATTGCGGCGTTGGTCCAAGAGGAAATAATAGTAGTAGACTAGTGGACCAGTGAGGAAGCTTTTTCAAATGTATAACTAAACTCAATTACACAAAATACCTGGAGTGCCTCTCCTTGTTTACGTCAAAGAGGTAAACAAGCCTTATCACCAACAAAAAAAAAAAAAAAAAAGAGGTAAACAAGCCTCAGGTGCTAATAAAATAATGGAACTTTTGTTCAAGAGGACACTTATTTTTGGGTCACCCACACCAAGTATGCAACCCAAGCCAACCTAAAACCCCAACCCCAACCCTAACCCATTAATTTTTGACACCAAAAACCAAAAAAAGCTACAAGTCACGTGTTCCACCCCCTCCGTTTCCCGCCGCTTCCGTCTCTGCGTTTCCATTGTAAACAAGCCAACTCATGCTTTTGCCTTCTTGATCAGATCATCCAACCACTTTTCGTCGGAAAAGTGGCGAAAAGTATACAATACATCACGTGCATTATCACGTGGTATATTAAAACAAATAATTTATCATTATGTGACAATGGTGAGTCATATCTTGTATTATTTGGCGATGTGTGATTGGTTCTAATGCACCATATGACGATGTGTGATTGGTTCTAGTGCACCACGTGACACGCCACGTAGCGCGCGTGGTGTACGCAATACTCACTCCTTTTCGCCCTCCTTTTTCCACTCCCAAACACCAAACCCCCCCCCCCCCCCGGTAGCCACACCAACCCTTGACCTCTTTAATTCCGTTTCACATTCGTAGCCGGACCCAAAGAACCTCTAAATTTTGCATTTATATTTCTTGAGTGATGACGCGAAATAAATATCTGGTTTCCCAAGGTTAACTTGGTCGCAGGTAATTTTAGTTCTCATGTCGTCAGACCAATTTCTTTATTTGACTTCTGCACCTATGTTGATTTATTTATTTTTTCTGAATGATTGATGGCTTGCTCGAATACGAATATATTAATTAGGTAATATTTATTTATTTTGTTGGTTGAAGGGGTACTGCTGGACCTGTTAAGATTGCGTTTGCGTAATGGGAGACTCACTAAGGGTTTCTAATTCGAATAGAAGAAGTTTGGAGGCAAGGGCTCTATGTAATAAGAAGCAATCTGTTACTTACTTGGATTACTCGGCCTCGAAAGTGTTGTCGCACAAGGCTTTGAAATGCATTACTTCGGTGAAACAACAGATGCAGGGTAGTGGGTTTGCTGGTGATTTAACGGTGTTTTTAGTGACCACTGCTGCATTAGAGGTTGTGAGAAGGTTTTTGAGGGCCAAGTGTCCTTTTGTTTGGCGTGCTCTACAGACGTTGCAAGTTCTCTGTTATCCGCCGTTTAAATGGTTACAAAGATGGCGACCTTTCAAGGGATTAGTTGGATACACCAAGGTTGGTTTGCTGCAGATGCGTGTATATTTCTTCGGTGTTTAATTGAATTTTTGTAAAGGATTGTGTGATGTAGCCTATCTCTGCATTATAGTTTATGATGGCTCAGTAGAAACAGTAGAAGTTCGCAGTAGCTTACTTTGGGCATCTCTCTTCTGAAATGAATATAAAATTTTCTTTGGGATTCGACGGCTTTATCCCTCACTTACCCCTGTTCTAAACAAATAAAGGTCATATCTGACATTTCGTGCCTATGTTTATGTTTCACATATTACTTGTTCGCGCTCCCCACAAGAAGAAAACAGAGGAAAAAATGAATTAGCAACGCTAGTACAGGAAAGAAGGCATTTAATTTGTTTGATCTGGACAAGCTGCTTTTGCGACATATTATTTTCTCTGATTTGAGAAGAAGCTACATGTCATATCTAGAATATTCCTTTTGGCAATGCCTAATATATAACATAATGGAGAACTCAGAAGAAATCTATTGTCAAACTACTGGTATGCTGGAGCAGTTATCAATCTAAGAATACAGTACACTTGATCGTAGAATTGCTTAAAAGGCAATGGATAGAAATTCATTATTCTGTTTGTAAGGAATGCCCTGTGGCTCTCTTTTATTTTTAACATTTACCTTTTTTTCTGACACTTAAGTTGTTCACTTGTCTTTTCAATCTATCATTTTTCTTTGTAGTAATATAGTGTATATTCTGCTAGAAATTGTCCAGGCCAATGTTAGTTCTCTCAATTGCAACAGTTTTCTCTGATCATCCTCGATATACAACCAAACCCCCAAATGATAATCATGAAAATCAAGAATCTGGGCCAGAGTCTTCTTCCCGAATGCCAGGGCCAGACACTAGGTAATTCTAGATTGAAACCAAAGTAATTGTGAACTTTGCTATAGAGCATATTTATCTTTACTTTCTCCTTCACAGAGAGCATCATGTCAAGTTTTTATCAGAGCAGTCATATTAATGGCCAAAAATTTGCAATCTTTCATCCACTAATTTTACCAGCTTTTGTCTTGTAAATCTGGTTTGGTTGATCATTTTCTATAATATATTGGAGACATCCAGAAAAATGAATTTACTTTTCAAGGACTGCTGTTCTGGGTTTCCTCTGAATTAGAGTTCGAAGATTCTATTTGAGGGCTGAGCCCCCATGTGCACATTGGTGGATTCTTTTTATAGGCCTTCCAGCCTAAAGATCCATCTGTTGAACCAGCACCTTAGTAGGCTTAAGTCCACCTTTTTGGCTTACGAAAACATGGGGTTGAGGTAAAATGACACTTTAGTTTCCCCGACTTCAGCACGTTGCTCAGGTTATAGTGGTGCATTTATCTATTGGAGGGTGAAAAGGACCATCTTTAATGGAGATGTAGTCATTGTAGTGGTACTTTCTGATTCTGGGCTCTGTTTCTGTAATATGTGTTATATTTGTTGTTCTTTCTTTGAAAACTGGTCTTTGCATTTTTTCACTAATGATAAACTTTCTTGGATTAGTGTTTCAGAAAAGTGGTTACTAGAACTCCATATGGAGCTCAAAAGGCAAGGGATAAGGCTTCCTGAAAGGTAAGATTGCCATTTTATGTTTAGCTAGTTTCTAAAACATTATGATGGCACTGAATTGCTGTCTAGCAAATGATCATGAATTCTTTGGAGTCTAAATTATTTTTGTTTTGCTTGACCCCATACTGAGTTGCTCACATAAGAAAAAAAATGTCCATTATGTGCCAAAGGTTCTCGATAATTTGATTTTGTTATACCACAGTTACATAGTTGACGATTGTACTTTCCTTCTTGGCTTTACACATATCACGTGTGAAAGATGTCTCAACAGGCTTGGTGACCATGAACTCAATCAATTTTATGCTGCTGTAAATGGTGATTTTCCAAAGTTGATTTCATCAGTCAAGAAAACAATTAGTTGGAGGCAGACTTATAAGCTCTTTCAATCACAAGAACTTGAGGCTTGGTCTCATTTGGTCTTCTGGCAAGGACATGATTTGAGGCAGCGACCCTGCCTTATCATTCGCCTTGGACTTGCTAGCTCCAATCTGCAATCTAATGACAGACCACTCTTTATTAAAGCAGTTGGTATGAATTTCATTTTCATAATATAAGTGAAATGTATTTGGAGAATGAGCATTAATATCCGTACGTGCTGGTTAGGAAACGTTAATTTCATCTTGTGTGTCAGTTTGGCTGCAAAGGTGCAGCGCATCTTTTTTTTTTTTTTTAAACTTCTGATAACTTGACAGGTTTGACATATTTCTTCTTTTTATGCAAATGCACTTGCACATGGAAATATAGTGTCCACTAATAGTGCAACTTTAAACAATATTTCATTGTTGCTGCTTGAAAAGCTTGTCCTTTAGATGTGTATGTTCGGATGGTTGCACTAAAAAGAGACTAGAAGTCAAATGTAATTATATTCTTCTGCTTTTTGGCCTTCTAAATATGATTGGAGTTGGTTTTGAAGATATTTGTTTTCTCATTTAAGCATTTATTGCTGATTGTTTATGTTGTGTTGATATTATTGTTGCACCAGTTTTCTACTGGGTTTGTAGTTTCCCAGATAAAGCACGGTGTTTTGAACCTGGTAAAGGCGGATCAACCTCAAATTATGGTTCTGATAGACTGTGAGGGGCTCTCTCCGTTTGGGTTCCCCATACACATGATGAGATCTTGTGCAACACTTCTGCAAGATCATTATCCTAACCGGCTTGGTTGTTTGCTAATAATAAGGCTTCCCCAACTTGCCCGAGTAATTACGCAAACATTGTTCCAAGTAAGCTCAATCCTTGTAAACTTGAAGATAAGAGTTCCCTTTACAGCCTGTTTCGTAATACATGGTCAGTCAACCAAAAGATTTCATTTTATCCTCATGTTTGGCAGCCTTTACATAGTTTATCATTGTCCTAATTCTACTCTAGGATGATATTTTCATGGAAATATCAAGTTTGTTTAAAATTCAAAAAACTACTTTGAAATGTAACAACAAAAAGTGATCTTGGTGGTGCTGGTGGCGTGATTGTAGAATAGTGTTGAAATACCTGTTCCCCTGACTGCATGTTTTACCATCCTCAGTTTTGAAACTATTGTGTTGTACTTTAAGTCTTGCATAGCCTCATTTGATGTCTCAGAAATAACAATAGGAGAATACCTTTACAATACTAATGTAATTATTTGGGTAACAGAAAATTTAGTGCTGTGTTAAGAATATGCTAGTTTGTAAGATGTTTTGTCTCCACAGAACCCAGTTCCTTGTTTCTATTTGTTCAGATTTCTCTCTTATTCATAGTTTATTTCCAAAGTTGCATATCGCGTAATATTTTATGCTCACTGTTTTTCATTCATGGTCAATAATTGTCCTTCTGCATTTGAATGGTCAATGGCCTTTTATAAAACAAGTAGTGAGTGAATTTACAGAAAAGAAACAACCAGCCAGACTCTCCCATAGTTATTTATTATTTTGATTTACTTTACCAGTACTGTGTTGTGTGCTGCATTGCACTTTGTTACCTTTCTTCTTGCTGTTGATCCACTATGGAAAATGTTCCCTTCATAAACTTTCTTTTGCACAGGTTCTGAAACCAGCTACACAACGCAAGGTGAGAACGATAGGAATAGGAGGGAACTATAGAGAGATTCTGGCTAAATGCCTTCAGTTGATCCCTTCTTTTCCTGGTGGAAAATGCTTAGGCTCACAATGTTCAGATCCGGGCATTACACAGGACAAAGACGGAGACCATGCTTTGATAGCACCGGTTACAGAACATGTCAATAATGACTCTCTGGTTATGTATCATCCAGCTGGACCTAATACCACCGAGGACAGGGACCGATTGAGGACTATTGTTATCAGACTGCTGATCTTATGGGTGCTTATTTTTCTAATTTTTGGAACATGCTACCCAGGAAAACTCTCAGTTTTGTACTGGCAAAATAATTAACATGAGTGCTTAGTAAATTTTGTAATATAATTGAGGCATGTGTTTTAATTTATAGGAGTTTTTGACTATGATATGCACTGGGAGGTCCAATAGTGTTATTGCACACCCGAGGATTCATGAATTTTCATATTACAACCGTTTCTATGTAGTTTCTCTTGGAAAGAGTAGATGAGGCTATTAACATGGAACTTCCTGAGGTGGGTGGGTGGTTGGATTGCTAAATGTACACAAGAATGGGGACAGCAAACAGAGTGGAGTCCATACAAGAATTTCCTATCTGCTTCTAAAGCGGGAGGGAGCTCAAGTTATGCGTGATAAGTGTTGAGTCACCGGCTACCAAATTCAGGCCCCAAAAGAAATACATGCGCGCATGCACACGAGAGAAAGAGCTAGATTGTTATGAAAGTGACGAAAAAGATTATCATGGAAACAGAAACTGATGAGAATACCGGGAGAAAACAAACAAAAATTCACCTGCAATTCTAAGACTTCGGGTCAAGATGTCAGTAACACTCCACTACGCATAACGAAGAATAACAAAATTTTCTGTGTCAGATAATGATAAAACTCTAGTTGCTTGCATACTTTGGCTCGGCCATTACATAATGGTAAGCAATTGCCATAACAAATATGAGAACACCAAGAAAACTCGCAAAGAAGCCCAAATCCTGATCATCCATCACTGCAGGAACAAATTTTACCGACTTAAATTAGCATCAACACAAATGATAGTCTTAGTCAAGTGATAATTTATTTTCAACAGCTTTTGTTAAATCCCTAGTAACAAATATATCATCTGTAAAATGAACAATTTAATTCGAAAAGGGAAGAAAAGAAGCACAAGAATTCATAGGATGGAAGATCATAGGCTTATTTTCCCTAATTTAAGATTGTGTCTTAAATAGCCAGTCTCAATTCTCCAAAAACAGCTAATAATCAGTTCTGCAAAAAACTCATACCATGTTCACCAACGCAAACCAACACCCAGAACAATCACTATTTAATTTGGACGTACATTAACATAAGGTTGGTCAACTTCCACATTGACTACATATTCAGCAATGGTCATCCTCAACCCTAACAATAAGAACACAAACTACAAATTCAGCAATCATCAACTTCAAACCTAATAAGAAGAACACATACACAATGCGTCTATATCAAAACAGCACCCACCATTATTCCCCCGTCAGCTTGTTATTTATTTATAATTCCACACGGAAAACTAAGAATCTTCTCCACAAGATTTTCGCAACCTTCCTAACAATAAGCCATAAGAATCTTCTCCACAAGATTTTCACTACCTTCCTTACATTCAGCTATCATCTAAACAATACTTGAAAGAAGATTAGATTACACATGGCATGCATAAGCAATGATATCAAAGTAAAAGATACTATCATCCATGATACAACCCTTACCTCCATATTTGCAAGCCATATGCTATGAGATCAAATGCTCAAAAAAAAAAAAAAAAACTCAATCTCCCAAAAACATTTCCGCCGACTTGTAGTTTCAGATGACACTAAAATCCATTTATTCAGTTTTGTAATTCAGTTAACAAATATTCCATGTCAAGGGTAAAGAGAGAAGCAAATAGGCAAAGCCACAAAAACAGTTGGGGGAAGGAAGGAACGACCTTTAGATCCCGAGTCTAACGCGATATCCACTCCGCTATGCGATCCCTCTACAAGCGGCGTGGAAATTGAATTTATTTTTATAATTCAAGGCACAAGAGAGAGTCAGACAATTGAGATCTGAAGAAATTCAGCATCCATCCACCCCCTGTTATCCGAACTCAACAAAACCAGTCAACATCCAAACAAAAATCACAAGTGGTTCCAAAACTGAATTTAATGAATTTAGATAGATCCAGAATTTTCAGTTGTCTCTCTACTCTTT
Source organism: Mitragyna speciosa (assembly GCA_024721245.1). Lineage (NCBI taxonomy): Eukaryota > Viridiplantae > Streptophyta > Magnoliopsida > Gentianales > Rubiaceae > Mitragyna > Mitragyna speciosa. Next base: position 4,380,049 of record CM045552.1, read on the forward strand.
TTGCTTTCAAAAGAAGTATCTAACAAACAATCTACATGACAAAAATAGACAACATTTATTTGTCAATATACCTTGAAAACCTTAAAAAGAAAATGCACGAGTTGTTCATACTTACAAATTAACGCAACAGATCGCTGATTCTCGTAGCTTTTCGAAATGATAAAAGACGAAGGCCCAAGTGTTTTAAAAGGTAAACCCCGACTTTGCTATCGTTTGTTAGGAGTGAGCTAACTGAGGACGAGAGAGCAAAGCAAAACGGTTTTTGTTGACTTGTACGTAGAGGAGGGGTACTTCCGGAACTGAGGATGAATGTTAAGGGTAGTGTAGGAAACCAGAAAATAATTTTGTAAGATAACAAATCAATGCTAGTTGCCAAAAAAAAAAAAAAAAAAAAAAAAAAAAGCAAAAGGTGTAGTTATGTGGCTGCTGGGTTTCGAGCCGAGGTCTCCACGGAAACAACGTGGAATTATCACCACTAAACCACAGCGCCAAACTCGAACTTCAAGTTATTCTATTAAAAAATTGAACTAAGGAACAACATCATCCACTTGGACACCAAAAAGGTCTCTTTCCCTGATTCTCGATTTCATTGAAAACTTTCTCAAAATAAGTACTGTCCTAATATCGATTTGGTTTGTAATCTCCTATTAAAAACTATTAAATGCTAAAATAATTGCTCATGTGTAAATGACGCAACTGAAAAATTGAAATCCAAAACGTGTGCTACCATTAGGATCTACCACTAATGCACAGCCGACTTGCCAAAATAAAGAAATAAAAATGTAAAACCCATATTAGTGGGGTATTTATAATTCTACTAAAATACTATTTAATCAAACTCATTAACTAATTCGAGGAGAATCATATTCATTTAATTACCAAATTAGTAATATTAGTGCACCAGGGCACATCCAATACTTTCTTCACTACTTATGCCTGGAATGGCAATCGGATCGGGTTCGGATTGACGGATTGGGTTGAGATCCAAGTATAACGATCAACCTGACAACCCAAATCCGACCCACCAATCCGAAAAGACCCAACCAGAACACAACTAGAAACGGGTTGGCAGGTCGACCTCGCGAACCTGAAAAAAAAAAAAAAAAAAAAAAACTTCACACATGTCATTATTAACAAAGTTTTCAGGTCAAATCGGTCGACCCGCCAACCTATTTGACTCAAAAACTTCCTTAATGTGAAGTTTTTTTGGGTCAAATAGGTCGATCCGAACCCGAACTCGACCTATTTTTTTGGATTTTTTGGATCAGATGGGTCAACTCGATTCTAACCCGAACCCGATCTCTTTTTTTGATGGGTCAATTGGGTCGACCCGATTCTGACCCGAACCTGTCAAGCATTGGTGCAAATCCATTTTTTCATGTTAAATTCGTTTCTTGTTTTCGAGTCATGCCAAAAATTACCACCTCTACTTATGCCCAATATGATCACCACTTGGCCATTAGGACAAGTGGTTTCATCACTTGATGCACTCGAGTTGCGTTAGCCAATTTATATGTTGTAAACTTGTACAACAAGAAAATATCAATCATAGTCACATGTGTACAACTTTTAATTTGTATTGTACAATCTAAGTAATAAATTTCCTTTTATTACTCGATTTTACCAACACAACAGAAATTGATCCCCGCACCACTACTCACTCACATCACATAAATCCATTATTTTGCCCCGTCTCCTTTAATTAAAAAAATAAAATTATACACGTGTCCAAATGGGATGTCTTCTATCTAACGCTTGGCCCACTCCACTCTTTAACGAATCTGTCCAACTTTCCGAACCGCAGCAAAGTTATACTGCATGCTTCCTAACTTCTAACCCTATCCAATTTTTACGTGTCTGTTATAATCTAATAATTTCACGTTGAATAAACCCCAAACGTTCATTTGATTCTGTAACAGAGGTGGTGAACTGCAAAACGGTGAAGATTTTACCTTTTTCTTCCTTAATATAAACCCCAAAAGATCATCGTTCTTGATCTTTTAAAGATAATGTTGCACATTAAATTTTGGGGGAATTGACGTAACTTAGATCCGAAAAAGTGTCAGGCTTCGTTTAATTGTAGATTTAGTCACGCTCTTTGGTACACCAAAAAAAAAAAAAAAATCCCTCTCTTTTGTTATTTTTGTTAATTCTTGATTTTTGGTTGCCGTGATCTTGAAGATTTCTTTTATCTTTCTCTGTCACAGGTTGGTATAGTTTGGTGCGAAGCAAATTATCAATGCATGCTTCTTTTTTCTTTATTTTTTAATTTTCATATTTGTTGTTCGAATTTTGCTTTGGGATCATTAATTATTTGGTTATTTCATAGGTCTTGCTAATTGCTGCATTTTGGTAATATAACAACATTCTTCATAATAACCAGAGCTAGAGAATTTTGTCATTCGGGGGTAAGATTTTATCCTTTGGGTTGGGGGTTGGAATGGGGGTGGGTTATTCTGATTATTTATTTTTTGATGTTGGTTTTTGAAAATAAGATCAATGTTTTGATTGTGCATTGTATGTATATAAATGTAGAATTGGAAAATTGACGGTAATCATTGAGTTCTGATGGATTCTGTTCAGAAAATAAAGAAGGGAATAGATATAGCAAGGGAAGTTTCAACATGATAAGAAAGAGAGAAGAGAGTGATAATCTTTAAGGATGTATTGAATGTTAAATACTTCCATACCTCATTACCTCTCCTTGCATATATATAATTTGCACTTTGATGGAATTCTTTTTGTTCTAATTGTTGCTTCCTAAATTGGGGACTTCTATCTCTCTTGTTATTAATTTTTTTAATCAACTAAAATTGTTCTTATTCACAGGCAAACATGAGGATTTTAGTAACTGGTGGGGCTGGATTCATTGGCTCTCACCTTGTTGACAGATTGATGCAAAATGAGAAAAACGAGGTGAAATTCTCATATTGAATATCTCATTTGGCATTGGTTAGTAATAAACATCAGTATATGATTGCTGTAACAGGCAAGGAGCAGTAGATATTTGTTCATATATTTTCAGATTCAATGTCAATTTTCTGTGATTTTCTCTAGGTGATTGTTGTGGACAACTACTTTACTGGCTCGAAACACAACTTAAGGAAATGGATTGGTCATCCAAGATTCGAGCTTATTCGTCATGGTATGGCTTTGTCTTGGTAGTTATGATAGTATTGTAATAAAAAGTTGTTTAATGGGCTTGGATTTCCTATGATTTTAAAGATCTCAACTTTATATGAAAATGAGAGTGAGAAAAATTGTTTGCTCATAAGATATTTCAGAGGATTTTAGGTATGAACTTCAAGACCCGTGAATTACTTTTACTAACCGTCATAAAATTTTGGAACTTGAGTTTGGCTTGAAGACCCGTGAATTTCCCTTTTTTTTCCTGTGATTCCAACAACAAAGGAAATATGGAAGTTTAATCTAAAATTTCTTCCTGATCAGTTAGTTGGATCAATATGTAGATACTATACGATTTTCTTCTTGGTGTTGGAGTTTCTGCACATGTTATATCCTGCGTTCGTTTAATGGTTGCATATAAATTGGTTTCCATTGAATAGATTAATTTGATGGTGTTTCATGTAAGGAATGTTATGTGCTCTTTTTGTGATTTGCAGATGTAACAGAAGCACTGTTAGTTGAGGTTGATCAAATATACCATCTTGCTTGTCCTGCATCCCCTATATTTTACGAGTACAATCCTGTGAAGGTTTGTAAGCAACAAGTGTTCTTTCAAATTTTTATTGTACCTTATATATCTGCTATTCACAAAATAATTCTTGCTATCTGAGGAAGTTCTCCTTCCTCCTACTTATTGGTTCTTATCTATAATCCTGTGAAACTTGTTCTCGTGCATAGAACTTTTTTTTTTTTTGTGACTTGATGATTGTTAACTTTGCTTTTGGTTTTTATCTTTTGTCATAATTGATAGACGATCAAGACTAATGTGATTGGGACACTCAACATGTTGGGACTTGCTAAGCGTGTCGGAGCAAGGTGCTTTTCAAGTTCTCCACATTTCTGTATTTATTGAAGTAGATGCACATTTTATTATCATTGACTTTGCCAATTGGTACACTTCTGAGGATTTTACTACGCCACAGGATTTTACTGACATCAACTTCTGAGGTTTATGGAGATCCTCTTGTGCATCCGCAAAATGAGAGCTACTGGGGCAATGTTAACCCAATTGGTACACTATTCAACACCACCTTTGATTTCTGGCGATAAAATTTGCTAATGTACTTATTCATCAATCCTCAAGGAAAATTTTATTTTTTTGTTTCTCGGCAGTAGCCATAGATATAATTGGTTATAGACAATGTGCTTAATTTATCAAATGTATTTGAACTTGTTACTGTTTTTGCAAACTGATTTTTCTAACTCAAACTGTTTAGACTGATGGTTGGCATAAGAACAATGGTTCAAGTTTTAGGCCAGAATTTCTTGAAGTAGCTAATGATACTCAACCCCCGAGTTAAGAACTGATTTTTTGCATCATATGGTTTTTACTTGGGAATGAGTTCAGAGTCAAGTAAAGGTTCAGGGTAAAGTAAAGACGGTAAATGTCTGCTTTATCTTTGCTTGGATTGCAACAACCTGCTGAGTTAATGCCTTACTTGAATCTGATAAGGCTAATAAAAGCACGTGTTTGTTTTTGCTCCTATGTCCTCTGTAGGTGTCAGGAGCTGTTATGATGAGGGGAAAAGGGTCGTGAGACTTTGATGTTTGATTACCATAGACAGCATGGCGTAGGTAAGAACCCCTCTTACCCTTGATCCGTTTGTTCTTTGAAAATTTTCATATGTAGTAAAAGTTTTTGCAGTGTAATTCATTACTTAACTGTATTATATTGGCGACACCAATGTAATGCACCTTTAATTGGTATGAAAGTGTGACTGTGCGACAGAAATACGGATTGCAAGGATCTTCAATACTTATGGACCTCGCATGAATATTGATGACGGTAGGGTGGTCAGCAATTTCATTGCTCAAGCAATTCGGTATATTCCTTTGCTTTTAACCAAGCTCCTAGATTCTCCACAAGTTAGCTTTGCAAGTCTAATGACATAAATACACCATTTTCTCCCTCGTTCATCCGTGACATTAATGGATGCTCCAGAGTGAATTAATGTTTTTCTTTGATTGATAGTAATCCTCTGACTTGAGATTTCTGCTAATTTTATTTAGAATTGCCTTACCTTTCCTCTCTCCATATTCACAGCGATGAACCCTTGACTGTTCAGTTGCCTGGCACACAAACTCGAAGTATTTGTTACGTCTCTGACATGGTATGCAGTTATCTTTTCTAAATTGCTCACGGTACATGTCTCAATTTGCCTAGATGCTTTCTTACATCTGAGTTGGTTTAATGTTTCAACTTGACTGGTGAAGGTTGATGGTCTGATTCGTCTTATGGAGGGAGAGCATACCGGGCCAATCAACATTGGAAATCCAGGTCACTTACTTTAGCTTGAGGAGACATGAGGAGATGTAATGGCTAGACAACTTGATCTCCTTAAAAATACTCTCCATATTGATTAAATTTCTTAAATAACTTTGCTGGAAGTTTTCATCCTTTTCCTTAGTTCAAATTTCATTACTGACTCATATGCCTACAAATAGGTGAATTTACAATGCTTGAACTTGCGGAGACTGAAGCAGGTACCAGCTAGATTTATGCTTGAAAAAAACACAAAATTCAAGTTCCTTTCTTGTGTATTTTGTAGTTGTTCCGTGAGAGATATCACGTGAGCACATGGATTCATCTGTATTTCCCAAAAAAAAATTTCTTGGGTTTTTGCAGCTTATAAATCCTGAAGTGAAGATCATTACTGTTGAGAATACCCCAGATGATCCTCGCCAGCGGAAACCAGACATCACAAAAGCAAAGGAGCTGTTAAGCTGGGAGCCAGAGGTCAAGTTACGAGATGGCCTCCCTCTCATGGAGGATGATTTCCGGAAGAGGCTTGGTATCTCCCGGAAGAAGTGAACTCCAGCACTTAAAATGCCAGTTGCTTCTTGTACTGGAAATTTACTCCCCTTTTTCCTCATCCTATGTCGCTCTCTAGTCTGTAGCTTATGAGAGTTATGTTAAAAATTTGGTGGTGATATCGATCTTATATTTGAGACTCGGGACAGAAACAGCTGCATAATTACATAATCCAAAGCCAGTTTCTTCACACTTTATTTGCTCATTGGAATTGTAGATGTCTTTGTGGTCTATCTAGTGAATCTTTTGGGAATTAAAAATTTGCTCGAGGAATTTGTTATACGATCTGGGCTTTCTGTCAGCATTGCTTGCAAGATCTACACTTCCAAACATATATTTGCTAAAGATACAAATTGAAATTCAAAGTTTCTAGTAAATTACAATGAAACTTCATTCAATAATATCAATCATTCAAACTAACCGGCTCCTGAACCTTCTTTCCTTCCCTACCAAAGGCATTATTAAAGTAGCCCAGTAACTAAAAGAGCCCCTAGAACTCGTTTAACCACCAAAGCCGTAGAGAGTCCTGCCCTGCCTCTTCAAAGCATAAACCACATCCATGGCGGTGACCGTCTTCCTTCTCGCGTGCTCAGTGTACGTGACCGCATCGCGAATCACGTTCTCCAAGAAAATCTTAAGAACCCCTCTAGTCTCCTCATAGATAAGCCCGCTGATTCTCTTAACTCCGCCCCTTCTCGCCAACCTCCGGATAGCCGGCTTCGTGATTCCCTGTATGTTGTCTCGGAGTACCTTACGGTGCCGTTTCGCACCTCCCTTTCCCAAACCCTTACCGCCCTTCCCACGGCCGGACATTTCTTCCTTCCTTCCTTCCTTCCGGATTAGATTCAAGATTCAAGAAAAGATGGGAATTTTAAAATTATGAACTTTTTGTTGATTGTGGGATTTGAAAGGTGAACTAGATATGTTTATATAACAGTGATTTTGAAGGCGGGGATTTGATAATTTAGGGAATGGGCGGTCAATTTTGAAAACCTTTTGTTTCTTGAATTTCGAGCTTTGAGCCGTAGATTAAGGTGGAATCGACGGTCGATACTTCACTGTTCCTTGGATTGATGACTTGGCCTAACAAGTACTTTCTCTGTCGTACGATTTTCCCTTGATGGCTATCGGGACGTTGAATTCCTCGATGGTGGATTGCTGACGTGGAATTATTGTTAGTTTTTTCCCCTCCTTGGTTGTTCAACTTGGCAGAGTGAGTATTAATAGCACAATTTTTTTTATTATTCAGGGAATTTTCTGGAGAAGCTATATTTTGAGGTTTTAATTTCCTTCGCAAAATTTTCACATTATATCTGCAATTAGATGTCATTCTAGTTTTCATAAGGAAAAAAAAAAGTGTTTTACTCCTAATTGTGTATTATAATGAAGTAAGTCCAAGCTTTAAAAAGTCAAGTCTAAAAATGAAACACAACTAATTTTGATTTGTTTTTTAATACAAATGGTAATTAGGTTTCATACGTAGTAGTGTAACATTAATCTTATTCTTTATTTAAATTATGAAACTGAATGTCATATTTTGAAAAGAAGTAGTATTAGTTTTAAATAAACAAAATTCACAATCTTCAAGCAAATGCCAAATATTGTCGAGTGTTAGAAAAAAAGTACTTTAACTCATTGACTTTGGCCATTTAAAAAAAAAAAAAAAGAAAACTAAGGTCTAGTTTTATATGTTCATTTGTTAATATGCCTAAAAAAATTTTTCAATGCTTGGTCTTTTTTGTACTATTGGATATTTGTGGTTAATTCATATCCAAGTAAATAAATCACCTTTTTTTCTTCAAAAATTAAAAAGAAAAAGAAAGGGACTTGCGAATTTCATTAAACTGAAGAGAATTTCACTAAAATTCACTGGATTTTTTCCAACAATTATGATAACCATTATCATGTGTGTAGCGTCCAAAGGTGAATCCACAACATAAGGTCCATGAAAGAAATTGGGCCACTCTTCGTGTATTGTGACAGACCATAATCTACCTCCTCATAGGCCCATCATAATATAAATGATTTAAGCCCTTTCCATCTAGTGGCTGGCGCTTTCATCCTCTCGGTCTCACAATCTCATATCATCATATTCCAAGACTTGGCAGTAGCTTTCAGCTGACCGGACTCCCATCGGAAAATGAGGAAATTTGATCCGTGGCCGGTGTTTTTCAGGAGAGAATGGAACCGGAACTGGCCTTTCCTCGTTGGCTTCGCCATCACCGGCACCATCATCACCAAGTTCTCCCTCAGCCTCACTGGTCTGTACCTTGTTCTTTTTCTGTTATTATCATCATTTTTCTATCTCTTTATAAATATGCATATAACCCATAAATTCAAATGATTGATTGATTGATTAATTGATCTGTTATTTGCAGAGGAGGACGCCAAGAACTCTCCATTTGTGCAGAGGCACAAGAAACACTGATATTTAAGTAAGCCCTTTGTCTATCTTTGTCAATATTAACCCTATAAAGCTTGCTCTTTTCCAGTTTTAGATCCAATACCGCTCTAATCGAAATTGGCTTGAAGCAAACTGGGTTGATTTTTTTTTAAATCAACGCTAACATAACCGATTAGATGGTTTAATTCAACAAAATTTTCCTGATTTGATTTGCAAGAAACAAGTGAACATGGTTTTGAGATTTCATCATCTCTATTTTGCTATGGAGATGCATAAATTTATTATCTATGTGTTGTTCGTTCTGGGCTGAAGATGATATGATGGACAAAGTCAATATTGCCTGTCAGTTAGCATCGAGATACTGGAATATAGTATAATTAATTTTCTATTGCCTAGCTCTTAGTTTTCGTTTTTAGAGACTACTGGTGAGCAAGCGACTGTGATGATGGAAGTATGTTTTATGTTTTTTGGGTTATTTCCATTAGCATGATGGATGAATATAGGGACAGTGTGTATATTGTAGTAGTTTCATTGCTTTCAACAATCGTTTCTTGAATTTGTCTGTAATGGAGAAGTTGCTAGTTTAAGAATTTCTGCATCGCTTTTTGCACAAAGAGCAATGTCTTTATGACTCGTTGAGCTTGACTTTCATTGAGATATAGTACGGGATTTTTTTTTTTCTCGGGAAATCAGAAAGTATTTTATATATGAATGAATACATCAAAATATATACAAGAAGGGATGACTATCACAGCCACTACTGTGAGATCCTTTTGATCCACAGGGGAAAGTTTCCTCCCGACTTCACCACATTTTTCAGTTTTGTTGCAAATTTTGCAATCTGATTAACTATTCTATTTGTCCTACTTTCTATTTGTCTGAATGAGCAAGAAGACAACAAAGAACCTAGATACAGAATATTCTCAAGAGTTGTGCCACTTTTAACATCATTTACATCTCCATACTATTCTCAAGAGCTATAGTATGGAATATGGTTCTGTCCTTTTAAGCAGAATGGTTTGTCGTCATTTTTTTTCTCTATAAGTTTTGCTTATTGGAATTCCAGGGGTGTTAAGCACATGATTATGGATGTCTCTTATGGCTTCCATAAGATCATGACAAAGTCAAGTAATAACCCCCTTGTGGGTTTGATTGTAGTTGCTTTAGTTCATGCATAATCGATGAAGTAAATTGACATTCCTGGGAAAGTATTTAGTTTTAAAATTCCATTTATGAACAAAACTTTGAGAAGTTTAAGCATCTCCCAAATTACTTTGAAATTAAATTTTTTCCGCCCAAAATATGTTAGAGCATGGATAAAAAACTGATAGAATGGATTAAATGAGTTTTTTGCTGGGGAAAATGTAGAGTTACCTTAATTTAGACCTAAATGAATGACTCCCTGTGTAAAGTTGAGTAGCTATGATTATTCTGTGATTGAAAAGGGTAGAAAGTAGCTTGATGAGCAATGTAGCTGTAATACACGGTGCAAATGTAGAGGGGAACAACATTTGATTGATTCCTTGAAAAGTCTAAATAGAAGCTTGGTTCCTTAGATGGTCCAACGTGTCTCATTATATGTAACAATGCTGGGCATAAGTGTTTGTGATTGTGTGGTGACATTTTACATGACAACTTGACATGTCTTTATGTGGCCTGGTTTTTGTCTCATTAGCTGCAATTCACAATGCAGTCTTTTATTTAGCGCCTTTTGTTTTTAGACATCTTTAAAAGTTTGGATTAGAATTGTATTGACTTATAAAAATTGTCCTTTCTAAGGTGCTGTTGTTTCTTATTGGGCTGAATGCATGAATTTGCCTACTAGTTCCCTTTGGTACTAGATAATCTGCATTGCAAGACCAGCCCATGTTTTACTCTGCTTATGTATAATGAGAAATCATTTTCTGGTTGTTTTGTTAGATCCTCGAATTCATTCATTGTATTTACTTGTTTTATGGGATGAGAAACAGGCTCTTTTTATGTGATGGTAAGAAATAAAGCATATATTCTAAAGCTTTTGCATTGCTGCTTTATCACTCTTTTCCTTTTTCCTAAGATTATTTTGTTTACATTTTGCAGGTGAGTTTCTTAATGTATGATTTTCCTGATAATTGGAGACTCATAACAGTGTTGGATGGAATTTCATCTTTGTATTTTTCTGGATTGTTAAGTACCAAAACAGTGTTGGTTTTAATTGCATAAAATGTTATCAAACTTGTTCTGGTGGAATTCTAGCTTTTGAGATTCCATGAATTGACCTGCAAGATTTGAGATTTATGGTTATATTGATTGAACTTATTCACATGCCCTCTGAATGTTCCGCAGCGGTTTCTGTTGATTTGAAGTTTGTCAAAGGTTATGTACAAAACAACGTTATAAATCTGAGATTAGTTTTGAATGCTTAACTATGCATCTTAAAGGCACAAGAGCATAAGCAAGTTGGTAATGTGCTTGCCATTGTTGATTGTTCCATGTCATGGGTGTTTCAATCGTATATCTGAAATCACGGTAGGAATTAGTTGAATTTACAACAAACAAGGTATGCAGGCAGTCCAAATGGGCAACAAGAGCTGCATGCGCCGGAACTTCAAGCATGAGTGTCACGTCCCGTGTCCCAAGATGTGGTACTGTCGTGATTAGATTAAGTTGAGTCATAAGGCTAAATAGATCAAATTATCTAAATAAATTATCCCAAAATAACATGTAAAGATAAACGTCGATCTTAATTATCCTAATTAAATATAACATTAATTTTCAAATATTACAAATCTCAATATAAAAACCTTCAACCTTTAAATAGACAACCAAGGTTTTAAAATTCTAGATTTTCAAAACATATCTTAACTTAACATACCATAGCTAAACAAAATAAATTATACAACTACTACTAGTCTTACTCCACAGCTTTTAAGGCAATTACCCTAATAGCTATTTCAAATCCTTGAATCCAAAACCATCATTTTTTGCGTATAAAAACAAATGGGTGACTGAAAACTCATCTAGTAAGTAATACAAATATCTCTTTATTGGTTTGAGTACGTTACATATACATACACATAATATAATTCAAATAATCATCATTTCAATCATAATATATATAAATAAATGTGGTTCACATAATATTCCATATAGATATTAAAGAGAGAGCCCAAGTACTAAAACGCATTGACTCTGGATATTCAGTTGTTAACTACGACTCAGTTAATACGGTTCAATGCCAACTTTCACCTGGTTGGTCCGGTTCAAAACAATATACTAACTATCACCCGATTAGTGCGGTTTAAAGGTCATATCACATCCACCAAATTTAAGAAACCAGTCCTGTCAATAATTACCTTACACAAGAGCTCAATTACAAAACATTTGTTTATTCATATTTGACTACATTTACATATTTATGACAAATCATTAACATATTTATACCCATACCACTTTAACATATGCAAAATAGTTTACAAAACAACATCGTAACAAATACATTTTCAAAAATATAAAGAATACATGTACCACTTATCTCCGTCCAAACTAACTCAATTAATCCAAAAAAAGACAAACGCATTCTTTGTCTAAAACACATAATAAAACACTTAATCATAAACTAATTCTATCATATAATCACGATTGAAGCTTAAATATATACTTAGAGTGCAAAACAGAGTAAAGCAACCTAAAGATGAGATGATCCGCAGTAGAGAGGTTGGTGATCTGCACCCACGGATCACCCAACTCACCTGCAGATCGCTTGCCCAAAGTTGAGCTGTAGTCTTCCTCTTACCAGCTGCGACTACGGCTGGCCTTAGTTTGCCCGCGGCTTGGCAGGCAAACCCCCGATGACAACCACGCCTTAGTGAGCCATGGCCGCGGATCAGTTGAGCCCAACCCAGCTCAAAGACGAAAACTTGCCATAGGTGAGAGCCAAGCCAACCCAGTCAGTGACTCGACCTTGCACGCCCACGGCTTATTACAAAAAAGCTGTAATTCCAGCCCTTTCACTCATTCTCACTACATCAAACACAAACCAAACACCAATCCAACCCTAAAATGGCATAATGTCTTAGAAAAACACCCCTTTTAACTCATTAAACCACAAACCAACCATCAAACCCCACATATTCATTACCCACATCTATCATAGAAAATCCATCATTCAACTCTCACACCTATTCACCACTAACACATGGCATATGGTTATTAAGGCATAAACAACCCAAAATTTTTCTCAATTGCCCAATAATTACACCAATCACTAGCATAAATAAAGACCCAAGAAAAGTAAAATAGGATTTTATGAGATATACATTGGCTAGAAAATTGGGTTGAAGTTTCAAAGTTTCCACATCTTGCTTCATTTTGAAAATGAAATTCTTCACCTTCTTATTCTATAGAGAAAAACGGAGAGAACTTGACAGGGGGGGGGGGGGAGAGAGAGAGAAACCGCGAGGGAGAAAAAAGAAAGAAAATGCCCTAAGCCTTCCTTTTTAAGCCAAAACTCAATTTTTCTAATTTACAATTTAATCCCTCATCCTTTGAAAATTACATTTGCCACCCAAATGTCAAACTACCAAAATACCCCCCCTAACATCTTGGGTATCACAATGAGACTATTAAAGTGCAAATAGTTATGGTTAATGTTTGCTGGACTCAACTATGATAAGATTGAGTTTTTAAAGTGTAAGTAAATTTTTTGGCATCGTTAGTTGTGGAACTAGATTCGAAGAAGTCTGATGAAGTGCCTTAGTACTATAGTCAATCCAATTTAATTGACTTAACTTCGAAATTATAATTAAGAGTCAAAGGCAAACCGGCAAAGCTTCTCTATGTGTGGGTAATCTTATTGATTGTGATAGGTAGTTGTTGAGTGTCCATGTAGAGTTTGAGAGACCTTTTATCTTCACGTAATCATTCCCTTTTAGCTGGGTGATTTAGAAAACACATGGATTAGCAGCTTGAAGCTTCAAGCACCTAGTGCCAAGATTATTTTCTTAGCCATTTATATTCATGAGGAATAGCTCATATACGGTCAGATAGTTTTTCAAACTCAATGTCATCATCTATACACAACATAATTTCCTATTGATTAATGGCAATTAAAGTGCCAAAAAGTTTCCTTTCGGAACAAATCCAGAAATTCATAGGAAAATCACTTGAGTGTCATTAAGAATCACCTCCATTGTACCCTTAAATCAACTGTTCTTTGAGTCGTTTTGTGAGGTTACCTATTGCCGTTGTTTTAAAGGGGCACGGATCACGTAAGTTAGCCCGTATTAGTTCAGACAAGTTGAAGGCAGTGTAATTAGTCAGTGAAAATGTGTAACTAGTAATTAAAAAATATGCGGTGAATATATGTACTAGTCAGTAAAAATATATAACCAATCAGTTAAATTTTGTAATTACTTTTCACTACAAAACGAGTCATGTTCATCCAATCTCAGCCATTTACCGTAGGTCTCTTTAATCTGCACCGTGAACTTGTTAGAAATGGAAATTGTGAAGTCCCAGGTCATTTTATAGAGTACAGTTTTCATAGGATGATAATGGCATTAAATTGGTCTTTGGAGTTACCCAACGTGGTCCTTCGTTGCTTCCCGTACAATTACGCGTTCCTATGCAAACCAAAGAAGAGAACTCTAAGCACAAATAACAATGCAGCAACACTGTTGCTCTCTCTCTCTTCAAATGTAATAGTATATATTTGATAAAAAAAATAAAATAACGGTGCAGCAAATTCAAGAAATAATGCTTATCCAGTGATAAAAGCAAGGATTAATCCCTTCAAAAAGGAAGTCCATATAATCTTAGGGTTGTTTGGTTTAGAGGAATTAAGGAGAAGAATGAATGTCAACATAACGACACTTGCTGTTAATGTTTGAAATGTTGTTATCCTTTAATCGCAATGAAATTGATTAATTGGGGTCTCCATAATTTTCCTAAAATACCATTCTATTAATCTCATTAACCTTTTTATGGGAATGATACCCATTCTACCACTAAACTAAACATGTTAAGAGGAATAATCAAAACGCGTAGTATAATTAATGATAAGCATACCACGACTTGACATGATAAAAATGATCTTTGGATATGAATTCTTAAATCTACAAAACACGTGACTCTGTCCTTGACTTTAATCTTGCCTAATTTGAGAGGAAGAAAATGAAGAGTAAAGAAATGAATACAAAAACCTTGCATAGTCTGACCAAATAAAGAGAAGAAAAATGAATAAAAAGTACATTTAACCAATTTTCTTTGTTTAGGAATAGAAGGGGAAAGAAAACAAATGATTTGGAACTTCCATTTTTTACTTTAAAAACTTTTCTCCCGATTTTGGACAGAAACAGCAAAAAAGGAAAGAAGTTATTTCCCTTCCCTTCTTTTATTTTCTTAAATATTATTTTCTCTTATTTTTTTTTTCTATTTTAACTTCCAAACTAAGCATAAACACCCCGAAAAACCATACCACTACTTGGAGCTATCCATGTCCAAACTAAATTAAAAATAAACAAGTTAAAGGATAAAATATTTCAACATTATCTTCTGTGGACGAATATACACCAACGAAATACAACTTGAATTATGATTTTAATTTTGATTTTGTCTATAGGGTGCAGCTTTCAGTCTAAACTTGTGGCGCTGTTCTAATGATTGATATGTGGCGGTCAGGAGTCTGAATAATTGTTCTACTTCAATCATTTTCTGTTGAATGATTTTGTTGGACATCTCCAAAACATTGCGGTACACATGTTTATTGAGTCCTCCTAGAATCTATTTTTTCCGATTTAGCACATCAAACTATGACAATGTCTCAATTGAAATGTTCTAATACATTAGATGTTCTTAATGTCATCCGGAGAACTTTCATACCTTTAACATTTGAGGGTATAATCGACATAATGCAGTAACCTAAAAGACAAATCAATAAACATGAATTTTTTAGGGGTTTCAATCACACAGTATCTTGAAATCCTTAATTTTATTTACTTGTAAGCTAATAAAGATCTCTTGGATTTTTTTTAACTTTTTGGTGTTAAAATTTTTCCGTTTCTAACAAATCTTCACTCACGAAGTAGGTTTATAACACAAAAATATTATAGGTTCACATAAGCTTTAATTGAAAAATAAGTGGAATTTTTTTGAAAAATAAATCATAAAAATAACACGCGCTAATTGGTCCGGTGAATGAACAAGCTTACGTGGATCAAGCATGGCCGTAGACCCCACAACCAATGACGTGGGCCCGGCCGACACCTCCCTCCAACGTAAACCAAACAAAAGCCACCTCCCGCTGCTTCTCTTTCCTACCTCTGTTTCTCAAAAACAAACAAAACAAACAAATTTCTGTTTTCTTGCTTCTTATTTTCTCAGGGGAAATCAAGTCCGAACCCGGCTTTTTTCTTTTCCTCTTCTCAATTATTAACTCAACAAGTACAATAATTATTGTCAAGAGATTGTGATTACTGATTGATTGATAAGAGTAAAGAATTTATTTCGTACGCAACCAATTCTTGATAGCCATTTTATTTTATTAGTTGTTCTGTTCGGCTCTGGGAAGATAAATGGGAATTCCTTCTTGGGACGACATCGTCTTGGTTGAGCATGGTAAGAATCCCGGTGAACCGACTGTTTGTCACGGTGAACTGTCCCGACAAGGCCGGACTCGGTTGTGACCTCTGTCGAATCATTCTTGAATTCGGACTCTATGTCACCCGTGGAGGTTTGCAATTATACTCTTATTATTTCCAATTTTAGATTGCATTCTTCTTTCAAGTCCAATTTTTCTTTGGGTTGAGAAATCCATCCTTTTCTTTTTAGACATTCATCTGAGATTTGAGAGTTTGTTAGTTGAGTGATCTGACATTAATGAAGATGTTGATGTTGGCCGAGCATTTATTGCTGTTGGCTTCTTTTGAAATGCTTGGTTTCAAGATTAAATTATTAAAAATGCACGATAGCCAGGGCATGAACATAACTTTTGGCCCAAAATCATTTCGTTTAATTGAACCCTGTTTTCAAGCTCAGGGGGTTTTTTTTTTCCTTATAATTTTGGTTGGAAATGGTTAGCCTGTTCAAAACTTTTTTTTTTTTTGGGTGTGTGTGTGTGTGTGTGAGAGAGAGAGAGAGAGAGAGATTAATAAGAACCCTTTGACAAAAAAAAAAAAAAACTACCAGGTTTCATTTTTTGAAGCAAGTCCTAGATTATTTTTTGTAAGAAATGCATATTTACTTACCATCAGCCTAAAGGTTGTCCGAGTAATACGAAGAACTTGCTGACGCGAGACAAACACATCACTGGCACAAATCGCCAAGCTGTATATACACTTTGACACTCGTCACTATCTAGCATTGTTTATATTTAATTAGTGTGAACAGTAGAACTTTGGTACGTCTACTGTCGACAATTAATTCCAAGTTGAATTCCCCGTGCATTAAATTTTGTTTTCGTGCTTGTATTTGGACTTATTTCCTTCTTCCACATAGTTATTACTTAAGGCTGCAGATCATTTTGCCCAATTAGTAACAGTTTTTTGAATAGTCAAATAGTGTTCACGACTTTTTATCCTGAATCTACTCTAAACAACTCCGTGATGTATATGTTTTCTGTATGGTAAAATTCTCTATGCATTTTCCTAGTACTGGACATGTCGACAACAGTTCTAATTACATTGCTGTCGATGTGTCACAACATATGTATTCTTAGCGTGCCCAACATTTTGTATATGACACTAGTGGTCGTAATAATTTTCAATGCAGATTTCTCTACCGATGGGAAATGGTGTTACATTGTACTGTGGGTGGTTCCACGCCCAAGCTCTCTGACAATTGATTGGGAGAGTTTGAAAAACCGGCTTCTTTCTGCTTGCCCATCATGTCTGATTTCGTTTTACTTCAATCAACAATCGAGTGCTTCCCCTCCTCCCCCAGTATACTTGCTAAAGGTCTTTTGCCTCGATAGGAAAGGACTCTTGCATGGTAAAGTTAAAACCTCATCCTTCTTTCAATTTATCCCTCTATAGTTGCTAACACAATTTGACCTTTTCTTCTAGATGTTACAAAGCTCCTCTGTGAGCTCGAGCTAACCATTCAAAAGGTCAAAGTCATGACAACTCCAGATGGCAAAGTGTTGGACCTTTTCTTTATCACAGATGGCATGTATGTCATACGCTTGATTCTTTAATAGTTGTAGACCAGATCCTGTGTTGGCATTTAGCTGCATTGCATCGTTTTTCTTACTGTTTTCATACTGTCACTCTGGATTTTTCTAATTGCAGTGAACCTATGATGCCACTCATGCCATGATTCCTGAACTTCACACTTTGATCATTTGATTTGTCAGCATTATCTGAAGTTCTTGATGAAATTGTTGTTTTTGCATTTTGTTGTGATAGCTAGATGGGGGCTTTATTAAACCATTTTTCCAGAATCGTCCTGATGATTTGTCCATACAATTACTAGGAACAAATCTTTTATGATGATGTTTTCTAAAGTTTTTGAGTTTTCAATGTCAGAAGATCATTAATAATTGTTGGCTCACTTAAAAGAAAACAGAATTACCAGCTGCTGGCTTGTCCTGCATCACTGTATCGTTGCTCTTACTTGATGCTCTATGATATCAGGAACTTATTACACACTCAAGAAAGACGGAATGAAACGTGCAAACACCTTGGTCTTGTTTTAGGCGAATATTGCATCAGTTGTGAACTTGAGCTAGCAGGGCCTGCATATGTTGGTCGGCAGGACTTCTCATCTTTATCACCGGAAGTTGCTGAAGGCTTGTTCAGTAGCAAGTTGTCTGACAAAGAAGCTTGTCCACGGGCCTTGACTTCCAATGTGACAAAAGTTAGGAACGGCACTATCACGGTGGATAATGTCTTGAGCCCAGCTCATACATTGCTTCAAATACAATGCCTTGATCAAAAGGGCATCATCTATGACATCTTGAGGACGTTCAAGGATCTTGATATTCAGGTATTCTGTTGCAAAAATTTCTCTGTCTGATTTTTGGGTTAACCAACAAGAATTGATAATTCTGATGCTGAATTTGAAAAACAGGACTTGTCTTTCCTTTTCTCTGAAAGTGCTTGTATTTACAGGACATTATTTAATAAATTTTTCCAAGTTAAACAACATGATTGGCTTTGAGTTGATAGAGTACAAGTTGTCCTCATTTGTTCAGATGTCCAAGAAAAAAGATAATTATTAGTTGCTTTAGTATGGGGAATGAGTTTTCTTTGAGTTATTCGAGGTTGGATATATTCTTTTGGTTAGGATTGGACCTCAGTTCCAAGAAATTTCCTGGGGAAGCAGGTGAGGCTTAATGTGAGGTCTTCCACATCTTCATTTGGTATTTAAACTCTAAGCCTTCTCACTTGAGGTTAACTGTCTTTAAGTTTGTCTGCAGTAAAATGTTTTTCTTGAATACTTTCTGGGAAATGTTGCAGTACCAATTGTTGTTCTTTTTTTTCTAGATTGCATATGGGAGAATTTTTCCCAGTGCTAAAGGATATCGAAACATGGACCTATTTATCCAGAAAAGAGAATGGGAAAAAGATTGTAGATCATGAGAATCAAGTTGCTTTATGTTCTCGCCTGAAGGAAGAGATGCTTCATCCATTGAGAGTCACCATTACTAACCGTGGCCCTGATACAGAACTCTTGGTTGCTAATCCAGTTGAGTTATCTGGAAAGGGAAGGCCACGTGTTTTTTATGACGTCACATTAGCTCTAAAAACACTTGGGATCTGTATATTTCTGGTATGAAATTACATACTTGAAACCTCTTTCCCCTAGGCTCTCTTTCTCCCTCTCCCTCTTCACACACTTCTTTTGTGTATTTTGAGTTAATTTTCCTTTTGATTGCTTTGCAGGCTGAGATTGATAGGCATTCAACGTCAGATCGCCAGTGGGAAGTATATAGATTTCTTTTGGAAGAGAGCCGAGAATTCCCATTAGCTAGCAGGCAAGCTCGTAATGAGATTGTTGAGAGAGTTAAAGGAAGTCTGATGGGCTGGTGAATATTCAACTGGTGCTTCCCTTGTTGAGAAACAGACAATTTGTCTGAGGATGATGTACTCATATGCCCTCATATTTGTAAAGCCAATTTAAGGGCATAGCATTGCTGGTCCACTGGCATTGAAAAGGATTGCTGTTGCAAACCATGTGTCTACAAAGGTTTTAACAGATGAAATCCTTCAAGCTTCTCACCTTCTGGTCATGTACTTCTTGTAATCCTTGATTCCTTCACACAGCTTTACCAAAAATTTTACCTATAGCATCATTTGATTTTTTGGTATGCTATATCATTCTCCACAATCTTCATCTCTGAATTGCTTAATAGACTTGTAGCCATTGTCATGAAATGAAGAGTAGAATGATGAAATGTTGTCATGCCTAAACAAACTCGAGAGACAGAGAGAGAGAGAGAGTTACAATGGGCTGTTTTGGGAGCAAATTCGTTCTGTATCAGCTAGCTAGCAGCCCAAAAGTGAGGCTGGAATTATACGGCCCTTCCAACTTGGGAATGTTTTGAGAAGATGGCTTGAGAAAGTTGATAAATGGATTACAGGGCAACTGTCAAGTTGCTTAATAACATTTGCAGTGCAATGGACCCCTAATCGGTACATAGAAAGTGATCAGAAACTGGTTCTCCAACATTGCTTCCTTCTTCATTGGTATTCTGACTTCTGAAGTTTGCTCGGTAGGACTCGAACTGCACCAACTTTCCATCACATGTATGTTCAGAAAAGGAGTAGAGCCGAGAAAGGGCCAAGTTTGGCCCGTCATATGAGGTTTGGAGAACCTTTTTTGTATGAAGTGCAAGCTAGTTGGGCCCAACATTTTACTGGTTTTCATGATCAGAGTTACTAGGCCATTCAGACATCTAAAGTACCTAACAGAATAGATTAAAGCTTCAGCCACCAGTAATTTCAGTCAGCATGGGTTAGTATGGTTGTACTTTTACTTCTTTAGAATCAAAGCAAAAACCATTACTTGATTTATCGTCGAGTTTTTTTTTTTTTTTTTTGTGGTGGGATGAGATAAAGGATCTCAAGATCTCTTTCTCATGGATGATTAAAAAAAAAAAAAAACAAAAGTAGACTGGAGTTCCCAGCTTTTTGTTTTTTGACCTAAAGTTCCAAACTTATGTAGATTTTCAGAGTACAAAATTTGCAATCCATCTCAAGCTGCCTTTGGGCCAAAAAGAGTCAGCAGATATCAGTGCTTCTTGTTCCGTAATACTTTTGGAGAAGGGAACTATGGGCTAGACACCCAATTGACATTTCTCTTAAAACTGCTGGATTAAAACTAATTATCTTTGGGCTCGAAAAGCACCTGATGCTGGGCAATCCTTGTATCTAAAATAAGTTAGATTGAGTGTTAATTTTTGGATTTGAAATGCAACTAATGAGTCTGCCTCTGGGGATCCAATAATTTTTTAATTCAACAAGAACATTAAAAAAAAATGAAATAACAATAGTGACTGGAATAAATGATTACTTTAATCGGAATAAGTGAAATAAAAAAAAAAGGTATAAAATCAAGAAATCAGTTAAAATAAGTTTCTGAGTTATGTTTTCCCCCCTAATTTGTATTTTTTTTCCTTTCTTGAGAAATATTGTATTTTTTTCTATTATTGAGCAGTTAAATACATAAATTTCCATTTATCAATACCGGATGCATCATTCTGGGTATTAATAATAGTTTTCCATTCCCGAAAAAGAGAAAAAGCAATAAGAAATACACTAAAAATGGGGAATAAGTTGCTCAGAAGGCAAAAGAAAAATGTAAACGGCGCCGTTTTCACAAATCATCCTGAAATTTCCCGAGTTTGAAGACTGAAGAGAAATCAGTACAATTCCTCCAGCCCGCCCGCCCGCCCGCCTCGCCGCTTCCTAATTTCACAAAATCTAGGGTTGTGTTCCACTCCTTTTGCTTCCTGGTTCATTCGAAGCTGAAACTGGCCCGCAGAAAAGCAAACCGGACCCCGCTTAGGAGGTCAGACTATTTACTATTATTTTTAGATTTTTTTAAAAATCTTTTTTCCGCTGCAAGAATTACTCCCAAGTTGGTAACTTTATTAGTGTCGAAGTGTTTTCATAAAATTTTAATCCACAGGTTGAGTTTATACGGTCTATGTAGCTAAAGTTTGACTCTTTAGCACATTGGTTTAGTTGTTGTAGGATGTTGGGGGAAGCAAGAAAGTTCCTCTATAGCTCTTTTCACTTTTTCATGGAGGATTTGACTTGAGAAGTACGCTTGCAATTAGCTTTTCCTCTTTTTTCATGTGATTTTTATGACTCGTTAACGTGAGAATGTTACAATAACTGATTAACTGGTGACAATCCATCTTATTTTAATTTGTTGATTACCAATATTCCCATATAGTCCTGAACTCAATTTCAGCCCACATGAACATTATTTGCTTTGTGATATTGCAGTGGCTCTAGGGTATGTTCAGATTGTTGCCAGCCTGGAAAGGTAGGCATTTCCCAAGATTTCTTCCGTCCTTCAGATCCCATTATCAATTCTATTCCGCCAGCGCAATTTGCGCTGAGATTTCACCAAACGACATCTACAATGAGGAGAAAGAGATTGATTTTGAGCTCTTATTCAGTTCATGCACCAATATTCGTAATGTTAAGCGACTGCATGCTCTTCTTGTTGTCACTGGGAGGGTGCAGAGTATCTTTATTGCGACTAGACTTGTCAATATTTATGCCCATCTCGGTAATGTTTCATTATCTTGCAGCACTTTTAATCAGATGCAGAGAAAAGATACCTATACCTGGAACTCGATGTTGTCGGCTTATGTCCGTAATGGCCAATTTAATGATGCTGTTAGTTGTGTTTACAAAATGTTGTCGATCTGTGATGTTCGGCCTGACTTTTATACTTTTGCCCCTGTTCTGAAAGCTTGTGGTAAACTAATAGATGGGATGAGGCTACATGGTTGGATTTCCAAATTGGGATTTGAATGGGATATTTTTGTGGCTTCTGCGCTCGTCCATATGTATTGTCGCTTTGGGCAGTTTATTGTTGCAAATAGGATCTTCAAAGACATGCCATTTCGAGATATGGGTTGCTGGAATTCTGTGATTTCTGGGTTTTGTCAAAATGGGAATGCAGTGGAGGCATTGGCGATCTTGGATCAGATGAGGTTGGAAGGAATTAAGATGGACTCAGTGACTGTTTCAAGCATTCTTCCTATTTGTGCACAAATGAATGATAGTTTAAGAGGGATGTTGATTCATTTGTATGTCATAAAGCATGGCTTGGAATTTGATGTTTATGTGTCCAATGCCCTGATTAACGTGTATGCTAAATTTGGAGAATTAGAACATGCACAGAAGATTTTTTATCAGATGGTGCTTAGAGATTTAGTTTCATGGAATTCAATAATTGCTGCACATGAGCAAAATGATCTTCCATGTCGTGCAATTAATTTCTTTCATGAGATGCAGCTCAATCAAGTTCAGCCAGATTTGTTGACATTGGTGAGCATAGCTTCCGCAATTGCTCAGACTAGGGATTATGCTTCTGGAAGATCTGTTCATGGATATATTCTGAGGAGATGTTGGATTAGTGGTGATGTTGTACTTGGAAATGCAGTTATCGACATGTATGCTAAATTGGGTATTGTGGACTCTGCACGGATGGTTTTCGAAGCAATTCCTGTTAAAGATGTGGTTACATGGAACACAATGATTACAGGTTATGCTCAGAATGGTCTTGCAAGTGAGGCTATTGAAGTTTACCATATGATGGCCGGCAAAAGCATAATGCCTGATGAAGGTACTTGGGTTAGTGTTTTTCCTGCTTATGCTCACCTAGGAGCCCTGAGAGAAGGGGCTAAAGCTCATGTACAGGTTTTGAAAAGAGGTCTTCTTTTGGATATATTTGTTGGAACATGCCTAGTTGATTTTTATGGAAAATGTGGAAGACTGGATGAGGCATTGCTTTTATTCTATGAGGTTCCCAGAGCGAGCTCTATCCCTTGGAATGCAATTTTATCTTGTCATGGAATTCATGGATGTGGTCTGACGTCTCTACAACTGTTTAGAAATATGCTGGATGAGGGGGTACAGCCAGATCATGTAACCTTTTTATCTCTATTAGTAGCTTGCAGCCATTCAGGCTTGGTTGCACAAGGGAAATCACACTTTCACCTGATGCAGCAACACTATGGGATTAAACCTGGTATGAAGCACTATGGCTGCATGGTTGACTTGTTTGGTAGGGCCGGACATTTGGAAATGGCATACAATTTTATTAAAACTATGCCTGTACGTCCTGATGCTTCAGTATGGGGTGCTCTTCTTAGTGCTTGTAGAATCCATGGAAATGTTGAGTTGGGTAAAGTGGCTTCAGACCGCTTGTTTGAAGTCGATTCATCTAATGTTGGATACTATGTGATATTGTCAAATATTTATGCAAATGTTGGGAGATGGGAAGGGGTAGATGTGGTAAGATCATGGGCTAGAGACAAAGGATTGACAAAGACTCCTGGGTGGAGCTCAATTGAGTTAAACAATATGATTGAGGTATTTTATACAGGAAATCAATCTCATCCACAGTCGGAAGAGATATACAAGGAACTGGCTATTCTAACTGCCAAAGCAAAAAGCCTAGGTTATACCCTGGACCACAGTTTTGTATTGCAGGATGTTGAAGATGATGAAAAGGAATATATTCTCACGGGTCACAATGAGAGATTGGCTATTGCTTATGGAATCCTCAATTCTCCCCCCAAAAGCACCATTCGAATTTTTAAGAATTTGCGCGTTTGTGGGGACTGCCACAGTATGACAAAATTCATATCTCAGATCACTGAGAGGGAGATTGTCGTGAGAGATTCAAACCGTTTTCACCACTTTAAGGATGGTTTTTGCTCTTGTGGGGATTATTGGTGACATTCGAATGTCAATTTCTGGTCCCGGAATTGACAATTTGGATAGATGCTGAAGTTCATCCAAGATCCATGGTAAGAACTTGTAATGATGTCTACTTGTGCTTGCTTTTCAATGTGAGTATGCTGCTTCCTTTGCTAGCTTGCCTAGTAGTTGTTTTCTTTTCTGAAAGAACATATAGATATGCATTAAGAGTGGAGTTGTAGGTATATTTTATCTCGATTTGCAATTGTTTTTATTTGCCAAATACTAGTAAACATATTAGGCACACTAATAGTATCAGGAGAAGACTGTTAGGGACACTAATAGTATTAGGTGAAGATTGTTGGGGACGGGATGCATGAGCTTACAAGCGTGGAATTGCTAATAATTTGTTATTAATTACAAATGTCGGCATGATATGTAACGAGACAAACTTGGGCGTTAAACTAAAAAAAGTTTAAAAATGATATTTTCTTTCAAAATTTTTTTTATGTGGATAAGTGTGACGCATAATTATTATAAGAACAAGGTTCACGAATCTTACTTATAAATTTTGTAATTAAATTTGTAATTAAAATGGTGTCACATAATATGCATGTTTATAAGTCAGTGGTTATATGATTTTATTTTAGATACAAATTTCACGAGAACCAAGATTTAAAAATTTTCTTAATTTTCAAGCTATAACATTTAGTGCTAGCCAGTCGTGTTGGAGTCCAAATGCTTCACTGTCGTTCTTCTTGACTTCTGTATAAACATATCTCTCCAGATCAATCGAAGCTATACCATTTATCATGTGCTCGCTAGAAAAACAAGGCAGCCTCTTTATTCTGACCCTAACCGGCAACGACGAGCACCGGCTTAACCCAACGCTAATCGACTCCATTCGGGCCGCACTCCACCAAGCCAGAACCCAATCCGCTGGCACCCACTCAGCCCTAATTACTCACGGCCCAAGGCAAGTTCTTCTCCAATGGCTACGACCTCAGTTGGGCGGGAACGAACATAGGCCGCCAACAGCTCATGTCCTCCAAGCTCCGCGCACTTGTCTCCGATCTAATCACCTTCCCCATGCCCACCATCGCCGCCGTCACTGGCCACGTATGCGCCGCCGGCTTCATTTTCGCGCTGAGTCACGACTACATCTTAATGCGAAAGGACAGAGGATTTATGTACGTGAGCGAACTGGATATCGGGTTCAAAGTCCCGCTTTGGTTTGTGGCTTTAATCAAGTGCAAGATCGGCTCGCCCAAGGCTCGGCGGGAGATGGTTATGAAAGCAGCTAAGCTGACGGCTGAGATGGGAGTGGAGAGGGGTATTATCGACTCGGCGCACGACGGCGCGAAGGAGACAGTTGAAGCTGCGATGAAACTTGGGGAGGCGTTGGTTGGAAGAAAGTGGGATGGACACGTGTATGGAGAGAATAGAAAGGCTGTGCTAGATGTGGTGCTGGGTGCGCTTGGATTTGATGAGACCGTGGGTGACTATGGTGGCGCCAGCAAGACCTTTTCAAGACTGTAAAAGTGTGGAAATAATTAGTGCATTGATTGCCTATTTTCACTTTAATTTTTCTTAAATTTTATTCTTGATATTTGGATGATGAGGTCCTCTCTGTAATAGGAGGCATAGGGCTAGTGGTGGCTTTGCATGTTGTACTCATTGGAAAAATCCTTAATAAAAAGCTATAATCATTTATTGGACAAATCCTTAATAAAAATTTATAATCATACTGATTGGTGATCGTTACAATTTTGTCATAGGGACTGGTTACATTTACTTTTGCCGTTTGGTACCAAATTTTTTTATAACAGAGTATTACATATGGTGTAATCCAAGCTATAACTCTTCAAAATTGTGAATTATGCAATAATAAAAGCTTAGACTGTCACCGACTATTTTTTTTTTTTTTTTTTGTTATCAAATTTGCATTGTTATGTTATTATAATGGGAGAAGAAAATTTTATGTGGAATAAATTCAAATCCTGAAGTTTATGAAGTCGTAGAGTTTCACCTCACTTTATTCGTTCTCACTATCACCAATCAAACTATTATAATACTGTAAAAATGCAATAATTTAGTTAATCCCCAAATATTAAACAGCTTATTTTAGCTATCGTGCTGCAAAACATGAGAGCGTTTAAATTTCAATCCCCACCGGCAACCATAAAACTCGCAGCATCTTGCTTCTCGAGAAAATGTATAGTTACTAATTATATATTGAAATGTAAACCCTCAGAAAAAAATATATTTTTTTTCAAAATTCAATCCATTTGATTGACCCCAGAAAGCCATGCTAGTTTTCCAAATAGTTTGCCGAATACCAAATTTGCAAAGTACCGTTGTTTGTTTCTGTTTAGTCTATGGAAACTAGGACAAACGCTCTGTTCTTTATTTTTAACCAACCAATAGAAATATTGGTGTTAACGTAAATCAGATGATAATCTCTCGGTTATCTCCCCTATAAGAGTCTAAAGAAAAGAGATGATTACCCCATCAATTCATTAAGTTACTTTTATTTTGCTAGATATATTTTTAAAAAAATGTGCACATTAGAGAAGCGGGGCAACCTCTTCATTTTGACCATCACCGGCGACGATGAGCACCGGCTGAATCCAACACTCATCGACTCCATCAGGGCTGCTTTGAACCGTGCACGAACCGAGTCTAACGAGCCCTCCGCCCTCATCACAACGGCCCAAGGGAAGTTCTTCTCAAACGGCTATGATCTCGAATGGGCCAAACTCGACAGATCCCGTTTACTGCTCATGGACTCAAATCTCCGGTGTCTTATTTCTGATCTCATCAACTTCCCCATGCCCACCATCGCCGCCGTCACCGGCCATGCCTCCGCTGGCGGGTTCGTCCTCGCCATGGCCCACGATTACATCTTAATGCGCAAGGATCGGGGATTTCTTTACATGAGTGAGCTGGATATCGGGCTTGTGATTCCTCCTTGGTTCGTAACTTTGTTGAAATCGAAGGCCAAGTCACCGGTGGCTTGGCGAGAGGTGGTTCTGAAAGTGACTAAGTTGACGGCTGAGCTGGGGATGGAGATGGGTGTTGTCGATTCGGCTCACGTTGGTGCAGCGGAGACGGTTCAAGCAGCTGTGAAACTAGGGGAGCAGTTGGTGAAGAGAAAATGGGACGGACAGGTTTACGCAAAGAATAGGAGGATGGTCTTTGCTGAGATGGTGGTTGCGCTTCATAATTCCGACGAACCCCGTGCCGGCGGCGACGATGAAACCCACGTGGACTCGGTCATCAAGACTTTGTCGAAGCTGTAGTCAAAGCTATGGGGCTTTGGTTTGATTTCTTTTTTTTTTTTTTAATAAACCTAAATTATTACATATGAGGAGGGGATGGTGGGATTCGTACTTGACCTCTGGGTGGCGTTATAGAGCTTTAACCGCTCGATCCTCTATTCGTTTCCTTTGTTTGACTTCTTAAACAAACAATGCTCTTAAATAAGATTTTTTATTCAACTATGATGAGAATACTTAGCAGTTGAAAATAATTAATTCCCATGTTGAAGTATCAGTTCTTTTTCAAACTATATATAATTTATAGTATTTGCGGATTTTTTTTTAAACAATATCTCTATGGTCAATAGAAATTAAATTTATTTTCCTCCTAACTTGCAAGACATTAATTTCCTTAAGAAATGTTAGCATAATTAAACTAAACTCATAAACAATTAAAAGTTTCCTATTTAAATTTTAGAAGTGGTATTTTAATTGGGGTTTTAGAAAGTTTATTAGGTAAAGTATTGAATATTATTTGTTAGTTTCCTATTACAATTACATTATCTATTCTAATTATGTTTCTTATTGAAGTCTTGTGAGTCATTATAAATAGGGAACTTTATTATTGTATTAAGTTAATAAAAGTCGTGAAAGATGAGAGTTGTTGAGTTTATGCCGATCTTAATATCGGGGGTCTTTTATTTTATAACTTCTCCTCTTTTATGTATTTTTGTACGTGTTAAAATAAAATTTTGCTGCATGTTTTTTTGAACCAACAAGAAAAGATCAAACACGGTAATGAAGAGATTCCAATCCAAGCACCGTTGAGCATCCATGTTTGTTTTGTTCTTGGATTTTGATTCTCGATAAACAACTGTCTTTAAAAATTTTTTAAATAGACCTAGTTCACAACTTTATCTGTAGATTTTGTGATTTAAAATAAAGTTATATAAGTATAATCACAATATCTACAAATTGGACCGTAAACCTGATCTACCTAAAAATCTTCCACTTTTTTTTTTTTTTTCATAAATTGTAGTTCTTTCTAACAACTCCACTGGTTATAAGTATATGCGTCCGACTAAGAAAATGTCCATTATTTGCCTCCAAGGAAAAAGGTTTGGAAAAAAGAAAAAGGAAACCCTCAAGCTGCCTCCTAGTATTCATCCTAATATTTAAGAGTTGATTTGTAATCTTATTGAGTTATAATTTATTTGTATTGATCTATATACTAATTTCACCATTATGTGCAAGTTGTAATCTCATGAAAGAAATGGTTTTTATGCTCCATTGCTACTAGCAACAAGAATACAATGAGACTAAATCATTTGCCTAGCTAGCAATTTGCCAATTACATTACATACAAAAGTTAGTGTACACGTTCTTTTGAGTAAATAGTCTAAAATCAACGCATGCTGCCGTCTTAGTTAATTGACCTTTCTATCGCACCCTTTGCAAAAAATTTCCCGAAATGTTGACTTAAATTCCGCGGAATAGTACCCTCATGTTTGTTTCTCTTAGTCACGGTCATTTATACTGTTACAGTTGTTTGCAGTTTGGACATACGACTTGAGTCTTCACCCCTTTTTTTCGGTTTTTGGGCTCAGCTAACTGTCTGTTTTCTTTCTTTTGTTTGTAAGTGGGCAACAAAATTATTGGTAGAAACATAAACCTCATTATATTGAAAATGGAACTTTGATTACTTTTTTTTTTTTTTTTGATAGATCCTACATTATTACAATAGGGTAGGGAATTGATGTTGATGAGATTAGAATCCCCAACCTCTAAAGTATACAACTCTAACCGTTCGACCTCTATTAATTTCCGAGCTTTGATTACTAAGTACATGTAAATTGTAAAATTTCTTTTCTCATTTCTAAATAATTTTATCAAATGATGTCCAAGAGGTTTTGTCCAACGCAATAACAGTATATATCTTTTAGACAACAAACCGTAAAATAAGGAAGAAAAAAAAGGTTTACAATGTATAATTTGATAAAAAATGCACAATGAATTTTCAAGATGCGTGAATAATATTGGATTTTAATTATTCGTCCTCACTAAAACGTAAGGTGTTTTAAATTAATTTATTGACTTAGATTTGTGCATTTTTAACCAAGTTATATTTCTTTAAATGTTTTTCGTACACTTGCAATACATTTTGTAATTTTTGATAACTTTGAAATTGAAACTACACATGAATGTCAGTAGTGGTAACTAATTAAATAACTATCCACTGATATGTAATTCTTTTAAATGAATCATCTAACATATTCTTAATCAATTTTAACAATTTTAAAGAATCAAATATATAATTTTGATACATTTTGAAAAAAATTGGTGAAATTAATTACTATAAATTTATTTTACTCCAGATTTTATGTTTTCCAAAATTTGCATTTACATTGGATACGATTTACCACTAATATTAGATAAAGTATGCATTATTTTTTCAAATGTACAAAAAATACAAAAGTAGAGACAAGTATAATTTTTCTTTTGGTATATGATGTTGACCTTCATCCCACTATTATCCAATTATAATATGCCATTCTTTCTTTGTCTCTCCTATAAATAAACGTCTCCAAGAACTATTATTGGTTGTTCATCAGTCCATTTGTAATTACTAAATTGCTCTCATTATTGCAAACAAAAAATGTGCACACTAGACTAGAGAAGCGAGGCAACCTCTTTATTTTAACCACTACCGGTGATGACGAGCACCGGCTGAATCCAACACTCGTTGACTCCATCAGGGCTGCCCTCCACCGCGCTCGAGCGGAGTGTACCGGCCCCTCCGCCCTCATCACCACAACCCAAGGCAAGTTCTTCTCGAATGGCTATGATCTTGCGTGGGTTCAGTCAGAAAAATCCCGCCTAATACTCTTGGATTCAAAATTCCGCCGTCTTATCTCCGACGTCATCAACTTCCCCATGCCCATCATCGCCGCGATCACCGGCCATGCTTCCGGAGCAGGCTTCATCCTCGCCTTAGGCCACGACTACATCTTAATGCGTAATGATCGGGGGTTTCTTTACATGTGTGAGCTGGATATTGGCCTTAAACTTGGCCCTTGGGTCGTGACTTTATTGAAATCCAAGGCAAAGTCACCCACGGCTTGGCGCGAGGTGTTTATGAAAGCGGCCAAGTTGACCGCTGATATGGGGACGGAGATGGGGATTGTTGACTCGACGCATGCTAGTGCAGAGGAGACGGTTAACGCAGCGGTGAGATTAGGGGAGGAGTTGGCGAGGAGAAAATGGGACGGACAAGTCTACGGCGAGAATAGGAAAATGGTGTTCCCTGAGGTGCTGGCTGCTCTTCGTTTTCAAGAAACCGGGGCCGGCAGCGATGATGATAGCCTCGCTGATTCAATCATTGAGACTTTAAAGTCAAAGCTGTGATCAAAGCTCTCTGGCTTTAGAAAATAGAAAAATGTTGCGTGATGTGATGGAGCGTACTAAAAATGGTAATATAATTTGGATAGTTGCATACTTGTTGTATGAATTATTTCATCTTAACTTTTAATTTTAGTTTTGGTTTCGGCTTGCTAATTAAACTTCACCGTGTAATGGGATCGCCAAGCACCCGAGAATGAAATGAAATCTTGAAGCTCCGAGGAGGTTTACCATTGGTGAAAATGTGTTTTTGTTGCAGAACAAATGCAAAAGTACATGTTCTTTATGCACTGAATTAGTGCAGTGCAGTCTCATGTACTTTGATCTGTTGCGTTGTTATGGATGAATTTTTCTAAGTATGAAAATGATTTCTTGGGAAGTTCATTTTATCATGACGATGACACATCATTTTTTATTTTTGGTTTGGGGACCCGGGGGGGGGGGGGGAATATTTACGTAAACCCAATTTACGAGTGGGACTGTAAACCTTATGATCCATAATCAACCACCTCAATCACGTCTCACACATGTACGACGCCATAGCTCATTAGGGACTTATCTCATAACTGATGTGGGTGATTCTAGATCACAGAATTTACGAGTTTCACTCGTGGACCGAATCTATGTAAATATTTTCTAAGAGGGGGAAGAAATAACAATATTTTACCTGTTTAAATTCTGCACGATTTCGTTTTTACCCATAAACAATTCAGAAGCATCAAACAAGTCCTTTAAATTCGAAGTATTGCATTTTAGAACAAGTATAAAATCCCGTTTACTACCTTGGATGTTAATAAAGTCCAGCCTGTACTTAAGAGTCGTTGGGTTTTAACAAATTTCCTTAATATATTTTGTTTAATAATAGAAAGAGTATCATTATCCCAAAAGAGTTAATAAGTTTGATAAGATAGTATTTTAGAATAATCGTGGATATTTCAATTAATTATTTTAATTTTGATTCGATTATAATGATAGTTATTTTTCAAATATCAACAACGTGTGTTATTATCACTCATACCTCTTTCCCTGTACCAAACTTCCCTTGACGTGATAAATGACTGATGTGAAATTGGGTCCGCTAGGGGAGGGGGGGGAAGGGAATTGGTGAATCCACTTATTCCATTTTTCCAATGATGGTTTGTTAAAATATATTGCCTTCGCTACTGGTTTGGCACAAAATTTTCCTTCATTAAAAGCATTGATCTATTCGAACCTAATCTATAAAGAGTGGGTTAATACTTTTCAATTTCTGTCTTTGCTAAAATGAGTTTTGCTAATAAGTTGATTTTGAAAACTAAAATGGAAAATATTTATCAGTATTCAATATTATTGTGTTAATTCATACATTTCTTTCACGATATTATGTTAAGAGTTGATATATAGCAAATAAGTGTATAATTTATGGCATCCATGATTATATTAGACACTTATGGTAGACAACTTAATATTTTGAGAAACCTATATATTCATTTAGAGTAAAAATAGTACAAATTTTCCCTTTAAAATGTTTGAACTCGGTCATCAATTCAACATTAACTAGGGAAAAAGTGTAAGTTCGTACTTATAAAGTTAGGAAAAGTGTTAGTAACAATTCTCAAATTGAGTGAACATTAGTTTTTGTATAAATGGTTTGAGTTTATTTAGAATAGATATATAGTTGTTAAAAATTTGATGGGTTTCTGAGTTGCTAGCACTTTTGTGTTTGGCCAACTTTTAAATGGCAATTAGATCGGTAAGTTGTTTTGACTTTCTAAATCATCAAATTCTCAACAAATGAGTTAAATAAATTCAGACTAAATTACGCAAATGAATTTCAACAGTTCAAAATCAAATTGCGTTTTGGCCAATTGAGGCTGTGTTTTCTGGGGTGTATTGGAAGTTATTTACACGCAAATAAGGATGCTATTAGAATTAATGGAAATTTAGCGCCAGAACCACCAACAATTGGAGTAATTGGACGTGGAGAACAACTTCAATTACGACTAATGATTGAGAAAGAAAGCTAATACATGATGACTTGTAGGGAAATTTTTACATGGATCAGGTTCACGATCTTACCTATAGAACTCGTGATCTAAAAAAATATTATATAAATATTATGACGTAAGAAAGTGATGTAAAAATATTTACATAACTCTATTTTAAATTACGAAATTTATAGGTGTAATTGCAGATCGGATTTATATAAGAATTTTCCATGATTCGTACCTAATTTCCGAGAGGATGGCTTCTTGGCAGGGTTGGAGAAGGTTGGGCTGTTTGTTGTACGAACCTGCTTGGAGCACACATGCTGCTGTCCTTTCTACACCATTCGTCTCAAGCGAGTGAGTTTGCAACTTCGAGTACCTAAACAGGATTTTAACGTTAATTAATGTGAAATTGAGTTCACTAAAAAGAAAAAAAAAATAGTGGACACAGTTTAACATTAAATATTCCATTTTTCCAATGATGGTTTGTTAAAATATATTGCCTTCATTAATGGTTTGTTACAACATTTTCCTTCATTAAAAGCATTGATCTATTCGAATCTAATCTATGAAGGGTGGGTTTATACTTTTCAGTTATATCTTTACCGAAATGAGGTTTACTAATAAGTTGATTTTGAAAAACTAGAAAGGAAAAAATTTATCATTATTCAATAATATTGCATTAATACATTTTCTTTCGCAATATTACGTTAATACTTGATATATAGCAAATAAGTTTATAATTTTTGCGTCCATGATTATATTGGACACTTATAAACAACTTAATATTTTGAGAACTCTATATATTTACTTAGACTTCCAATACTACAAAATATTCCCCTTCTCAAATTAGGTCCTTAATTCAACAGTAAATAGAGAAAAAGTATAAGTTCATACTCAACTTTACACTTGCCATCCTCCACATTGATCCATCATTTTCAACCCCTTCCCTTTGTATTATAACGAATCCTTTCTCTCTATTTTTCTCTCAATATCTTTACAGGAAAAAAAACTTAAAAAAGACTGAGGTCGGTTTAAAATTTTTTTATTTTATTTTTATCGTTTATATGAACAAATTTCACATGCCAAATCTTGGACACAAAAAACCCTCCAAAACTGAAATTAGCATCCGAGGCCCGAAATATTACCCAATTTATATTATAGCAGTACTAATTTCAATTTTTATTATTACGTGGCCTTGTACTACCCAATCGACCCTAACACTAAATTATACCACTTAGTGGCGGCTGCCAGCTAATAATCCTCATCATTCAAGCAAGTTTATTTATACAGTTGTTTTTTCGCTAATATTCACTGTTCACCACCGAAATTCAAGATTTTTTCATTAAAAAATCACCAAAATTCTATTCTCTTTAATCAAATGTTGTGAAAGAGACACTGTTCTAGACAACCGAACGCATTTTTCCTCTGGAATCTTCGATAAATCTAAGCTCCAAACACGCTCTCTCTCTTGTGTATGTATAGATATATAGGGTGTTATTGTTATATACTAATATACGTATATATCTACCAATGGCGACGAGCTTTAACAGTCCATCTAGGAGTCCGGCGAACGCTAGGATTCAATTGGGCGGAATTGGTAGCGCCTCCAGGCTGAGATCTTCGTCGCTCAAGAAGCCGCCGGAGCCTCTGCACCGAGCGGTTGCGGATTGTTTGTCCTCTTCAACTCCCTCAAACCATGGGAGTCCTTCCGCTACCGCTTCTGAAGCTTCGCGTACTCTTCGGGTTCGAATTTACATATTCTGTTGTTGGTTGATTTAGATCTTAAGCTTCAATGTTTTGTTTGG
Source organism: Mitragyna speciosa (assembly GCA_024721245.1). Classification (NCBI taxonomy): domain Eukaryota; kingdom Viridiplantae; phylum Streptophyta; class Magnoliopsida; order Gentianales; family Rubiaceae; genus Mitragyna; species Mitragyna speciosa. Next base: position 4,414,751 of record CM045552.1, read on the forward strand.
TTTTTTACCTTCATAAGTTAGGGTTTTATACTGTTTGCGAATGATTTGATGTTAATTCTAATCTGAAATTTAATTTTGGTCATCTGCATTTGATTGGAGAGTGGTATGTGGTATTTTTTGTTGTTTAATTCTGTGTTTTTTTAACTAAATTCGGAGCTGTGGATAAATTTAGTGAAAGTGTGCTGCATTACGAATAAATATTTTATATTGCTAAAGTTTGAGGCAGTAAAGGTTGAATTTTGTCTGTGGATGCCAAACTTTTGTTGTCTTGTTTAGTTTTTTTTTTTTTTTCTTTTGTCTTTTCCTTTTGGTAACTATGCAGTATTTGAATCAATTTTTCTGTGAAATTCAGATCTTGCCTAAAGAAGAATGAACAGAAGAAAGAAATTAAAGAAAAAAATTTAGTAAATGGGAGAGCAACATTACCAGTTATTTAGCTATAAATGACTGGCCAACAGATATTTAATATTACTTAAAAGCTCTTGTGATATTTAAGTCTTTAAACGGAGGGAAAAAAAAGGTGACGATGGTCGCATTTATCTTTATTATCCAAATATAGTTTACAAAGATCAGTAGTTGAGTTTATTACTTTGTTTTGTTAGTTGCTACAGTTAGAAATGACAGTTGGGTCGGTAATTATGAGACACAATCGCAACACAACACTTGTGTGTTTGTATGCACACATCGAAGAGAGACACAGACTGACCCTGGTTACAATGTCGAGTTTAAACCATTACTCTTCTGCGTGAATCCATATGAAAAAGTTTTTACTTGATGTTGGGCATTTTTAGTACGCCTGCTATTGACATTATCGTTTACCAAAATAGTGACTACTAATATACTGAATCTTTTCCTAATGTAGTTACCTAAATAAAATGTAGCTATTCCGTGGGATGGAGTATTCACATTAGGTTCACATTCGAAATCTCATTGATGACAAGTAGGGGCTAAACGGTGGTGCTTATATTACAATTAGGCACACACCTCCCTTGTTATGGCAACTAATGAGATTTGTTGTGCCCCTTTGTTTGGACATGCCTGACGTCGTTGGAATAGATTTGAACATAATTTTCACACATGGTTATAATTTGTCATTGAAATTGGCAATCATTCCTGTTACACATTCTGTGACATCAACCTGCATTTAGAGAAACGAAAAGGCTCTTGTTTGTGTCAAATATCTCTTTACAACGTATGATTTGAGTTTTTTTTTTTTCAGTTTCTTCGTTCAATATTGTTGTACAACTTTCTGCTCTTTCCTAAAACATTTTACCCTTCGAATATCATGAGAAATGCACTATTTGCATGGCGTTTGAGCCACCTTGCTTGTGATTATGTGACTCACCCCATAGATTTTGTTTTTGAAATTCTCATGTGGCGTAAAAATAGCACAACAAATAGTATGCTGGACATCTAAGATTATTTATCTTGCAGGACTATTTGGCAACAAATTCAACAACTGACTTGGCTTATGGTGTGCTTTTAGAACATACACTAGCAGAAAGAGAACGCAGGTACACATACCATATGATGAAATTGAAAATTGTTTTGACATTTTTCAAATTATTAGTGTTGTGGCAATATGTTTTGTTTTAAGGCACTAATGTCTTTTTTTGTTTTCATGATTGTTCTAATTGTAGTACCTTGGGATTAGGAGTAACTAGCTTTAGTTTAGCCTTTAGGTGTTGGTATTTTGCACTATGACATTTTTTTTAATCGAATCTTATTTATTTTGTACTCCTGATGGAACAACTAAGGTTTGTTCGTTTTGACGTGCATTATGTGATTTCAAGAAAGGGGGTTTTGTGATTCTGGGGTTTTTCTTGTTAGTCCTCATTCTTTGCAAGGGATTCCAAGTTAAATTCAACTTATGAGTCATTCGGACCACAAGTTCTGAAAACATGTCTATGAATTATCCTCATGAAACCTTGCAAACTTCATAACCTAAAAAATGAAGTTATCTTGCATGTAAAAGTAGAAGAGTTTTGCTGAGATTGTATTTCCATTTTGAATGTCATGGGAAGATTTACCAGGACAAAGTGTTGGATAGGCATTTAAGTTTTCTTTTTAACACAATTATTTTCTTTCCTTATTTAGTCAAGCATCACGAACATACCGGATTGAGTGAACTAAATATAAATATTTCTGTTCTCCCCTTTATTGGCCTGAGTCCTTAGAATGACTAGTTAAGAAACCTTTTGTCGGCATTATGTAACATTTAACACATAAATTGACAGAATGGGAGCAAATAACAATAAATAATTCTAAGCATGTAGTATCCTGCACAAATGTCGCAAAGCTCATGGATCTGCACGTTAATAAAGTTTAGTCACACAATAAATAGCATACTGAAAGGTAGTTTATTGTCATTTTTTTAGGTGGAGGTAAATTTAATCTAGAATAAAATATGCAATTCTGTTATACATCATAATTGCTTCCTTCTTTCCCAAATCAACTGACCCACTTTCTTTTTTTATTCACTTAGAAAATAATATCTGTCTTCCTACATGGAAAGGCTTTACTTTTTAAGAAATCTGTTATGGTTAGTTTGTGGTGGGCCACATGTCTTCACTCCTTTACATAGAATATGCCTCACTTCTCAATTGGAATTTTGATGACTAAAAGTTTGAAGATGTTTCTATTCACTAACAATTTGATTGGTTGTGCTATTATTGCTGATGCAATACTTTTTTGCATGATCAGTCCAGCTGTTGTTGCGAGGTGTGTGTCACTTTTGAAGCGATACCTTTTAAGGTCAGTTTGGTTATTAAGTATGAGCATTCTTTCTTTCTTTCTTTGAGCTAAAGAATTTTGCTGAAACTGCAAGTCATTTATATATTGAACCATTTATGTATTGAACGATATTTGGTGTTAATGCATGACCATTATGTTGTGCAACTCTTTTCATTTTGTGTTAAAGGTAACTCATCCATGCTTAGGTACCGTTACTTCAATAGAAATTTTTATTGTTGACTGTCTATTATTGCATCACATTCAAAATCTTCTTGTATTAATAAAATTCAAGATTCCTGGCGGTGCTTGAATAGTCCTTTTTGCTTTTATGTTAAAGCCGATTAGATAAGATTATGAGAGATCTTGTTTGCATAACACGGTTGTTGAACTGGTTTAGAATTCAGGTAGTTGAATAAAACTTACAATTAGCTGGAGATGCTGACGTTCTATAGGTACGAGCATGTAACTGGTAATGCAAAGATAAAATTCCGAAGCTTTTCCTTCAGATGTTTGCATGGTTTACCATTTGTGATAAGTGATATTGCTACTTGAATTTGGTTTATCTTCTATTGCATGTTAAGTTATTTCTCGATACTGAAAGGACTGCTTTGTGATTTCTTGGGTTTCAAGAATCTCTGTTCACTTTTGACATTATGACTCCATAATGCTTATTAAATATGTTGGACTAAGTATCATCTCCTTGCCCTCTGAAAGCACATATGGCACATACTATGGGTTTACTTCTTCTACCCGTAATGAGCTCTTGCTTTTGTTTTTTTGCTGTAGTTAATCTGCAAACCTTTCTACATATTGCAGATATAAACCTAGTGAGGAGACATTGCAGCAGATAGATCGTTTTTGCATTAGCATAATTGCTGAGTGTGATTTGAACACAAACCGTAAATTGATAGCCCGCTCTCGTTCTTTAAATCAGCAATCTGGAGCACCCATTGCATCTACAAATGTTTCACCTTTGCCTGTATCAACTTTTGCATCAGGAGCACTGGTTAAGTCACTAAATTATGTTCGATCTTTAGTGGCTCAATACATTCCAAGACGGTCTTTTCAGCCTGCAGCTTTTGCTGGAGCACCTCCTGCCTCAAGGCAATCACTTCCAAGTTTGTCGTCCTTATTGAGCAAATCTTTTAATTCCCAACTCGTCCCTGTAAATGGCAAAGAAGCTGCTGAAAAGAAAGAAGCTTCTGCAATATCTGTTTCAGACTCAACAATTCCAGAAGAAGTTGATAATTCAGAAGACTATGAATACATAGCCCTTGACATGTTTAAATGGCGTTGGTGCAGAGATCAGCAATCGTCACTTCTTTCACCTAAAAGGTAGTTGATTTTGTCTATTAGTGGTCTGTATAATTTTTTTTTCTCTCTTTTCTGTGTCTTCTTCTAGTTCTGATATCTCCAACCTTTCAGTGATCATGTTTTGAATCCCCAAGATGTCAGCACAAATAATTTTCTAGAAGTAGGTGCTGCAGCCCTTCTTGTAGGGGATCTGGAAGCTAGAATGAAGGGCAAGCCTTGGGGAACTTTTGGGACTGCTGATATGCCTTTTCTTGATCAACTTTTACAGCCCTCCTTGCTTACAACTGTCACCAATTCTGCTGCCGCTCGTGCACACTTAAAAGCAATAACAGCATTGAAACGGTCTAAACCAGGACCTCAACAAATCTGGCATGTCCTCCTAACTCCCTGGATGTCTGCTGTTTGATATTTATTAAATACCTTCCTTTCCTCTCATGACTGCTTCTTTGATTGGTCAATGTGGGCTGATAATTGCAGCTTTAGCATTGCCTACTAACTGATGACGTATGTACTTGTTTTAGTTCTGGATTTTAAATTATTTTGTGCTGAAAACTTTCAATGTAGAGGGCTTTTTCCTCCTTTTTAGATGTCTCCTTTTGTATAGGATGTGAACAGTTGACATAGGAAAAGGCATGCATTTGTTTTTTATGACTTTCATGGAGTGAGTCCAGAAACTAGTGAGGTGTAAGCCACCTCTTGCTGGTTTTTTAGTGGGATGTAAATCTTGGAAATTTTGCCTGTAAATTCTCTTGAAATTTTTGATGTTTGTGGTTTAAATTTCTTTGTTATGTAAAAAGTAGATTCTAGAAATTTATATATCAATTGCTTGTAGGTCGTTGTACTTTCAGAAGTTTTGAAAAGTCATTTCTGGCTTGACCATTTGTATACATATTAGTTGATATTGTTGTTTGTTTCAAGTTTTATGTAAATCAACTCAGAGAATAGCTGGTAAAAAATAAATGCATCTGTTTGCTGAAGGTCTTTGCTTAGCTTTGTATAATTTTTCAGACGGACACCAAGGTCTGAATTGTCTGAAATTTCTTGTAGAGGGTGGCCTTATTCAGCATGTAGCAATTTTGAGTGCTTGACATAAATAGATGCAATCCCATAAAAAAAATTAAATTATTTTTGCTCTCTCTCTCTCTCTCTCTCTCTCTAATGTGTTCATTACTGCTAGTACCAGAAATTTAAATTCTTGTTTTGACTTGATGATGATACAATTGGCTAACAAATGGTGTGAATACTGGCTGTTAAGATGATTGGACAGATATTTGGTAGTTCAAATGTTGTAACTATTTCACTAAAAATGTGGTCTCTGATATTGTGTTTATAGTCTTACGATTAGTGTTGAAATCTGTTCTTTTTGTTTTGCAGGAAAGATTCTCCAGTAAGTACCTTCCGTCCACGTGCTAGACCACTTTTTCAGTATCGGTACTACAGGTATCGACAGTAAGATTATTTTCAGTTATAATTCTAGATTTCCTAAGCTTAGCAGCATGCAATTTTCTTTTCAATGATAATTTCTGGCAATGACCAGCTTAGTGTTTTTGCATGCGTTTCTGTTTGTATGAACCTATTTGCATGCTAAAGAGTGTTTGTTGTTCATTGGGCTAGGATTTGTTGAGTGTCATTTTGCCATTTATTAGTTATGTTAGCAAGGAGAAAGGAGCAGTTGATGTGATGATTTTGTCGGTTTAGTTGGTTCTATATAGGGATTCTTTTTCAGTTATTATTCTGTAATTTCTTTCATAATTTGTCATTGATGGGGATGCTGATGATGGCGTTAACATCATTAGTATTCTAAACTGTGTTTTTGTTGGCTTGTAAATTTGGAATGATGTGTGTTTTTGTTGGCTTGTAAATCTGGAATGATGTATTCTTTATATTTATCTTCCATTTGAATTTAGGATATGTCATCCTTTAATTAGTCTTGGTTGTGTTATCTGCACATCATTTTTTGTTCTTTGGGATGAGAGTTAAGCACTTGGTCTTTTGTAGTGACCGCAAAATGTAAAGACCCCCTACCTCTCTCCTTTTTTCTTCTCCCGCATTTGCCAGTGGCCCAAAGTTATATATTTCTGAACTTTGGGGACATATTTTGATTTAGAAATTAGGTCCTATATACATACATATACATCCTGTTATCTTGGTTTCTCTCTGGATTGATCTATAAATTTTTCTTGCTCTGTTTATTTATATATTCTATCTAGCCATCTTACAAAATGAGGATTTGGATGTTATCAGTGAACAACAGCTTTTGCGTCTGAATGCTGTGGAGGTATGTGAGGTTATTGCTGCAGTCTGCTCTGAGGCACCATCTCCAAATGCTAATTTCATGACAGTTTCATCGAAGTTAAATAATAACAGTGGAAAGCCGTCAATGGATGTGGCAGTGAGCGTCCTTGTCAAACTTGTTATTGACATGTATGTTTCCACTACATTTTATTCTTGGTATTTAGAAAAATATATTCTCAACTGACATTTTCCTCTCTGTCTCTTGTCCTTTTTTTTTTTTATTATTTATTCTAATGATACTTTTAGCTTCTCTTCAAATCACATAATTAAATTTCACGTAGTTCCTTCTCCAGCACATGCTTTTAGTTAAATAAGAATTTGTGTGCTCCATGATTAATCATTCAATGTTCCTACTCGAGTTTGTTAAGATTTGAATTCAAAGTGAGCACTTAATGAATCAAACCTAAACTATTTATTGTGGTTCAATTTGTTTACAGCCTTACATAAGAGAATATGAGTGTGTGTGTATGTGAGAGAGAGAGAGAGAGAGAGAGAGAGGGAGAGAGAGAGAGAGAGAGAGAGAGAGAGAGAGAGAGAGAGAGAGAGAGAGAGAGAGAGAGAGAGAGAGAGAGAGAGAGAGATGCCCATGAACTAATATGGGTAAACTGATTGAAATAACGATTATAAGCTAAAGAATGCCTAGTCAAATTTGGCAAGAAAATGGAACTCATTTTCATATAATTGTGTGTTGGTTGATGCAAGTATTTTTCTTCTTCCCGGTCTTTTAGTGATGATTAATAATTTGTTTTGTAGGTATGTCTTGGATTCTGAGACTGCTGGTCCGCTCACTCTATTTATGCTTGAGGTGCTTTTTCTTTGCATGTTGGTTGTCAATGTTAGATTGTGGATGGTTTTTCATGATACTGCTTAAACCTGATTGCAGGAAATGCTTAATTCTCCAAGACTGGTATCAAAATCTCGGGCTTTCGATTTAATTCTAAATCTAGGTGTTCATGCGCATCTATTGGAGCCCCCGCAGCAGGATGATGACTCGCCAATTGAGGAAGATTATTCTCAAGAACAAACTTTGGACAATGAAATGCCACTTTCCTCACAGGGAATGAGAAAGATGGATTACTTGAAGAAAACAGGAAGTTCCTCTGCGGTTGACAAATTTGAGTGCTGGATTTTAGGCATTCTCTGTGAGGTCCTCCTTCATCTTGTTCAGGTACATGTTTGAACAATCCTTAAACTGTTCCCAAACAGTCCCTGTTTTTTCAATTCAAACATCTGATGTGATTATTGCAAACACTTGTAATTTGTAATATAAATCACTGCAGTAACTAATTTATTAAAATAACGTCATTTGAAACACCCGTCACTAGCTTTGATCTTTTTTCATAATCGTATATTAGAGGTTGTCTCCTTTAATTTTCAAAGGTTTGCTTGGTTGAAATTTCTTGATCAGAAATCTTTTCAGCCTCAAAATTTGAACAACTAAGTGTAATTGAAAGTTTTAGTCACGTTTCCTATTAGTTAGAGTCTTCCCTAACAACTAAAGGTTCAACAATTCTGTGTTGCTAATTTCAGATATCCAGTTTACGTGCTGTTGATATGTTTTTAGGAAAGTATGCTGTCTTAAGGATGGAATCACTTTGTGTGGATTCGGTTTAGGGTTCCAATTGATACGTTTGAGGTGTTGCCATATACCCAACAAAATGCTATGCACAATGTATGGTCTTTTGCATCCAACAGACGCTGTACAGAGCTATAAACGAGGCCTCAAAATGATCTACTCTTCTCGCCAACGTGCTTGACTGCTGTGAAGGGAAATTAGATGAATTGATGGGCTTTAGATGCTGGACCATTAGTTTTTTCACCCTTATCTCATTGCGTTTATACAGTTATCAATTTATTTATTTTAAGAGGTAAAAATGACATTTGAACAAATGATTGAACATTTTCAGCGAGCCAAAGTAACTAACTGAATGGATCACTTTCTTAAAACGAGCAAAACCCCTGTTAGAAGCCATTTCTTTGTTTCATATATAAATGCCTTTAAATTGCTAATATTAGTTGTTGGTGTTTTCTAATCTTTTAATCCTCAAGGTGTACAGTTTATGTTCCTCGTTCTATTTAATATTCCTTGGAAATGATATTACTTCACAGGTGGAAGAGAAAGAAGAATCTATCTGGGCTTCTGCCTTGAGCTGTTTGCTGTATTTTGTCTGTGATAGAGGCAAAATCCGGAGGAGCAGATTGAAAGCACTTGACATAAGAGTGAGCTTCTATATACTAGCTCTCATCGTAATTTGTGAATAGTCCTGCAAAAGCGTTTAGACTGGACATGGCACCTTAACGTTAATAAGATTTAGAAAGGAAAGAGTCTGTTTGTATAGCTTGAGCAAAAATTGTAAGATCTTTAGTAAATTAGGAAATGTAGAAACAGACATGGCAAAAATTTCTGTATGAAAGCGATTTATCCAGTAATGACTGTGTTTGGCCAGAAAGGTTTGCTGCTCTCCTATTTATAGAGAGGATTAGAATCGGGACTAAATTGATCAAGAATTATGTTCTTTAATATGTGAGCCCAACATTGATACTTAATCTGTAATACTTATAGTTAGCTTTGAATTCATTGGAAACTTAATGAAGGAAAACAGCTTTAAAAATATCCCTGGTCTAATCTTTTCATCAACTATATGTAAATTAATATGTAAACTGTCTGGAACATTTTTCCTTTGATCAGAGCGTATAAGAAATTTCTCCAACAGAAGTTCCTCTAATTGGAATGTTAAGGTTTATCTTGATGTATCTGTTTGTGTGTATTTGGTAATGATATATACTGGAACTGTTCCCTCCGGTATATTGGATGTTCCTCGAATTTGACCAATCTCACTGTTTTGGATATGTTTCCAGGTTATCAAGGTTTTGTTGACAATTAGCCGGCAAAATTCTTGGGCAGAAGTAGTTCGAAGCAAGCTCATCTGCATGTTGACAAACATGTTTTACGATGTTCCTGATGGATCTAATAAAGCTGCTTCAGCTACCCCAATGTTTTTTATTGAGCAGGTTGATCTGATTGGAGGAATTGAATTTATTTTTGTTGAGGTATACCCCTAACGATTTCTTGTAACTTGTTGCACTGTATGAATTTTGCAGACAGTGACAGGGCTTGACTTTTTCTTGAACAAAAATCAATGCCACCTAAACTATTTCTGATTTTTCAATTTGTTGCATTATTTTACAATATTATCAATTGGCAAAGAAAGCAATAAATTAGGCCACCCTTGTGTTGCATTGCATTTTATGCAGAAGCTACAATGAATCTCAGAGTATGCACAAATATTTTGAATGGAGGATGATTTAACTTAGTTATTGATTTAAGTTTGTAAGCAATTTGGTGAAATAGGAACACAGATTGCTAATAAGATCTAATGTTTTAATTTGATATTAATGCTAACTTTAGATGGCAATTAAGAATCTTGGATAATTTTATATGGCAAAGTTTGCCCAATTTTGTCCTTTTTCTTATTGGACATACTGGAGAGGATTTAACTTTCTCTTTTTCTTTAGTGAAGTTGAAGCATGATGCTCTGTCACGAACCCGTTGAGATCTTTCACAGCTTAAATTTTGTTTGAATACTTTGGTAAATGTATATCTTTGTGAATTTACAAATGCAGTTAGTGCTCTCAAATTCAAGAGATGCAAGGAGAAATTTGTTCCTGGTGCTTTTTGACTATGTCTTACATCAAATAAATGAAACGTGCATTGCCACCGGAGTGTCTGAATACAGTGATGAAGAGGTCCAACCTATTGCGAACTTGCTTATCCTCGCTGATGCTTCTGAAGCTTTACATATTTCTGTCAAGCTTGGTGTTGAAGGCATTATACAACTTTTGAGGAGATCAGTCTCTGCAGCATTGTCGAGATACCCTAATAGTGACAGACTTATTGTGGTAATGCCTTCTTATTTAACTTTGTTCATAAAGCAGCTTCTGAGTTTATTTATATTGGGTTTGGATATGGGAAGATAACTATTAGTTCCTTTTCTATTCCAATGAGGCAATTATGGTTCACAGGAGAACCATATATTGTTGTATAACCTGTTCTCTGAATTGTGTCACATTGTTTTTACTTTAGTTCCTACAAAGTGATAGTTTATTGTGATAACAATTATGATTGGTTCGAGATACAAGTGAACGTGCCTACAAGTTTTCATACTAGTGGGATTGAGGTGCGTTAAACTAAAATTAATTGTTATCGACTCAAACAGTGAAGACCAGTGTTAGGTCTATTAGTTGGTTGATTAATTTAGCATTGCTGAGACAATCTTTTGTTCTCTAATTTATTAATGGTAAATTGAGAGTTTGAGAAAGTTTTATGTCAAATATTAATAAGTTGTCAATTTGTAAACTTTTGCCCTCTTTTGTTTTTTAATTCTTATTTTCCCCCAACTTCCTGCCTCCTACATTATGGAAGTAGAGGTAGTCTGATAATCTCATTTTATTTTGTTCATCCAGTTAACTATTTACCATAAGTCCCTTAATTATAATTTGGTACTTCCCTTCTCTCATGAACAAAAACAATTAACTGTCACCTGGTTTTGTATTTCTGCTCTCTCTAGTGGTGAGCTAACATTATTTCACCTTATTTTTGTTGCATTATCATTTGCTTTGCTATATGTTTTTTGTGGATTTTATGGATAACCATAAAGGAAGGCAGTTTGCTTCTACTAGAAGTGCGTGACCTGCTTGAACCTCTTAAACAGGAACTTTATCATAAAATTCTGCAATACATAGAGAATGTATTGGTTTTGAGATACTGTTTAGTGTGGTTTATACAAGTTCTTGGTGCTTCTTAGAAATCTTAGAAAACTTGAAGAGTGAAGAGGCGCTAAAGACTTGAAACAGCTTATCTAGTCTAGGAATGCTAGATTTCCCAGCTTACTGTCTGTCAAGTTGTTTATTTAACTGACTACTTTATTTGCAATGGATATAAATGTGGAGCCTGATATTGTGAGAATGAAATGACCATAATTAATGGGGAAAATGCTGATTTTATTTGAAATGGGAGCTCCTTATAAAAGTGATACATTAAGGGGTATAGTGATTTAGATTTGTGTCGTTGGAAATATAATGGCCAAGTGCTTACGTCTTCAGTGCGTATAGTTATAGTTCTGTGTGCAGTACAAAAGAGAGGTGGTGTGTATATAAAACAATTTGTCATATATTCCAAAAGAATAGCACCATTTTACTTTTACAATTTCTAAGTAATTGCGATATGCGTTTGTATGAGGTATATTAGTGTTAGTTCATCCTGGAGTGCCTTATTGTGTTAGTTTACTTGTAGTTGTTTGGCTGCTTATTCCATCTGAAGGGGCTTTCAACCCCCTTAAATAATAGGAATGAAGTTTTATAATAAAACAATATTTTCTTCAACTGGAATGATGTAGTCGTATTTTTATTTCATTATCCATCCAAAAAAATTATCAGTGCGTTATATATATGTATATGTATATGTACATGTACATGAATATGTATACGTATATGTTCATGGGCCTGTGTATATGTATCTGTATATGTATATCTGTATGTGTGTGTGTGTGTGTAAGAGACTTATTTATTTATTAATCTAGACCTAATGACTCCTTTGCATTCTGATGGCTCTCAGTTTTATGTGTTGGTTCTGCTCTGTCTTTATTTTCCCTTTAGCTCATCTCTGGTGTTATCTATCCTGTCTTGACCAGAAAGGATGAGAGTTTTTATTGATTATGTTTTGTCTATTGCTTTTGCTTTTGTGTTCTTACGCAGAATATGTCCCATCCTGTTTATGCTATTCTAATTATGTAGATATAAAAGATGGTGGGGAGTCTATCATTTATATTTTTTTTCCCTGCACAAATCATACCCATAGTAACCTTAACGTAGAAAAAAAAAAGAAACCCGCTATATTACAATTTTAATTTTAAGTTGTAACATAAATTTCATTGCTATTGCAGCTGATGGAAAAAATTGTTGAGAAGTTTGATGCACTTATAAGATCATTTACTCATGTGGACAAAGAGTTTGCGCACATGGTAAAGACAGCTAAATCTTGTAAGTTTCTGGAAAGCATTGAAAGATATCTGGGAAACAGTGCCAGCATGAAAGCAAAGCTTTCTTGGGCCACTTTGCATTCTCTTCTTCATTCTGAAAGAACTTCTTATCGCCACCATGGGTATTTGTGGTTGGGTGATTTACTAATAGCAGAAATCAGTGAGGAAGGTAATACAAGTATCTGGTCAAGAATAAAAAATTTGCAGGAGAAAATTGCTCTTGCTGGTGTTAATGATTATTCAGCTGCTTTGGATGTACCTTTGCACATTTGGCTTCTGTGTGGGCTTTTAAAATCCAAAAATAATTATACCAGATGGGGATTTCTTCATATCCTTGAGAGGCTTCTTATGAGAAGCAAATTTCTTTTAGATGAGAGTGAAGTCCATCATGCAATCAGTGGTGAAGCTCCCGGATATTTAGATAACAAGAGTCGCCTTGAGAAAGCAAATGCGGTTATAGATATTATGAACAGTGCTTTGTCTCTGATGGCTCAGATAAATGAAACCGACCATATGAATATCCTAAAGGTAATTTGACCAGTCCCCATCTTGTCTTTTATGGAAATCCTGGACACCATCTGCATCTGTAGTATAACTATGGATATCCTTATGACTTTGAAGCATTGATGTCTTGGATGAGATATTTTCTTGTTTGAGCCAATGTAACTTATCTTGGCTGCTCATCCCTTAAAAAAAAAAAAAAAAAAAAAAAAAAAGATCTTGTTGAAAGAGGTTTGAAGGACTACCTTGTGTTGGCTTCCCAAGGACGTCATTCTAGATGATATACTTACAAGTAGATGAATATACTCGATTTCATGATGAGTTGTTTAGTGCATGTCTCTCTCTCTCTCTATCTATCTATCTATCTATCTATATATATATATATATATATATATATATATATATATATATATATATGTTTGGTGAGAAAAATGAACATGTAGTGTTATATTGATTGAATGTACCTCATCTGATGCAACTGATCTTTCTATCTAAAGTAGAGTAACTAGCAAATAAGGCCACAATTTCCCTGTTTTAGTTACATTTTCCTAATGCTGATATTGGTGATTAAGTGGCTATATATAAAATGTTCAATAATATAGTCTCTATTATCTTCATAAAATTCATTTGTATACTTACCAAACAAAATTGATATTTATTTGTCATAATCTTACTATGTTCCTCCTAACATTTTTATTTTTTGGCTACACTTGATCAGATGTGCGACATTCTGTTCTCTCAATTATGCCTGAAAGTTCTATCTACCAGTGAAACACCACTAGGATATGTCATGCTCGGTGATAGAGATTCTAGTGCAGATTGGAATAAGAAATCTGATGCAGAACATTTCCCTCAAAATGAATACCACTCCTGGGACGACCCCTCTGGCGATACTACTAACAAATTTGACCCAAACAAAGATCCTATGATTGGAGAGACTGCATCCATGGCAGCGTTGCTGCTTCGTGGGCAGGCCATTGTTCCAATGCAATTGGTTGCACGAGTTCCTGCTGCTTTGTTTTATTGGCCTCTGATCCAACTTGCAGCTGCTGCGACAGACAATATTGCTTTGGGCGTTTCTGTTGGCAGCAAAGGGAGAGGAAATGTACCTGGTGCCACATCTGACATAAGAGCTACCCTTCTTTTACTTTTAATCGGCAAATGTACTGCAGATCCTGCTGCTTTTAAGGAATTTGGTGGAGAAGAGTTTTTTAGGTATTCTGAGATTTTATTTTCACTATTGATGAGGTTCATCTGTTCTCTAGTATAAGTTTTATCGAGGAACCTTTATTTCCAGGGAGCTGTTAGATGATATGGATGCGAGAGTGGCATATTACTCGGCAACTTTTCTTCTGAAGGCAAGTATTATATTTTCTGCTTTTGACCATTGAATTTAAACTCTTTTTTCCAAGGAAGTGTTACTAATGAATTTGGCAATTTTGCAGAGAATGATGACTGATGAACCAGAGAGTTATCAACGAATGCTTCATAGTCTTGTTTCACGAGCTCAACAGGTATGATGTCCAATAGTCTGACTTTGAAGTTAGGAAAGGGGCGGAGAGGGAAGTCTATATTCATCCTTGACATGCTGTGGAAACAGTGACAAAGAAATGACGACATCCCATCTCCCCCTTCAAAAACAAAAGAAACCATACAAAGAAAAACCATAAACATTACACAGTAACACAAGTCTATAAAGCTGCATGGTAAGCAACATGGATTTATAACTTGACAGTGTACATCAAGCAGGTGTGCATAATTGCTTGTTCGATTGGTAATTGCGCTACATAGTTTTCAATTTATTAACTGAGTATTGAGAAAGAGTGAAATTCAAGACAAGGCCTTCAACAAGGTTGAGCCAAAGCAAAATTTGCGTGTGTTGGCTGCAAAGCAGATTTTGCATCAAGTTAAGCTTAAAGTTGACTTTAACTCAAATTATACTATATTGGCTAGATTTTCAAGTCAACATTAAATTCCACAAGCTGAAGTCTTGATTTAATATTTTTAAACTATTTCTTTAGCCCTATAACATATTTTCAGAACTACAAATTGATCTATCATTATGTTATGTATCTTGTATAATACACTCTTTATACCCACATATAATTGAATTAGTATAATGGGCTGTGTTTGTGTATCTTTGACATACCAATGCAAAGACATAATGATAACAAAAATTCCCCTCAAGCTTCCAAAACCAAACATGTAACACAATAGAGAGCTGTCTGTTTATACCCTCTTTTAGACTAATTTTCTCTCTATGAAGTTTGGCTTTTAGTCAAATGTTTAGCTTTTGGTATAATGCAGTTTTACCTTTTGTTTCGTGTGGCAATATGTGGACTTGGATAGAATCACTGATCTAGAAAAATTTAGATTTGGTGTACCATGTGATTTTCCATATATATTGTTAGTTTGAGCAAACTTTGGGAAAAGCCTACTGTATAACATTGACAATGTTCATGTTTTAATTTCCCATTACGGGAGAATTTATATAACTAATGTCAAGGTGGCTTGTCCTTCAAATATGCAGAGCAACAACGAAAAGCTTTTAGAGAATCCCTACCTCCAGATGCGAGGCTTACTTCAGCTTTCAAATGAATGATTTTGGTTCCTATTCACTTGCTTCAGTTGGAGAAACTGCTGTTTTGAGGAAGTTGATGAATTTCATTGCTCCTGATGATCACAAAGTGTAACTGTGGGTAGACTCTGCTGAATTGTTAATCCCATGACAACACGATGCCTACATTTTCGTGTGCATCAAACAGTTCATAATGTGTATTAGTATCTTTGCCCGGCCTAAATTAAGGATCGGACATAATGTGTGCCCAGGTAATTCATGCTCTAGCATAGTTGCTGTGCTCGCTCTTCAAGAGCATTATTTTGCTGCGCACAAGGAACTCCATGTCTTATGTTCGTCAGTAAAATGTTGCAAACTTCTGGAAATAGCTTCAGCTCATTGAATTTGTGGCGCTTCATCTTCATGCTGTCTTTGGATAAGTATTCGAACTGTATATCTAGGCTTTTCCAGCACAAAGATTTGAAGGATAATAGACGCTGCATGTTTGATCTTCTTCAGGTACTGATATCCATCTATGTTTGTATTTGTCACCTCTCCCCTTATATTGCCTCATATTTGCACCCTCTGATTTATTTCTTTCCATTTGAGTTTTGCTGGCATGAATAATTAAATCAAGAAACAATTTGTACATACCTAGGATCTCACTACAAAATGTTTATTTCACCCGGTGCATAACTGAAGGACATACGCTTTTGAATGTTTCCATCTGTATGAAGAAAAATATGCATGGCTAGTTTTATCATTTTGACCTCTGTGATAATTTGACTTGAGCAAATAGCTTTCTGATTTTCTAGGGCATCTGTCGAAAATATTTTCTTCAACCTTCATAACTTGAGGTGAAACTCGTCTTAGCTGTTTCTATTGTATACACAAAGTATGCGTGCTTAGTTTTGTCATGAAAACTTCACAAGTTTATTCTCAATTTATGGATGCCATCTATTTCTGGTGATAGATTGTAAAATTTTCTTCTTGTAAATAGCAGTTATTGGCAAGAATCAAGGGTGGAATGTTGTTCTGCACAGGATGAGTTTTCCCTCTGGCACCTTCGTTGTTCTTTTTTCCATGTCTCAAAGAGTTTAGAGACTTTTGTACTCAATTTATAATATGGAGATACTTCAGTGCATTGACCGAGTTGGTGCGCCACGTGTGGATTAGCAATCAGGATCCCTAGTGTTCGTTAATGGCCACCTGGTAAATAAGCTCAGGTAAAATCTCTAGATGGCTGCACTTGCTGTTGCTGTGCATTTATAGGTGATGACCTATAGGTGTTGTTATTCTTTGCTTTGTAAATATGTGATTTTGGTTTTTCATGCTCATCTCTCGGTATTATCAAGAGGGGGAAGGAGATAACGTTGCCATAGTTGTAAGATAGCTGTTGAAAAATTTTGCCATCCTAACATGGAATTGGTGAATTGATGGAACGGCATTGTAATTTTTAATCTTCTAATGAAAGCTGTTCAAAGCTACTAATTTGAATTCAATAATGCAAGGAATAGAAGTTCTCGATTGAAGTTCTGGTTCACTTCTTGTTACTGTCAGACATTGTCTTGTGGTCAGTGTAAAAAATATTTTACACGAGTGAGTTTAGATTAATGACGCATCATCACTTTCTTTCTGCAAACTGTTGGGTGAAAGTGGCAATGTTAAAAGAATTCTCTGCCAGTATATCTTTCTGGGCACGCTCACTGTTGGTAAATGCACGTCTTTTATGATGTTCCCGTAGCAATAGACTATGCCTGCTTTGAAGCAGCATATATTTTACATAATTTGATGGATATTCAGAGTATACAGGGGAGTTTTCACAAGAAAGCTTTATTTGTATTTCCCATTTTCTATCAAGCTGTGGAAATCCTACCTTCAGTTATCCAAAACTGAAGTAAGAGTGAAATCTGTTAAAAGCGCGGCCAAAGAAAAAGGAATTGAGGTCAAATTGACACGTTGTTCATGGAGAATATGCCTGGTTGGTTGCTTTGGCAGTCGGCTGAAGCAAATTCTGGAGAAACTTCTTATAGTTGCAAAAATTTTGCGTTGTGATAGTATGCATTGATCTGTTAGTAATTAATTTGTCAGCATGGGTAACATATAGATACACAGGATAGTTGAAGTAATGCTATCTGTGGCTGATTCCTGGACATCCATACCGGCTTTTTTTTGTCTCTTTTTCTGTAAACGAGTCAGAATAAATCGAGTATGAGCAGAGTTGGCTGGACCATTGAAAACCCAGTTTGATTGTCGCAGTCATACTTCTTGTAATACACTTGAATTTCTAGTCATTTATAGTTTTTGTACTGCGAGAAAAAAGTTGAAGATTTTGTGTTTCCTGCTGTCGTGAAGTTTGCAATTGATGAACGGAGGGAGCGTCTTGAGCTGCCTGATTTATTTTTAATTGCCAAACACGATACTGCGAAAGTTAAATACAACTGTACGGTAAACCAATTACCAGTGTGTGCAGCTCGGTGCAAGTTCAACACATAGACAAGAACTGAAATATGTGGCCAACGTTCCTGTTACAGAAAATTTGATGTCTTTCCAAATCTTTTGAGCGTGGTGGTATTGGAGTTTGAAGGGATATAATTTGCTAATAGATTCCTTATGTTACCTTTTGAGTCCAATAAAATTTGATCCTAATCTTTTGGAGAAAGTATTGGCTGTTATTTACAGGATGACAGGAAATTAGAATTTTTTTTTTATTGAAAACGGAATTTAGATTTTGAACACATTGAATTCAATCTGATTGTGCACAAACTAATCCATAAAATTGTTGAATTTCTTCCAGTTCAGTAGTTTTTCTTTTTCGGGTCTTAAATAATTTAAAAAAAAAAAGAAGAAAGAGCCAAGCAAATTAGAATTGCTCCTTCACCATTATCCACGTAAAGAATACAAAATCTATTGTACATGCAAAGAAAATCAATAGGGGAACTATGTGGAAAGTGGTAAAAAGGACGAGAAGAATTAGGAAAAGAGGAAAAGGGCCCAACCGAGTTCGAACCGGTGACCCTCTTGATCTGCAGTCAAATGCTCTACCACAGAGCTATATGCCGTTTAAGGGAACGCATTAAACAAACTTCTTGTAGCTCCTAGTCAACCAAACAAAGCCAGTTACTTTAAAGTTGACGAAGCATGACCGGAAACGCTCGTAAGGAAAAAAAAACAACCTCCCATATTTTAAGTCATTGACCGCTATGGTGACTTGGTGAAGGCTGAAAAGTTTGCTGGATATTTTACCAGGGACTGCAAATCTTTGAAGTTGAGGAGTTTTCAAACAGGGAAAATGGTACCTAGCTTGTGATCATGTCGACGAGGACACGGTACATATTTTCTTTTCAAAAGCCAATCTTGTAAACTGAGGAGAGGAGGAAGGAGAAGAAACAATCAAGATCAGAGGAAATGTGGGAGGGAGAGACATTCCTGAACACCGATCCAAGGGGTTCCAAGTTCCAACAGGAGCAAACCTGTTTCGGCAGCCAAAAAGCCAAGAGGCAAACCTTTTTTGGCAGCCAAAAGACAGAAAGCAGTCGATCTTTCCACCCCAGTACATGTCCAGAACAGAAAGTGTTGTAGCGTATTATCTGCCATCATATACACTATCACTCCCTTTATCCACATTGATTGGCAGATATCTTACCTGCAAAAGACACCGAATTTTCTCCTTTACTCCAACTGTGTGATAAAGCCCGTGATTTCAAATTTAAGCCTGAGTTGCCTACAAGATATGCATCAGCTCCTTCTCTACTTCAACCCAACTACACCCCGGAATCTTTTTCTGTCCTCTCTCCTTAATCCTTGATCTTGCATATATTGCATCATCCCACCTATCAGATTGAGAATATAAGTTAGATAACACAATATAATGGGCCCGGTTCCCCAACTCGAGGTCGGTGAGATTTTTTAGTGCCAGCTCTCCTAGTTTAACATTAGAATGCGTTCTAGATGCGTCCAACAAGGCTCCCCAAACACCAGCGTCAGGTTGCATAGGCATTTCTTTTATCAACTCCACAATTTCATTGAAGAATCCAGCACGACCTAACAAATCCACCATACAAGCATAGTGCTCTAATCCAGGTTGAAGACCATATTTTTGCTTCATGGACTTGAATATTTTCCTACCTTCTTCAGTCAAACCAGAATGTCTGCAAGCAGACAAGACACTGAGGAAGGAAACAGAATCAATATTGATCTCACTCTTTCGCATGAGAGAGAAAATTTCAAGAGCACGGTCACCCAGCCCATGCACCGAGTATGCGGCAATCATGGCATTCCAAGAAACCGTGTTCTTGTTGTCCATCTCATTGAATATTTGTTCCGAATAGTCTAGGCGGCCACATTTTGCATACATGTCAATGAGACCATTCCCAGTAAGCGCAAAAGACTGAAATCCACTCAGGATTATACACGCGTGAACAGCCATACCTTCTTTAAGGGCTGTCAAGTATGTTGCAGCAGGAAGGATGCTAACGATTGTGACCAAATTAGGTCGGAAAGCATTTGACTTCATTTGGTAAAACATAGAAATGGCTTGCTTGGCACATCCATTGTGCATGTATCCCGCAATCATTACATTCCATGATACCTCATCTTTGGTGGACTCGAGTTGTTTAAATAAGGATTCAGCTGATGCGAGGCTTCTACATTTGGCGTACATGCCCATTAGAGCATTCTTCACATGACAGTGTGACTCAAACCCATACTTGATACTTTGTCCATGGATGCAACATCCTAGGTCAAGGTCACCTAGAAGAGCACAAGCTGGAAGCACAACAACCATTGTACCTGAATCTGGGCATAATCCAGATAACCTTAATTTGTAAAACATCTCCATCACATGGTAAGGTTCACCAACCTGTACATACCCATTCATTAAAGCATTCCATGTGACAATCTCTTTATATGGTAGCCTATGGAACATAATCAATGCTGAAGAAAAGAAATTGCATTTTGCATACATGGAAACTAGAGCTGTTCCAACAGATATATCAGAGTCAATAGCATCTTTGACAGCATAGCAGTGCAAGCTCTTCCCTAGCTTCACATACGACAATTCAGCACAAGCTGGAAGAACACTTGCTAATGACACCACATTTGGCTTCATCTTCTGATTCTGCATTTCTCGGAAAACAGAAAGAGCCTCTTCATAATTGCCAGATTGTGCAAAAGCAGCTATAATTGCAGACCAAGCAACTAAATCTCTTTCTTGAATCCCCCAAAACAACTCGGCTGCCTTTTCTATCTCTCCACACTTTGCATACATGGTCATTAAAGAAGTAGAAATCATAATATCAGAATCAATCCTTTGTCTCACAGAATAATCATGAATTTCCCGCCCCTTCCCCAAGTCCTTCCTCTCAGAAGCTGCCAACAAAGCATTCACAGCTGAAACCTTATTCAGCTTCAGATTCCTCCTTTTCAAGCAACCAAACAACTCTAAAACCTGGCAAAACCTACCGTTGTAAGCATATCCAGCCATCATTTGCCCCCATGTAACATCATCCTTCCTCACCATCTGATCAAAAATCAGCCGAGCTACATCTGAAACCCTACATTTTGCATACATATCAATCAATCCATTTAAAACTGCAGTTGGAAAATCCCTCCTGCAGATATAACCATGTATGGACATACAAGCTTTCAAGTCCTTCAGCTTGCAAACTGCAGGAAACAAATTCAACAAGCTCACAGCGTTAGGCTCCACCCCACAACCCAACTGCATATACTTAAAGAATTCCAACGCCTCATTAGGCTCCACGCTCTGCGCTAGCCCCGAAATCATTGCATTCCAAGCCACAACATCCTTGCTGAGCATTTTATCAAACACCTCTCTGGCGCAGTCTAAATCTCCCATTTTAGAGTACATGTCAACAAGTCCAGTTGCAATGAAGACATCACTTTCAAGCTTCCTATCAATTATTTCTCCATGAATAAGACGACCCTCTTTTAAATCCAATATTCCAGTGCAAGCTTTGAGCGCAAAAGTGAAAGTATATTTGTCTGGTTGAACCAATTTTCCTCGCATTGAATGATAAAGGTCCAGGGCTTTTTTGTATTGGTTTGTTCTTGTATAGGCTCTTATCATTGAATTCCACAAAATCACACCTGGGTTTGGCGTGGAATCGAATACTTGGCGAGAAGGTTGGCATTTTTGGAAGGAAGAGTACTGGTTTATCAGGTGGGTGTTTGATGAAGTTTCAAAACGGAGGCCTGCGGTGATCAAAAGGGCATGAATTTGTAGAAGACCCGTGAGATCTTTACAGGAGCAGAGGAGGCTAAGTAGGTTCTGTTGACTGGGAAAATTCTGAGGTGTAGTGAAGGATAAAGATGGGATGCTGCTGGCTAGTCTTGAGAAAGAGTGAAAGTGCTGCGGTTTCAACTTTGAACTCGCATGTCTGACGAGCATTTTTTTCAGCTAAAGACATCTGTCAATCGTCATACTTCTGTTGCTTGCTTAGTCTCACCGGTCACAGTTAGTAGTCACCAACGTCCAACCTCTCATTGCTCATGAAGGGCGCAGAAACAAGCAAAGGAGAAACAAGCAAAGGGGAAACGAGTTAAGATGGTTTCTTTGGTGCATGCAACTAGGAAATATGATGTTTATATTGAAATTTTTTTTTCCAAAAAGTTCCCCTCGTAACAGTTTTAAAATTTTTTCCTTCAAATTTTCTTCTTCATAAATTTTCTTTTTCATAGATATATTTGTGAGATAAAAAGTTAATTTGAAAACGTTTTAAAAATTTATAAAAAAAGTGTTTCTAAAAAAAAAAAAACCCAAAACAAATAGAGATACAACAATGCACATTCAAGCTACTTCACCATTGCAATGCGAAGCGATGGTATGCCTCAAAGCAATCCAACAGGTTTCTCATCATGAATTTAAACATATTTCGGTCCTCACATACAGTCTCCAACTAATTAATTACTTAAGAAATGTTTGTATTGTTCCTTATGAACTAAAAACTATATTTTCTGATATTAAGTTTTTATTTTAGTTTCTTTCCCTACGTAATATTTATGAAGTAAGTAGATATGAGATACAATAAGCTCATAACTTTGTTGTCTCTCTAAATGTGTAATTTACAACCATATAAAATATGAGCATTTTGGTTTTCCCACAAAAAAAAAAAAAAAAAAAACGGAGCCTTCATTCCCACGTCACCTCTTTATCTCAAATAAATATTAAAAATGCCCCATTAATATATTTTTGAAAACTGCTTTAATTTTTAAGAAAACAAGCTATCCACCAAGATGGAGACTTTTGAAGGAAACACGTGTCAATCAGGTCTTAACAAGCCAAACTGCAGCCCACCTAGAAAACAACATTCACATGGTCTTTGATTACCATTTGAGACCAAGAAAATTTACAAATATTAGGCCTATTGTGCTCATCAACAATTTGGGCTTCTTGTCTGGCTTAGCCCAAACCCAGTTTCGGAGAAGCTCTGACCTGCTAAGTAGGCTAGCTACCACAGGCAAACGACCAGCCTGCAGCCTGATTGACAATCAACCTGCCCACCAGATTGCCCGATGAAAGCGTGCACTGAATTTAACACTGAAGTCTTTAAACATTTCAACCAACAACGTTTTAAAAGCCATCTACTCAATTTAAGCAACAAAGGAAGTTTCATCAGAAAACCGCAATTTTTCAGCCAAAAAGAGCATTGGCTTGACATTCCGAGAAACTTAGCAGTACAGAAGTCCGACAGTATATTCTAAATAGGAAAACAGAGGCATCAAACTCCAAATATAAAATAGGCATACATACTGCTACGTACCCGCATCTGCCCACCAGACATCACACACTGCCTTATTAAATCACACCAAATTAGTAACATAAAATCCACAAATAACAATGAGTGTTTACTTGAAATAACCGATGTTTTCATGAACCCAAGACATAATGGTAAGATGAACAACAATCCAATATATCATCTAAGCAAGTTCTATTTTGACACAATCTATAAACATTTAACATAAGTGCTGCAGGCTGTGGAGGACCCCCTGCAAGAATGTAAATTCAAGCAGCTCCACCAGCTCGGCTTTTGATAACATCAAGGCCCATTTCTGTGGGATCTGTTGCTTGCAATTCTACCTGGATACCATCAAGCTCCCTCTTGAACCTGTCCTTGGAACTGGCATAGATCATCTTGCTTCTGACTTTGGATGTATCAGGTGACCTTCAATAATTGCATAAAACTATGAGACCAAATGCACTACGAAAACAAACCATGACTTAGACATACGTATAGTTATGGCACAAACAATGCAAAAGATACACTTACCAAGCAATAAAGAAAATTCTGCTCTTTGGAACATTTTCCTCGGTCATAAAATCAAAGTCATAGACAGCGTATCGGCACTCATCAGCAGGGAGATTGGCAGTGAAATCTTCGTAGCTGTTAGTAGGTTCACCAAGCTTTTCCACGATAACCTGCTTCTGTTTCTCTTCAATCTTGTAGATTATGAAGCGATAAGTTCTTTTGGCCTTCAATTCTAAAAACTTCAGCTTACACTCATCATGAACAGCCATACCAGATGCTGCGTTCGCCTACATTTTGATAGAGCACAAGTAGTATCAAAACCATTTTAAAGCAGTACTGAGAATAGAAACAAAAAGAAAACAGGGATGCAACATAACTCAATTTGTCTAAAAAGTCATCTAGTAACCACAAATTCCTTTTAAAGAACATTTTTCAAGTTTATAAGAAGAAGAGACACAACCACACTTGATTTAGATCCTTCTTGTCTATCTTATTTCCCAAACCCTCCATTTGATACTTTGTCATTGATATCTAATCTTTTTAAACCTTGTTACATGAGTTCAGGTCTGAATTACAGGATGCTATAGGACTCCCAAAAGAAAAAAAGACAAGCCTCGATTTAAAATTTTGAAGCATATGGTATGAAATCTTCAAATTTGGACAAACAATGTACAAAATTAGTGCAAAATTCTCAATAGAGTTGTTTCAAAAACAGTTCTAAAATTGGATTCTCAAGCCAATAATTTGTAGTTCCAAATGCAAGATGGCCTAATCTGCGATCATGCCAGCTCATATCTTGCAGTATTGTTACAGTATTTCATGCTTTTAATCAACCAGCTGGGATTACACAATTTTTAAGCTAAAAATTTCATGTAGTTGATTTTCTCCCCAATAGAAATGACCCAATTCCAATCCACACCAAATACACCCCAGTAGCAACCAAGGGCATTTACATGCGCAGTTCATGTTAAATTTTTGAAACCGATTCATACATCAAACTTCTGTTTCTCCACCAAAAATTTAGGTCCTTAATTACCACTCTAGCCCTCAGCTATAAAGTGCGAAAAATGAAATATTCAAATAAAGTGAAAATATAAATCTGGCAAAGTCAAATCCACGTGATTTGCAAAAGCAATTTAATTTCTACACACCCACAAAAAAAAAATCGGGATCATTAGATAAACAGGTCATATCCATCCACTGAATCCAAATCAAATCAGATCCGTGGATCATACAAGCCTAATTCAACCGTTGAATTAATCAGAAATTCCCAGAATTAAACCAAAAGTTCTAGAAAATTACATCCCGTATCCTATTAATCCTAGATCCAAAACCAAAAATTAAAAATAAAAAGAAAAAAAAGCAATTTTGCATTACAAAAATAGTAAATAAATATAAAAATCAGAGAATAAAATGGAGCGGAGAAAGAGAAAAAAGTAATACTGACCATGTTATCAGGAGGAAAATCGAGGGGAGAAGAAATCGGAGGAGAAAGCTATGGAGGAGAGGAAATCTAGGGCTCCGATAAAAAGGAGTTCCTTTTTTCTGTTTTTGTTCTTTGTTGAAAGAATAAGATAGACTTTTCAATAATAGAGGCAACGAAGAATAGAATGAGGAGAATATTAGGAGTGGAAAACACCATCTTTTTTTTTTTTTTTTTTTGGAAAATGATTTTCTTGTATATTTAAAGATGAAGAGGTTTGTAAGTATTGTATTTTGAAATTACTAGAAAAGTCAAGGAAATATAATTAACAATTATGAGAGTTTTATTAACAACTTTTTATTAAATTTCTATTTAATTGTTTTTAGTTTTTTTTGGCTGCCCTTTTGCTTTTTTACTTTCTAGGGTTTTCTTTTAGGCTTTGTTTGATTAGTAGGAAAATAAAGTTAATGAGGAATATGGTTCATTGGAATCTATATCCTTAGAAAATAACGGAATCTAGTTCGTTGGAATCTAAATCATTGAAAAATAATTTTTTTAACATGTTTGGATATTACTAAAAATGTTGATAGTAAAATTATATAGATTCCTATTACAATGTTTGGCTCAATGTGACGCAAAATATATATTTGTATTGTGCTGTCAAAAAATGCCCCTATAATTGTCATATGTAAGAAGTTTTGACAATCATAGAAGATCCTTCAATAAGTAAGCGTGTTTTTTTAATTAAATTCTCAATAAAAGTGATCAGAATGCCAATAACAATTGAGGATTTAAAATCTTAGTATTCTGCCGTTATTTTTCTTAAATTAAGTAAAGTTTTTACTTTTCAAGTAAGTTAAAAAAATAAACCAAACATAAAAATTTAAAATTTTGAATTTAGATTACTTTCCCAGTCTAAAGAGGCCTTAAATTTTTAAGAAGTGGAGGACTGGTAATAATCACAGGCGACCGGTGACAGTGAGAGTGAGTGATTTGATCCAGTAAATTGATGCCACGTATTTTATCGGTAAACTGTGTTGCCACGTCATGGGATGGGAGCCTGAGATGCTCTGTGAAATGACGTCGCCCCCCCGCCCTATCTCCTCCTCTTCTTTCCAGCCGGAAAGATTTGCATTTTGTACCGATTGCTGCAGCGATCTCTACGTATATTTCCCTCCCTCTCGATTCGACCTCCAAATTTCTTAATTATACGTTTTCAACCCTTAAATCTGTCTTTTGAAAATTTTCTATCTTTACCATTGTTTTAAATAAATGGCAAACATATAAAATTTGTAATAACTGAAACTCAACAAAGTTTTCATGCCATTCATATTGTAATTTGGACTATATTGTAATATCCAATTCTACATCGAAAAAAAAATAAGTTTCATGGATCAATATATAAGTTGAAACCAACCATTCAAGTTCAACTTACAATATTCATTTTAGGCTTGCAAAAATAGAGTCCAAATAGTTGGGCTTGATTGCTAACATTTTGGTTGCGTGTTGGTAATTATTTTTGTCAAAATTGGTGCAGCTAATTAATCTTTAATATTTTTAGTACTTGAGAAACATAAAAAAATAAAAATATAGCTAAATTTTGTTTTGATGGTTCAACTCACTAGAAAAATAGAATTGAACTAAATTTACAAAAGCTAAAAGCAAAAATAGGATACAACAAGTAAACTAGTTTACAAACTTAATATGAAAAGGAAAATAACTTACCAATATTTGACCTTTCCAACACGTATTTGGATACAATGTATCTGAAAATTTGAAAATGAAAAGAAAATAAATGTCACTTTACAACTTTCTTTTTAGGTACAAGATGACACATATTCTCTTTTTATCTTTTTTCTTTTGTGAATTAACTTCAATTAGTTAAAATTCAAAACAAATTGAATATTTAATATTTACAAGGGAATCACCGTCATCTTTAATATTGCCATTTAGACTCTAATATATATAATTTCTAAATTTAGAAAACAAGAAATACACCTGACAAAATCTAAATCATTATTAAACCATGTTTTGGCACAATTTCTGGATAGTCAAACAAGTAACTTATTAAGAAAGAAGCTATTCAAAAGTACAATTAAGAAATCACATAATATTGAGGAAACTTCAATTAGTTGCTTTCCAATTTTTTTTTTTTTGGTCAAGTTTCAACGTACTAACATACTCCTAATCTATTCTAAGAAATGGTCTAATTAAACTTGAGGGGGTCAATAAAGACTAACAACCATTGAATCAAAAAAATACTAAAGTGCTCTTTCAAATTTTTTTAAACCAACTATCTACTGTAGGTGAGGTTAAAACCTCCAACCTGGAGCACAGTAGGGGAGCTTTTCAAATGCTCCCGACCACCGAGCCGTTGTCTCGGTGGCTTAGTTGCTTTCCGTATGCTGATAAACTTATTTGATCAAATAGTCTTTTACTTTCCCTTCCGTTTATCTATTCTTATCATATTCGCAGTGGTGGGATGTATGACCAATTTTGATGCAACTGAAAATCAATGGTTGGAGAATGATGAAACTTTCGATCTAAACATGAATTTTGGCGTGGGAACATCTTAATTTCGCGGTGGATTCTCAAATTTAAAATGGTGTGTTGGGCTTCAAATACTCCATCAGATCAGACAGTTCAATGTACCTGTCTTGCGGACTATATTTTGCTCGCCTCGTCCTGCCAAAAACATACTTACATACATACATACATACATACATATATATATATATATATATATATATATATATTATGTGTGTGCGTGCGTGCGTGTAAACGATGAATCGCCATCATCAGTTGCTGTATTGCTTTTCATGCTTCCTAAAAGCATGTTGAAACGGGTTTTTTGTTTGTTAGTAGATCAAACAGTTCTAAAATTTTTATTTTTTTTTGGGAAATAGGACTCGTTAATTATTTAATTGCACACCAACTAGAGAAAGACGCAACACTAGCACATTTCGACATTCAAGAACAAAATAACATAAATTCTCTACAAAGAGTAATACAAAGACAAAGACAAAACGGTAGAGAGAGAGGAGAGATCATTGTTTCCTAGAATCCTCATCTAATTCTATGGGGGAAAAAAATGATTACAACGGTCTTCAGTTCCTTTTTTTGGGTCGTATATGTTTTGCAGAATCAGCCCGTTGGTTGTCTTACTGTTTACTTGTAAAACATCATTGTATAACCGTTGCAGAAAAGATTTTCATTACCGGATATCTGCAAAGATTAAAAAAGAGAGAAGAGAAAAGAACAATATTGTGTGGAGTAACAATTTAAAAGTGAAAAACTAAATAAAAATGTATTATAACGTATTTTGCAGAGGCAGAATGTTGGTTGTAGAGTAGGGATTGAAAGGGTCCTCCTTGATAAGATTCTGAGTTAATGACACTGGAACCAAACAAAACCCTTTGCTTTGTAGACTGAATTGTCTCTCTCCGGTTATCTGTTTAAAGACAACAGTATTCAACTGTAGCATTAGCAAAAGAGGTTTAAGTTCAGAATCCATGTTTAAGGTAAACTTTGTCAAGCATAATCATAATTTGAAGTGTTTGAGGTAAAGTGGATTTCCACCTTTGAATGAAGATACTCGTTGTCCATTGAAGTGTTTCTTGAAAACTGAATTGTGTTCTGTAACAAAAGATAAGATTTGAGGAATGATCAGTTTCAAAATTTCAATTGAACAAACTCAAAACACACTAAAGAAGTTCTTTTGATGATATTTGTATTTTAATTTTTGTTATTGATACGTTTAATTTTGCATCCTATGTGAAGTTGAAAGTAGCATCAGTTATCATATTTGCATGTGTCTAATTTTGTCTTTCCGTGCTTAATGTCAAAGAGCTACATTTTTAAAGAAACGAAATGAAGTGAGATTAGGTTGAAACCTCTATCTGATCTTGAAGGACCTTGATAAATACTGAAGCCTCATGAAGTACCGAAGCAGTATCAGTCTGCAATTAAATTGAAAGCCATATTGGGAATTAAGTGGGTGTTATGAAAAAGTTGAATTCTGATCATCTTCTCTTTACCTTGCCATAAGGAGATACCAATTTCTGAAGAGCTGTGATTTTGTCAGCTAATTTCTGGCTTCTCCTCACTGGCACCTACATCACAGCCAAAATCACAATGGTTTTTAGACGTAAGATTTTCACCTCTAAATTATTGAGACTCAAACAAGTACACGATTTATAATTAACTAAACTATATATTTTTAGTTTTGAGTCAATATCAGCTTAATCTGTAAGCGGCCTCTCTCTAATGCGTCTTTGCCTCTTATCTAACCATCGATCCTTTGTCCTAATCTAATTTCGTTGTTAAAAAAAAAAATGGGGCTCATTACCAAATCCTAAGATCTTACACACTATACATACTCTGTCTCTTTGGACTTCTTTAATCTCCTTGGGAACTTGGTGGACTCGCAATTTTTCTTGAAAGCACATTGGCATCTTCTTATTTGTCGTCCATTCACTCTGAGATGGCCGATTGCCAGCTACAATTTCAGGATTTCTTTTCATTGTAACATCAACGTTCTCAATTGGACGCTTCCTTGCGTTAGATATGGTGCCCTGGATCAAAAGGACGAGAAATGTTAAAAAGGAAAGAACAAAAATTTAGATATTTATGGACAGAAAGGAATGAATAAAAATTCCAGTAGTGTATCCCGTCAAAATATCATCCTTGATAGATATGCTGCTGAAAAGTTACATTAACTGTTTGTGTTGTCCCTCCGACAATAATCAAGAATAAATTGTTGTTTTTTCCCCGGCGGAATCTCAAAATGAGGATTCAATGTTTGACTAGAGATGCCAAATGATTAGCCATGGCCACGAAGCATTTGGCGCTTCGATGGGAGTTCGTACAGTAGTCTTAGTCATCAGCAAAGTTAAGGATAACATATTAAATTTCCTAGAAGAGACGTTCAGCAGTGCTACACTAAAGACGACGGGGATGTACTAGAAAATCATGTAAAACATATATATATATATATGTATGTATGTATGCATATGTATGTATTTATGTATTATAAAGCACAAATCTTATATATAATTAGCAATTTGGCATGGTCTCGAGATGAGGTCAAAATAATTATGAAAGAGAGGATAATCATACAGTTTCATTTCGTTGTCCAGGAATCCTTTCGATAAGGGACTGTTGCTGCTGCTTAACATTGATATGGTACGTAGGCATTGTAGCCTTGGTAATCAAATGATTAGCCCCAAAAGAAGGGCAATCAAGTCTTTTCGATGGTCGTTAACTGAAGGCGGGCCCTGACAGCGAGACTGAAAATTATTCAGCAGAGTAGTTAGGATTGGGAAGAAAAATGCAGCTAAATAAAGCCTGATTAGGGAAAAAAAATGCTTAGAAGTTGTTAGCGAAAATGAAAGATTCGTCAACCTGATTGATGATTGATAGTAGGGGACTGTGAACGAATAGCAAATACTCCTTGTTGGTCATGTAGACTTGAATCCATGTAAAAGCTACTGTCGTATGTATTTCTGTTGAGAAAATATTTCTACATTAGCAGGGCAAAAGTTTTGGATACTGGGGTTCGATTAAGATTTGCTCCAACTTATTCTAAGATGTGAAAAAAAGAATCAATTCCTTCTTGAACCAAACTACTAAGGATTTATAAGGAAAGTGGAGAAGAAATCAGATGACTTACAATTTACTGTCTATCTGTAGAGGGATATCAGCAACGGTCTCATTGAATCCTGAAATTTTCAATAACAAGAATGTTAACGTCATTTGCTTCCAAAGTTGTTATGTCCTTATACCAGATTTTAAATCACAAGTTCTTAGATTATTACCATAGCCATAAAACTGTGAAGAAGCATTGAGGGTAAATGGCGTTCTTCATTCTGGAGAACTGTATATTTTCTGCCATATATCTCATTGAGGTGGAAGAGATGGATTCTGAGGGATGCATTTGTGCCAGATTTGCAGATAACATCCTGCTTGGAAAAGCTTCTTAAAAGTTCTACTTGTATAGTACCTGCATAGAGTTCATCAAACAATAAAATAAGATAAGGTTAACTGCACTGGAGAAAATTAATTCAACATGCTTTGTGATTGAATGTATATAGAAGTGCATGAAAACTATGCTAAAAACCGGGAGAAAGTAATACAACCAAATTTCTCTCAAGAACAAGTTAGGTCTCTACAACACGAGATTTTTACAACCATTTCTTGGCTTATGGTAACCTAGGTCACGGCCTTACCTTTGTTGTCACGAATGTTCTTTTATAGCACCAAAAAAAAAAAAAAAAAAAAGGGAAGGAAGAAAGGAAAAGAAAACAGAGGTTCTCCATCCATTAGATGACTGTGTATCTAGTATGTAGAAGTAGATGTAGTACCTTGGTTACTTAGTCACTGCTCTAGACTGAAAAACTGCTACAAATTAATGGACGGCCGAGCTATGTTAAGACTTCTCTTGGAAAATGGAGACTGAACTTGTAAGGTTTAATGAGTACATACTTGGTATTTGCTTTTAAAGGACTCAGATGGTCACCCTATAAATTTTAATTAATGCACGGCAAAAAAATACTTGTCCTCTTAGTAGTGCAAAATGCAAGAAAATTGTTTCTTAAACAACGACAGGCAGGCGGCTTTTATTATAGATAATGTTTGTTTTGTCTCATTCTGAATCAATTATTTGACTTGTGGAGATTAAGAGAGAAGCTGAAACCATCCAAATAAACCTTAACTAAAGATAAAATTAGAAACAATAATAGAGGTAACAATTTGATAGGGCAAAACATTAGCTCAGTGAGTTCTTGGCACGCATTGATGTTTTGATCTCTAAATACATGCATGTCTGAACAAGCTTCAAGCTTAATGCTGCCGTGCAGTTAGTTTACTGCAAGTAATTAACGCGGGTTGTGACTGTTCAGTGCATTCACATCTTCATCTTAAGAAACTTAATTTATTATTTTATGATTGTAGGCCTATCCAATTACTTAATTAAGTGTAATTTCTTGAGTGGAAATGGAAATCAAATTAAGCGAAAAGGCTAAGAAAAGGTCGGAATGTCATATCATTGTATGATGCAACATTATCATCCGATCAGTCCTAAAAGGCAATCCAATTTCTTGGGTTGCCCCTATAAGAAATGATGAATTTTCTTGGTGGTGGGGTGCACAATTTGCCATATTTATAGTTACACTATCATGTGTTTTTGATCATGATAAATCAAAAGACCATTCTTATTAGGTGAAGCAATTTGATGTAGCCTGTTGGTTCTTCATTGTCTTTTATCTTAACGTTATTGCCTAACGAAAGGACTGGAGAAGACCAGAAACAAATGTATTTCAAAATTCATTGTACGTACTCAGTTTTGGTCATATCTGAAGACAAAGACTGGTCAGCTGAGGGTCCAAGTGGAGAACAGTCTTCCTATGCTGGAATTCCAGGTGATCCCTCGTCTAGTGTTCTAAACTCCCCTAATCTCCAGAAAGAGTTACATGTGTAACGTCGGCAACATATCAGAAAAAAACAATCAACCTGAACCAAATCATTACCAATTATAACTGTTATCCTTTTACGATTTTAATCACCTTTTAGGCTCCTACACACACAGACAAAGAAATACTACATGCTTACATGCACATCGTTTCACACATACACACACACCCAAATACACACACCCACTCTATCTCTATCTCTCTTTCTCTCTCTCACTTTCTCTCTCTCTCACACACACACACATAATTGCACCCTTCAATGGAAGCCAAAACTCAAAAGTAGGTAAGAGCCTGTTTTGTGTTAAGCAACAATTAGTTTTCAAGAATTATGTGATGACATTTGGAAGGAAATCCTAGTCTGGAAGTATTTTTAAACAATTAATTAATTATCATTACAACTTCGATCATCTTGATTGGTTTTGGATCTTCAAAATCATATAAAAGATCAAATATTAAATATGCAAAGTAGTAATCTAATTGATTTATTTATCTGCTTGCCGATCCATGAGACCCAAAAACAACCACGAAATTGCTTCTTCCCAACAAGTGTACATGACCTTTTCTAAAAATATATGCTTGAATGCGTGCTAGTGAACACATTTTCACTTTTAATCCCACAAATGAGACTGTTAGGCAACATGTTAAGGATCAAAATAGTTTTCATTATTTTAACGTTGTCAAATAATGAGTTATATATTTATTACAGTCAAAGAGCGGCTTGTTCTTTAGTTCATGCAGTACTCATCTTTGGTTTTAATTTAATTTAGTCAAATAATTGAAATATGTATTACAGTCAAGGATTAGGTGTAATTTGTAGTTTAGGTCTTGTAATACTCATATGCCGTTTTGCATATTAATATACTACCTTTTTTTTTTTTCGCTCAATATACACTATGTCATGCTGACGCTAATCACCAATATTTGTCAATCATTTGAAAGACCGAATGTCTTAAAGTTCTATTCTTAATTAGGACTTTTAATGACGGTCAAATCATAAGCTAATCTTCTTCTTATCAGCAGTAGAAATGTATAATCGATTATTTTATTTAGAATAAAGCAGTGTTTAAAATTTTGTGCTACTCTTCGTTAATATCACAAGCATGAGCAACCATATTTTGGGCTAAGTTCTAAAAATATAGCTGAAAACAAAATTTATCTACAAAATGGGTAGAATTGGGGTGGGGTTCTGAGTTAAAGGTTGGCGGCGACGGAACCATTTTTCTTTTTCTTTTTTTTAAGTTGCAGTGTTGCCGCCAACACAAAATTTTTTTTAATTATTTGCACTCCAGTCCTTCTGGGGCTAGAGTGCAATTTGACATCAATAGAAAAATTAAAAAATAAAAAAAATAATGTTGAATAGTGTTGCCACCAACTTAGTTGGCGGCAACAACTAAAATATCAAAATTGCACTCCAAGTCCAGGGACTGGAGTGCAATTTTGTGTCAATAGAAAATTTAAAAAAGATAAAGAAATGGTATGGTGGGGCCCAATATTGAATTTAGTTTCTCACTTTTTGATTTTAATTATTTGTAATTCATTTTTTATTTCTTTTTCGCAATCACGAAAATTCATTGTTAATTATAATGCTATTTTGAAATAACTCAAAATTTGATTGACTTCAAACTATAGGATTGTGCAATATATAATAAAAATTATAAAACATTGTAGTATTATTTATTTACAAAAGAAACATACTCAAAAAGCATTTCCATAGGAAAGTAAAAAAAAAAATAGAAATAGTAAGGAAAGTAAAAAAAAAATACAAATATTATGTTTCTTTTTGAAATACGAAAAAGTAAAAAAAATAGAAATTGTATGTTTCTTTTTGAAATACGAAATACTATTTCTATTTTTTTTAACTTTCCTTACTATTTCTTTTTTTTTTTTTACTTTCCTTACTATTTCTATTTTAATTTTTGCTTTCCATACTATTTCTATTTTTTTTTTACTTTCCTAACTATTTCTATTTTTTTTTACTTTCCTATAGAAATGCTTTTTGAGTATGTTTCTTTTGTAAATAAATAATACTACAATGTTTTACGATTTTTTTTAAAAATTGTGTACTATAATGTGATGAAAATAAAAAATTTATTGAAGAATTGCATAAAATATAATCTGAAGTAGAAATATTGCAAATGATAATACATACCGTCACTCTTGATGAATTAATAAACTCTCTTCAAAATTTTAAAAAAATACTAAGCAATATTTTACAACCTTTTGTATTGGGTATATATTTAATGAACTTTTAGTAAATTATAAAGCAGTTATATGTTAAAATAAAAAAGTGCTATTTAGCATTAATGCAAATTATAAAAGACTTGTGAAACAAAAATGTTATAGAACGAGAAGATGAAAAATCAATTATCAATGGAATCGATTAAAGTTTTCAATTAAATAAAATATACTAAAAATTTGGAAAAAAGTAGCAATTAAGCTTTTTATTATATATTGCACAATCTTATAGTTTGAAGTCAATCAAATTTTGAGTTATTTCAAAATAGCATTATAATTAACAATGAATTTTGGTGATTGGTAAAAAGAAATGAAAAATGAATTACAAATAATTAAAATCAAAAAGTGAGAAACTAAATTCAACATTGAGCCCCATCAAACCCTTTCTTTGTCTTTTTTAATTTTCCTATTGACACAAAATTGCACTTCAGTCCTTGGACTTGGAATGCAATTTTGATATTTTAGTTGTTCAACATTATTTTATTTTTTTTAATTTTCTTATTGATGCCAAATTGCACTCCAGTCCCTGAAGGACTGTAGTGCAAATAATTGGAATTTTTTGTTTTTGTGTTGTGGCGACACTGTAACTTAAAAAAAAAAAAATGGTTCCGTCGCCGCCAATGTTGTTGGCGGCAACCCTTAATTTAGAACCCCACCCCAACCTTACCTATTTCGTGAATAAATTTTGTTATCAACTATATTTTTAGAAATTAGCCCCATATTTTTGGCACAATGTTTGGGATAACACTTTGATCCAAAATATCTCTTGGCATGTTTTGGACGGTGGGAATTCAAGCTCAGATAAAAGCCTTTCCTCCCATTTTCGATAAGGCCAAAAATTGCAAGTCCATGGCTCATGCAGTGTAACATTGAAAGATGCCAATTCAAAGAGGCAATATTTCTTTTCTCTTAAGTTTAAGATTAATAAGATGATCTTCTTATTAAAAATAAAAAAAATACTAATTTGAGTTAACTCAGTATAGTTTGGCCGATTTTTTTTAATAAACCAACGATTTTTTTTTAATAAACCAATTATCATAGGCATGCATGATTTGGCTTTTTTTTTTTTCCCTTTAACAACTTATACCATTACAATTGAGAGAAAGGAAACGGTGTTTGTGAAATTCGAACCCTCAACCTTTAACATGGAGTCGTAGAGTTATATTATAAATTTGGCTGTTTTTTTGATATAACAAATTTAGCTGCTAGAAACCCATACGTTTCTAGTTCCTGTTATTAAGCGGCCAACAGATCCCAACAATTGATTGGCACGTCATATGACTTTCGGGCCTAAAATTATGCCCAGAAAAGGCCCAATATCGTCATGTTTGTCTGCGCATGGGAAAGCATTAAGTCCTTGAAATTCAGTAATTAGCTGGGCTATAACATCTAATGTAAGTCCGCCGAAACTAAACACTAGGCCCACACCCAGCCGAATAAGGATAAGCTAGGGTTTTTGGGAGCTCACACTACTATCGTTAAAGTGACCAAGCTCCTCTTCTTCTCTTCCCTCCGGAGACAGCCACTTCTTCTGCGCACCTCAAGACTACTGGTAAGCTACCAATACTACATCCGACCCCCATTTTTCATGTTTTTTACTTCCTTTATTAGTTTATATCTTTTATTCCTTTTAATCGGTGCATTTCTGCTGCAGTCCCGGATTTGTGATCATATGTATGTTATATTTCTGATAATCATATGCTTATTTGTGAGGCATTAATACATGTTTGCCACTCTTTATATAGCAGCTGTTCGTATGGATCTTTTTTTTTCATGGTTTATTGTTTAGAATGTGTTAGTTTGTGTGTGTGTGTGTGTATTTTTAGTGGAGAAGTTCATAAAAATTTTAATTGTAAGTTGTAACACTTCTGGTAGAATAAATTAGAAACCTGTTTGGACCAAGACGATTTAATGTTTCTCTTGGGAATTTGTGGCCTGTGTAGTTTTTGTGGGGACTATGTAGGTTGGAACTTGGATCTCTGTAGGGTTGGTTGACTTGTTTCCACTAGTGGATTTGATTGAGGATATAAATTGTTTCAAGCGTATATTGTGGGAATGCCGAGCTTTAGCTGGACGTCTTTATTTGAGCCTGGATTTCTTATTTTCTTTCTTGTTATGTGATTAGACGAAGTGCTATTGCCTTTATTAATATTAGATTGAACTGTTGCAGAATCATCGGCCAAAATGGTGAGAGTTAGTGTATTGAATGATGCTCTCAAGAGCATGTACAATGCTGAGAAGCGGGGAAAGCGACAGGTCATGATCAGACCATCGTCAAAAGTGATTATCAAGTTTCTCTTGGTGATGCAGAAGCACGGTATGTGATATTTGGTTAAGTTCCTTTGTCATTTTGGCTGATAACTTAAGTTTGTTACTTCCTCCTTGATGATGGCTGTAGGCTACATTGGAGAGTTTGAGTATGTTGATGATCATAGGGCTGGCAAAATTGTTGTCGAACTGAATGGGAGGCTAAACAAATGTGGCGTCATTAGTCCTCGCTTTGACATCAGTGTCAAAGATATTGAAGGATGGACTGCTAGGTTGCTTCCCTCTAGACAGGTAAAATTTTTGAAGTATCTCTGGCCAACCTGGTGATTAGATTGATATTTTCTGAGGGTGACTATTATGTTGTCTGGTGGTAATGCTGTTAGGATGATGATGAATTATGGAAGTATTTGGACAGGAAAATTTGTGTCGTTCTCATTAGTTGTTTGCTATATCTCCTTTACCATGCAAAATTTCTTATTTAGTCATGAACAATGTGGATTCCTTTGGATGATTTCTGGTAGTAGTTGTCAAGTTTCCTATCTTTATAAAATATGTGAATTCTGAGCATTTGTTTGGTTTGAACTTGCAGTTTGGGTATATTGTGCTGACTACTTCTGCTGGCATCATGGACCATGAAGAGGCCAGGAGGAAGAATGCTGGTGGGAAAGTCCTAGGTTTCTTTTATTAGTCTTATTGGTTTCTGGGAACAAGACATAAATTGGCACTTTTGAGAGAATTTTGTTTGTGACTTTGTTTACTTTTGAGTAGTTCTGTGTTTGCAAGATTTTTATTTTCCTACAAATGTGAGTAGAGGTCTTTTACTTGCATGTTCTCGAATGTACTATGATTATCAACTATTATATTTAGCGGAGTAGTGGTGTTTCTCGTTTCATGCCTACATTTATGTCTTCGATTTAGATCTCATTTGAGCCTGAAAATTTCTTAATGTGGTTTTGAGTAAAAGTATCTTGTGGTCAGAAGACTAGTATGAACTCTTCGATTTTGTGCTTAGTGGAATAATGTAATTGAAATTATTGTGTACACTAAAAATTATTGTTTGTATGTCTTTTAGGATATAGAAATTAGTATATTTGCAATCCTTGTTACCAACTAAACATAGGAATTTCAGTCTTTAGTTTTCTTACACTTGCTCAGTCCAAATGTTGAATACTCAAGCTATGTAGGGAAATTTCATGTTTTGACCTGGTTGGGATGACTCATTGACATTGTATTGTATAAATCAATACAAAGCACTCAATCGTGTGATGATTTCAGGGATGCTGTTGCTACTGTCGTTTTGTTCTATAGTTGTGGTGATTTGAACTTAGCATCGGGACTTTCTTGTTCTTTAAGTTATTCTTGGTATTCCTTTGTTCTAACAATTTACTGCAACCAGTTTCCTTTGTTCTCACTGGTTCCTGCAATCAGTCTTGCATCTAAGCATCTTTTTGATGGGTCTTGTGAAAATTAAGGAGTGATCTATAGGCTAGTCTCCCATTTCCGCTCCATCGCAGAAACATAATTACGTGAATTCGAACTAGCCAACCGAGAAACATACTCACCTGAATCAGAATTAGTCCAACCATTCCCGACCTATTTCATATGTAGCTTAGCAGCTAGCTTTACAGGTTTAATGAAGAGATAGGTCTTTAGGACTTTGGCGTTTAAGCTTAGGTACTTTATATGCAAAGGTTTACGGGTTTAGGTTAGGTACTTCATGGCATATCCCTAAGTAGAGGAATATTTTAGGCTTCCGTGTGGATTAAATGGTATAGATTTACGGGGGAACATGCTTCCACCAATGACACTTAAAGACACCCCTGTTGAAGCTTATTGCTTTAATTCCATCAACCTTCGTTATACAAGTTTGTCTACCATTTATTAGAGCGTGAAAGAGTCTGCGATTGAGTATAAAGTTGATTTCATCATTTTCTTATCACAGAGGAGAATACAGCAAGCATACGAAACAGATATCCAACTTTAACGGTGAAACTGATATATACATGTCTGTAGGAAAGTCGTAGCATATTTATTTAGCTTATTCCTGGAGGAAGCAAGTATAATCTCATTTAAAACAAAACAAGGCAAAGAAGAAAGCACTTGGGATACATCACCTTTCACCTCCAATATGCTTTCTAGTTATTGTAATGTCATTTAGAATAGTAAACTAATAATAATAACCTAACAAGGAAAGCACGCAATATATTCTTTTCCCAGGATCCATTGCAAACTTAATACTAGTATTTTTAGCCATGTAAGAAATTTAGGGAGGAGGAGAGAGATAAACACTGCCAAAGGTTTTAGTTGCCCTAATGGTGAGCAATACCATTAAAACTGGCCGAATTCCTTAGCCCGTTTCATCTGTGCCACCGCTGCCGCCACCACCACCACCACAACCACGGCCGCAACCACCATCTTCGTCAAATTTCTGATCTTCAGTTTCCATTGGATCTCAGAGACAGAGCACAGCTATTGGCTTGTGGTAGATAATGCAGAAGCATGAACACTAGAAAGGATGGAATTCCTAGAAATGGGAAAAGGGAAGGAGCCTGGGTTTAGTGAGTAGCTTTTGTAGAGAAGGTGGGAAGAGTATCTTCCAAGCATATGCTTTACATGGCATTAGCTTTTCTATAATTCTATTCAGTCATTTATTAAACTTAAAAAGAGTGACATATTGCAATTTTATATGGAATCTACTTAAGACGACTTCCCAATGTTCCCATGTTAATGTTCTCACTGTTGTTGCACTTTTGTCCCCCCCTCCTTTAGAGGAAATGACCAGTCCCTCTAAACAAATTACTAGCTAAGATTAGAGCTGTAAACGAGCCGAGTCGAGCCGAGTATTGCCAGTTCGAGCTTGTGTTCATTTAATAAACGAGCCGAGCCGAGCCGAGCTCGTTTATTAAACGAGCTCAAATTTGTGTTCGAGCTTGTGTTCATTTAATAAACGAGCCGAGCCGAACCGAGCTCGTTTATTAAACGAGCTCAAATTTGTGTTCGAGCTCGGCTCGTTTAGCTTCACGAACGAGCCGAACTCGAGCTTTTACGAGCCGAGTCGAGCTTTGTTCGCGAACAGCTCGGTTCAAATAAGCATAAAAGTGTTATTCGAGCCGAGCCGAGTCGAGTATCTCATGTTCGAACTTTTGTTCGTTTATTAAACGAACGAGCTCGAGCTCGCTCGTTTAATAAACGAGCCAAAATTTGTGTTCGAGCTCGGCTCGTTTAGCTTCACGAACGAGCCGAACTCGAGCTTTCACGAGCCGAGCCGAGCTGTGTTCGCGAACAGCTCGGTTCGTTTACAGCCTTAGCTAAGATGCTCACGCAGAATTATAGCCACGAAGCATATTTATTCTCCCAAAACAAGCATGCAATATAAAATCATAAAATTACAGGAATAAATGATCACGCGTGTGCAAACACGAACACATTCTGTCATAGCTCATGGAAACTTGATTTGTCTTAATTTGAACTACGTTTGTTATGGGCCTAAAGTGCAGAAGCTTTTCAAGCGTTTGAGGTCGATTCTCTGAAGGTAATTTTCAGAAATTACTTTAATGATTTGCTAAATAAATTGGCCTTAATCCTTCTTTGTATTTTACCTTAATGGGAATGCCTAAATAATTAGTAGGAGATGATATCTAATTTCTAATAGAAATTAGCAATTTGTCTATGTCAAAACCGAAAGGATGATATCCTTAAGCTAAAAAGATAATCAAAGACAAGATGAACAAAAGACATAGTCCAAGGTTCTCCACGCTATGAATCATGTCATATTTTCGAGGCTTCTATAATTAATGGTAGAAAAGACTAACAAATATTAAATTTGAACATAATTGTTTCAGGTATATCACATCATGCCAGGCTTACATTGCATTATATGACTAGGTCACTTTTTTCAAGCTCCATTTTCCCCCCAAAAAAAAGGTATTAAAAAAAAAACTTTTCACAAGGTTACTTTCTCAGCGACATCCAACACAAAGTAAACACCTTCGTTGATAAGTATTCATCTCATACGCTTGAATAACGAAAATGTCTTTTTACTATTTTTTTAAAAAATATACATATTCTAATATGGTAAACGTAAACAGCTTAATTGGAGAAATAAAATTTATATTAACATAAATAAGGCGTAATATACAACCTTCTCTAGCAAATTTTACAATAGCAAAAAAAATTTGACAATTGTGGAATGTAATATTGGAGAGAAAAAAATTTATTAAAAAAAATATCAACAAATACATGAGGATGAAATTTTAATTTTAAAACCCAATAGATGGACATGGTAATATACACGTACACAGTCTAACATACGCGGAGAGAGAAATCGAAGAGAAAAATAAAAGTCGCATCGTCCTCCTCTTTCTCTCCCCCGCTCCATTTCTCCTGCTCTAGTTTTATTTTTATTTTTTTTTCTTCTTTTTCCATGTCGCCGGCGTCTTGCTAGTTTGCGCCTCGACCCATCTCAGCTTTCCCACACAGGTAACCCCCTTTCTTCCGCTCTATCTCCCCGCTTTTTTTCGTATGATTTATTTCTCTATCTGTTTTTTATTTTTAATTAGAAAAAATGTTTCTTTTTTTAGGGTTTTGAAGAGTTGATTATTGATTTAAGAAGATATATAAAAAGAAGAAAACTATGGCAGCTCCACCGACAAGGGCTCGAGCTGATTATGATTATCTAATCAAATTGCTTCTCATTGGCGACAGCGGTTCGTTTTTCTTTTTTATTTTTTAATTTTTCTCCTCTTTTTATTCCCCATATTCATGTCTTTTTTTTTTTTTTTTTTTTTGATAGGATCGTATTATAATTTGGTTCGAAATGATTGCATTTTGTGGGTACTTTTAACGTCGTAATGAATTTAATCGTTTTTGGTTGTTTTGACGATTCTGTGTTTTTTAAATAGGTAGTCTGGGGGCTAGTAATTTTATCTTAGCCTCTAGTAAAAGAATGGAAAGGTAAATAATGTAGCAATGTTCTAATAGAACTCTCATTGAACGAGTGAAATGTGTGTAAATTTTTTATTCCAATTGAGGGATCATTGTGCATTGCAATCCTTTCGGGATCTCTTTGTTTTTTGAATATGTAGTTTTTCGGGTTTTTCCTGGATTTCGTGAATGTTTGTTTCTTCCCTTTTGTTTTGACGTTTAAAAGTAAAACCTAGTCTAGCGTGTTGCGAGAAAACAAGTCTCTGCTTTAAAGTTTTGGCATTAAAAATTTGAATCTTGTTCATGTCTCTGGTCTTGACACTCAAGCTTGTAATCTGGACAATGGGGCTTGTGGGAGAGCCTGCAAAATAGTTGCTCTTCTCCAGTATGTAAGTTATGAAAATTTTGTAGCTTTCCTGTAACGGTTTAGTGGAAGTTCATTGTCGCTATTGTTTTCAACAATGCTGAGTCTTGCTTTTTAAGTGGCTCTCGGTTTTGATTGCTCAAAAGTTCACTTTTTTAGTATCATGATCGATGCCTCTAGTGTTTTGTTAAGACTTCTACACAATCTTTATCCTTTTCCTCTTTAAGCAACTTTTATTTTTCTAGCTGGCTTATCAGCTATTCTAGATTCTTGAAGGGGTTTACCAATTGTAAATAATGGTTCAAGGTCTGACATTAAATTTCACTATGATTGTAGGTGTGGGGAAAAGTTGTCTTCTTTTGCGGTTTTCAGATGGTTCCTTCACAACAAGTTTCATCACCACTATTGGGTTGGTATTCTGGGTCATCTTTCAGATTTTGATTGACCATCCTAAACATGATATTCTGTAGTTATTCTTTTTATCACAAACTTATTAAAAATTACTGACAGTTCAACAAAAACCATAGCTGGGTACTGTGATTTGACTTCTGACACTCGGGTTGTGGTGTCATTAACCTCATGGTTGGGAGGCCTATCTCAGGCCTATTGAGCAGGCTATTGAAATGATGCTTGCTTCCCTCTATACTAAATGTTTCCTGCCCAAGTGGCAAGAGATATCAACAAGTGACCATGCATGGGAAAACAGATATTTGAGAATTATCTTCGGGCATTGCATGTTAATAGGCTGCTCTAGGAATTTTCTTGTTTGCACTTGTTCAGTGTTAGCTCAAGGAGTAATTGAATTGGATACTCTGACTTTTTGAAGCGTCAAGTGCAACAGTTTATGATTTTTGCAATCTTTTTTCTTTCCTAGTCCTCTGATTCTGGGTATTCGTATTATTTGGCAGCATTGACTTCAAAATAAGGACCATTGAGCTTGATGGAAAGCGAATTAAACTGCAAATATGGGATACAGCTGGTCAAGAGCGGTTTCGCACCATCACAACAGGTGCATGGCTTTGCCTTTGTTTGCCTTCTTAGGGTTAACGAGTCCTCCTCACCTTTCCCCTTTCCCTTGTAAGGCTTAGATCTTCTTTGAACCCCAAAAACAGAAGTTTCGACTCATTATGTGTGGCATTTTGTTTTGCCTCCTCATTTTTTGTTTTTCTTTTAACACAATTAAACAGGATGTAAAGGGTGTTGTATTTCCAACCTGGACCTTTGGAGTCTTGAGAGTTGGAATTTGGACTGTCTTTATGTCCAGCCTTGTAGTGGTTAATATTTATGTCACTGTTTGAGGCATATAGCTTGTTTAAATGGCTATCCATATTTTACAGACTTGGGCGAACTTTATTGTGTTTAACACAATGTGAAGTCCACTTTTTATCCGGGCTCATCATGTGCAGCATTACGTAGATTATTTAAGCAACACTTGGCTTTTGATTGTCTGCAGTTTCTGATTTTGTCATGTTTGTCTTGAGGTAAGCAACATGTAACTTTTGATTTTGTGCAGCTTACTACCGTGGAGCCATGGGTATACTACTAGTTTATGATGTAACTGATGAATCTTCTTTCAACAGTAAGTTTTCTTATTAACCTTACTCAGCTTCTCAAGTCTAGTGTTTTAGGCTGCATCTTATTTTCGTGTCCTTTTTCATTATTTTTTTAAAATTCTTGAATCTCTTTATTATTCTTCAGCTCCAGCTCATACTTTTCCCCAATGCTTGTCCAATTGGCTTCTCTTGACCAGCTTATGGAGTTTGACTTCAGTTTCTACCTCAACTATGCATTTGCATACATTCTTGATTTCTTTCGTTACGAAGCATAGTTCTTTTTTACAAGAGTTGGCTAAATGATTTTCAGACATTAGAAATTGATCTTTTAGACATTACGGATCATAGTTCTTTTCTGCTAGAGTTGACTAAGTGACTTCAACAACATTCTATTTGATCTTTC
The DNA here is from genome assembly GCA_024721245.1 of Mitragyna speciosa. Taxonomy (NCBI): domain Eukaryota; kingdom Viridiplantae; phylum Streptophyta; class Magnoliopsida; order Gentianales; family Rubiaceae; genus Mitragyna; species Mitragyna speciosa. The sequence goes on from CM045552.1 coordinate 4,459,097, forward strand.
AGACATCAGAAATTGGATTCGTAATATTGAGCAACATGCTTCAGATAATGTCAACAAAATATTGGTTGGAAACAAGGCTGACATGGATGAAAGCAAAAGGGTAGGTAGTCATGCTCATAGTTTCTTGTTATGAGTTTTACTTCTTTTTAATGCTTTTTAGGATGTCAATATTTGTTTTCTTCTTCATAATATAAAGTCTTTTTTCATCAAAGTGTTGAAACGTGAAGAAATGCTTTTTGTAGTGCTGAATATTTTAATTCTTCCCTCACCCCTGCCCATAGGCTGTGCCAACCTCCAAGGGTCAAGCTCTTGCCGATGAGTATGGCATCAAGTTTTTCGAAACGGTAAGTGAAGTTGCATCGGATGTTCAGTTCTTAAGTCATTAATTTTCTTACAGTTTGGAACATAAACTGCAGAGTGCAAAGACAAATATGAATGTGGAGGAAGTTTTTTTCTCAATAGCAAGAGATATTAAACAGAGGCTCTCAGAATCAGATTCCAAGATTGAGGTAAACAATTTGTTCGAGAATTTTGAGTGTAGATCTATAATTGCCACCACTTAGGCCCCATTTCACCTTTTACTGACATTTCATGATTATTCTTCCCATAGTTGCACCCTCCATCAATCAAGATTAATCAACCAGATCAGCAGAGTGGTCCAGCTGCTCAGAAATCAGCTTGCTGTGGATCATGATCAAATATAAGTGTTTGTTACGGAAGGCCTTTGGAAGTGCGCTCTTATATTGTAAAATCTGCTCAGTTACCTTATCATTTTTTCCTCAACTCCACTGGATTCTTATTTGTCGAAAGTTATCTTCTGCTTTGATTCGTAATTTGATACTAAAATTGTTCCTCTTGACTCTTCTGGTACCTAATATCTTTCATTTAATTGTGCTTAATTATTATTTTTCATTCTCTTTCATACACTTGATCTTTATTGAGGCAGAAAGATAAATTAAGGGGAAAGAGTCTTCCTGCTTCCCACCACTTGTAAATTTTAATTTATTGTCAAAGTTCGTTGTTAATATTTAAGGAAGGGGTAAATATGGTAACTAATATAAGTTAAAAGGATACTGTTCTATTGTTTCCTTATGGACTTGTTAATATTACGTATTTAACGTAAAAGCAACTAAGTGATGCCTATTAAATGTTCAATTCCCCAGCAATCATGGGACCTAAGCGTATGGGTTATGTATTTGGTCGGACAAAAAAATGTCTACATTTTGACAACCAAAATTCACAGAACGCAAAAGTTACAGCCTGATTTTACAGGTTAGTAAACATGATAGCCGTGCGATTGTGGGTCGGTAATGAATAATATTTTCAGGTCATCTTCCACGGGACTTTGATCTGATTTGAGAATCAATGACCAAGAGGCATCAACATCTCACACGTAAACTAGGAGAAAGCAAATAAAAGAGAATAGTATTCGAATTCCACAATCAATTGTCAAAGAAAAAATAAGACCCACCACATCATACGTCAACTAGGAAAAGCAAAGAAAAGAGAATCCAACACAAATGATGGACTCTTCATGAATCCAAATCAATATCCGAATTCCACAATCCATTGCTACAGAAAAAATAAGATCCCGCAAGTGTTGTGATAAATAAGCTTCACCAGCTAAAAGTATCTGCGAGTTTTATTCTTCAAGATACCATTAATACTCTCAAATATCAAGACCCAAGTAAAAACTGCATGCGCCTGAATCTTACATATGAGGCCAGCCCCTATAATTTACTCCATGATCACCGTAGTAGTTGTAGTTATCAAATGATTCAAATCCAGGCATATAAGAGCTTCCTGAATACAAACCATGTCCATGTGCCCGTGGTGGTGAAGAAAGTCCTGGCTCCATCATTCGATGCCGCGCCATTCTTTGGTGTTCATAGGGGAAATAGTTCCCATGGTTAAAAAATTGACTTCCACTTGCACTTCCGTAAGAAGGACCCCGTGTGTGGTGAGGATGATCAGCACTGTTCATTGAGGGCACCTTATTATGAAAGATTGGTCTACATTTATGGAGTTTGCAGTAAGGATCCCTGCAAACTGTTTCATCAATTCTGGGTGCCATATAAGCTTCAGGCTCGTGATCGCTTTTTTCCTTCCTAGAACGCTCACCTTTTGGAATTCCACGATTTCTTTCTCTCCCATTTTGTGGAACATTTTTGTGTTTGTTTCCTTTTTCATGTTCACACTCAGAATCATGGTCCTGTTTGGCATGTTTATTGCTGTTCTTTGCGATTTTTGTGTAGGACAACAGTTCTGCACCTTTTCCCCATTTTGTAATGGATTGAAGCAGTATGATTGGGTCTACTCTGCCTGTTACAGCGACCAACTTCTTTTCTGGATATACATCAACTGCATAAACACCTAGTGCAATGACAAAACCAACAAAAATTACAAATCGGATCAAAATATAGGTAAAAGAAAAGCAATTGATTTAGGATGCAAAACGCAAAAAGAATTAAACACTACTATAATTTACCATCCAATTTCAGCAGAGCTTTCTTTAGTTTAATGGGACAGTCCTTGCAACAATCGATGTTCATCTTCAGCAAGATATTCTGCGACAAAATCAAAAAAGTTAGTATCACCATAATATAAATCTAGGAGGGCAACATACGATGAATAAAAGCATGCATAACGGGGTTGAAAGGTGAGACTGAGAAGGGACAAACTAAGGAGTAGGGAATACCGGATCATGAGCATGATCTTCCATGTCAAGAGACTTGATCTTTTGCTTCGAATTAACTAGTTGCGATCTGGAGAAGTAGAATGTCAAACAAGTGAAAGAACAAGGATGAGCCGTAGGGTAAAGACTTCGCGAGTTTTGAAGAAATAAAAGATAGCTGCAAATATAAAGGGTAAGTTTCTGTCAACATGTATACTAGCTTTACATATGTGCTAGGTTTAACATGACATAATTTAGGTTTAACATTTGGAGAAAATGGAAAATCTATAGTTTCCATTAAGGTAGTACTTTAAGACAGAAGATTCCATTGAGGTTGAAAGAAATTCGGGATTTGGTTTGTGTTGGAATAAAAGTAAATCAATATTACGATTTGACGATCTTTAGCATAAATTTGAAACTTTTCTAATCTAGTTTTCACTTACTTATAATCTTTCAAGAAAAAAGTTTAATAATAATCTGATGTCCATAAAGAACTAAATTGAAAAGCATGCTTTGAAAGGGAAAAAGTTCTCGTAGTGAACCATTTTCTATTTTTTGTTCGAGGAAAAATGAATAGTGGAGGCAAAATCAACAAATTAAAAGATGTGAATAGAATATTAGGTTTAAAAAGTTCTAAGATGATAAGTGATGAAAAGAAAAAGATGTTTCCGATAATATTTAATTATACCAAATTAAAGTTAGTGCAATTGGGGAAAAAAAAAAACTGTGGGAAAAGAACTGGGCAATTAAAAAGGAATGAAAGCAAAGAAAAGGTAAAAGAAAGAGCATAAGAGATTTTCCTTATTAATAAGAGAGAATTTTGGAGGATTGTTGATTTGATGTCTAACTAATAGAGATTTACAGCCTTGTTGCAATATTGTACCGTAGGGAAAATTCTTTGCGAGATGGTACAATCAAAATTTTTTTTTAATAATAATAAATAAGTGACAAAAAAAAAATATAGAAAGTTAAGCCCATATATTCATTTTCCAGTTATTGCAACCAACGTATTGTATGAGAGATGTAAATTTTTCAATTACATAAGATTCTTGCCAGCTTATATCTTCTTTAGGAGTTTTGATGGCATTGATTTGTTCAAATTACCGTCTTCCTTAGTACATTTTTGGATGGTTAAAGAAAAGGTAAAAGGTAAAATAAAATGGAAAAGGAACGTATATTCTAAAATAATAGGAAAGAAACACATTGAAGGCAAAGCAGGAGAATCTCTAGTCCCAAATTCTAGATAAAAATTGTCAATTTAATTCGAAATACGATGATACAATTACATAAATAAAAGTAACAAAAAAAAAAAAATCCACAATCATATTACAAGTTTCGAAATTTAGGGCACAAATGGAGCACCTGCATTGATATTCATATATTGAGATATGATATGATGTGTAAGCATTTATGTGAGGAGAGATCCATTATTAATAATACTTGCTTTTAATTAAATGTTTTTGCATGAAAAATACGTTTTTTGGACTATTTAAGTCATGTATATTTATTTTCAATTATAAAAAAGTTTATCATGTCAAATACAAAATGTTAACAAATATATTATAAAATATGCAAAATTTGCAATTAAACATTTTAGTCTCACCCCTTTAGATTCTTTATTATTTTTTATTTTCATTCTGGGTTAAATTTTTGCACCAAAGGAGGAAAAAAAATTGAATTACTACTATAAATTTCTTGTGTTAAAACCCCAATTATGACTTCATAAAATAAGGAAAAATAAAGGAAAAGCACATTTGTCAATTTAATTGTTATTAATAAAGAAACAATATCAGTAAGTACTTAATAAAACTGACCGAATATGTATACCATTGCGAAGGGGTAGCTTTTCACTATAGCCGCTGAAAATTTCTTCCTGTCGAGTTGTCGCCTCCGTCGTGGAATATATTTATGCCAAAAAAGTCGTCAAAGCTCGATTAACTCGAGCTAGGGTTTCTCTCTCAACCTTGAACCTCTTCTGTTTTCTCTCTCCGGTATTTTCCTCATTTTCCTTATTTATTCTTTTCGATTTTTTCAACATTCATTTCCATGTCCTTCATTTATATTTCATATATACGTTCAATATGAATTTGATCATTTTCAGCGGATTTTTTTTTTTAAATTCTTAATGTAATTTTGCTTCGATTTGATCTGATTCGAGTATTTAATGACGTATTTAGCTGGAAATCTGGTTTCTAATTTTTGTAATATAGGAGTATATCGAGAATTTCAACTTTTTTTGGTCTATTATTAACTTTATTGTGCTCTATTTTTTTTTTCAAATTGTTGTTTGAATAGGTTGGTTTGAGCATAAAATGATGTTTTAGTGCTTAAATTTGGCAGAGGAAGTATTAATAGTTTTGGGGAAATTTATCTGATTTGAGGAATTGAATTAAAGAGCAATGGCATGGTTTAGAGCTGGGTCTAATGTGGCAAAGCTTGCCATCAGAAGGACTTTGTCGCGGGGAGGAGGTTCTCATGTATCACGAACAAGGGTAGTTCCATTGCAAAATAAATATTTTCATACCACGGTTTTTAGGCCTAAGGCGCAATCTGCACCTGTTCCTCGTCCTGTTCCGCTGTCTAAGTTGACTGATAGTTTCTTAGATGGGACAAGCAGTGTTTACCTTGAGGAGCTTCAGCGGGCTTGGGAGCAAGACCCCAATAGCGTTGATGAGTCATGGGATAACTTCTTTAGGAACTTTGTTGGCCAAGCTGCCACATCCCCTGGGATTTCTGGTCAGACCATTCAAGAAAGTATGCGACTCTTGCTGCTCGTTAGAGCTTATCAGGTTTATGGTCACATGAAAGCTAAGTTGGACCCATTGGGATTGGAACAGAGGGAAATTCCAGATGATCTGGATCCAGCGCTCTATGGTTTTACCGAAGCTGATCTTGATCGTGAGTTCTTCATTGGTGTGTGGAGGATGGCAGGATTTTTGTCTGAGAATCGTCCAGTGCAAACCTTGAGAGCGATATTGACACGGCTTGAACAGGCTTACTGCGGTCCGATTGGTTATGAGTACATGCACATTGCTGATCGTGAGAAATGTAATTGGTTAAGGGACAAGATTGAGACTCCCACACCAATGGAGTACAGTTGTGAGCGACGTGAGGTTATCCTTGATCGTCTTATCTGGAGTTCTCAGTTTGAGAATTTCTTGGCCACTAAGTGGACTGCTGCCAAGAGGTTCGGGCTTGAAGGTGCAGAAACATTGATCCCTGGAATGAAGGAAATGTTTGATAGGTCTGCAGATCTTGGGGTTGAAACCATTGTGATTGGAATGTCACATAGAGGGAGACTTAACGTGTTGGGAAATGTTGTTCGGAAGCCACTGCGCCAGATATTCAGCGAGTTTAGTGGTGGTACTAAGCCTTCGGATGAAGTTGGCTTGTACACTGGAACTGGTGATGTAAAGTATCACTTGGGAACTTCTTATGATCGGCCAACGAGGGGTGGAAAGAGAATTCATTTGTCACTTGTGGCAAATCCCAGTCACTTAGAAGCAGTGGATCCCTGTTGTGGTTGGGAAAACTAGAGCAAAACAGTATTATTCTAATGATGTTATTAGGACTAAAAATATGGGTGTTTTAATTCATGGGGATGGAAGCTTTGCAGGACAAGGAGTTGTTTATGAGACCCTGCATCTTAGCGCTCTTCCTAATTACACTACTGGTGGAACTATACACATTGTGGTAAATAATCAGGTAGCCTTCACCACTGATCCCAAGTCGGGAAGATCTTCCCAGTATTGTACTGATGTCGCCAAAGCCCTCAATGCTCCAATTTTCCATGTCAACGGTGATGATGTGGAGGCAGTAGTCTATGTCTGTGAGCTTGCAGCAGAGTGGCGTCAGACATTCCATTCGGATGTTGTGGTTGACATAGTTTGCTATCGTCGATTTGGTCACAATGAGATTGATGAACCATCCTTTACCCAGCCCCAAATGTACAAGGTCAGCTCTTTATCTCTGTAGTGTATATGATTCCTCTGATTAGTTTTGTGGAACAAGCTTTGTGAATCTCATCTTTCTTTGGATAACTGCTTCTATGTACCTTTTTATAACATTAGTCCTCTCTAATATACCAGTTATTTATGTGCTAAACTGGACTCTACTCATCTTTCCTATGATTGAATGGTACCATTAGGTAATCCGAAATCATCCTTCAGCTATGGAGATTTACCAAAAGAAACTTCTAGAATCTGGTCAGGTGTCTAAAGAAGACATTGATAGGATAAACAACAAAGTTCTTTCAATTCTAAATGAAGAATTTGTGGCCAGCAAAGATTATGTCCCAAGAAGAAGGGACTGGCTTTCAGCTTACTGGACTGGTTTCAAGTCTCCTGAGCAGCTTTCACGTATTCGAAACACTGGGTATGATTTGTTTCTTGAGCCCTTTGTAGTTTGGCATTTTTACATGTTGAGGCTCATTTGTGTACTGGTCTGCAGAGTCAAGCCAGAGATTTTGAAGAATGTAGGCAAAGCAATCGCAACCCTTCCAGATAACTTTAAGCCTCATAGAGCAGTTAAGAGAATTTTTGATGACCGTGCCAAGATGATTGAGACAGGGGAAGGAATAGACTGGGCAGTGGGGGAGGCACTTGCTTTTGCAACACTGCTTGTAGAAGGGAATCATGTCAGACTTAGTGGTCAAGATGTTGAGAGAGGCACTTTTAGTCATCGACATTCTGTTGTTCATGATCAAGAAACAGGAGAGCAGTATTGTCCTTTGGATCATGTTATGATCAATCAGAATGAGGAAATGTTTACAGTGAGTAACAGGTAACACTGCCAATGTGTCTCTCCTCTTTTCAGTTTTGATTATCCAAAAGAAAAAGATTTCTGAGTGTTTTCTGTTAGTAAGGATGTTCACACAGAAACAGATTATTTTGGTAGCTGCAAACATCTCATATTATCGGTTTTTCCTTGATGAAAATTCATTTGTGATGTGGAGTAAACCTCTGAACTTGAATCTTTCTTTACACAGCTCTCTTTCTGAATTTGGTGTTCTGGGTTTTGAATTGGGTTACTCAATGGAAAATCCAAATTCTTTGGTATTGTGGGAAGCACAGTTCGGTGATTTTTCCAATGGGGCTCAAGTCATGTTTGATCAGTTCTTGAGCAGTGGGGAGGCTAAATGGCTTCGTCAGACAGGATTGGTTGTGCTTCTACCTCATGGATATGATGGTCAGGGCCCTGAACATTCTAGTGCACGTTTGGAACGCTTCCTTCAGGTATTTCTCTATTGTAAATCTTTGGACCAGATCTCTCTCTCTCTCTCTCTCACACACACACACACACACCCACACATGCACATGCACACACATTGATATGCAAACACTAGGCACAATCTTGTGATGACCTTTATTTTTTCATATCTTTCCTTTTTTCGTCACTCACTGAAACTTCATTTATGTGTTTTTCTCCTTTCATTGATGTTTAGCCCTTGTTTTCTTTTGGGTGGGGGGAGGGTTGATGAAAACTTCGATTTGCTTTCAGCAGCTGGAACTTATGAATAATGCAGAAATGGGCTTTGTATAAGTGATTAGTTTGCATCTATATATAATTTTGTTTTACGCATCTACCTTTACTGTATATCGAGCTGACATCAAGGATGGTTTTAAATTGAAGACATTTAAGTGAAATTATTTAGATGAATTCACTGGTAATTGTTTCTTTATTTACCATCTGATGCATCTTCATCTTTTTTACCATAATTGATAAATTGTTGTTTTCCATCTAAAGTATTACATCTTCCTTTTGGACAGAATTCTCATTGGTTTTTGCAACTTCTTTCGACTGTGTACTATTTTAACGGTGATTATGTAGTTCTTTATATGCCTGTGACCCCTTTTATGTCGGCAGATGAGTGATGACAACCCTTATGTCATCCCAGAGATGGATCCAACCCTTAGAAAGCAGATCCAAGAATGCAATTGGCAGGTGGTAAATGTAACAACGCCAGCAAATTATTTCCATGTTCTTCGACGTCAAGTGAGTGGAACTAATTGGTTTTCTCAGCCGGTAGACTTTTGTTAGTTTTCTCATGTATCATCTATACATCTCAGATACACAGGGAATTTCGTAAACCTCTAATTGTGATGTCTCCAAAGAACTTGCTTCGGCATAAAGACTGCAAGTCCAATCTTTCTGAGTTTGATGATGTCCTTGGCCATCCTGGTTTTGACAAACAAGGGACCAGATTTAAGCGTCTCATAAAGGACCAGAATGACCACAAGGAAGTTGAGGATGGCATCAGTCGCCTACTTCTTTGCTCAGGAAAGGTGTGTGTTGTTCTTTTTATCATCACAAGGGTATCTCTTTTGCAATTCAATAGACTCCTTTAATCCCAGTAAGTTAGTTTTGTGTGCTGCATATGATAAAGCTCAACTTGATCCAGTTCTCACTCAGTGCTAGTATGTGTTTTGAAGCAAGAACAGCAAATACTTGTAGAATGCTAGTATGCACTTTGAAGCAAGACCAACAAATACTTGTATAGAAGTTACAGTGCCAATATTTATTTTGTTATATTTTAATACGAGTAAAAACTCTAATTGCATTGCTTTTTGTCTTCATTTTTGATTTGACACCAGTGAAGTCTAAAAATGGGAAGTGGCTCAGTTTTTATTTCCCTATTTTGCAGGTTTATTATGAACTTGATGAAGAGAGGAGAAAACTGGATAGGAAGGATGTTGCTATTTGTCGGGTGGAGCAACTTTGTCCCTTCCCATATGACCTCATTCAACGTGAATTAAAGCGATATCCAAGTAAGTATTTTTAAATCTACACTATGTTTTGATGAGAATTCTTATCACCTTCAGCTGGGTCTTTGTTTAATGGAAGCATTATCTTTGAAGAACTTAAAACAGTGTATTCTGGTGTGGCCAGCAATCTTAAACATGGACTGTACTCAATACTTTGTACACTGACTAGTAGATGAGTTCACTACACTCAGTCCATTTCAAGATGGATGTTTTAGTTTGGCTTGGTAGTAATATCAAGGAAGAGTTGAAAATCCATATTTTAATGGGTGGTAAGGGAAGGTTGGAGTTCTCTTGTCCTTCAGTTGACAAGATCTTTTCATTGGCTTGCCATGTCTTTAGAACCTTCTGAGAGCAGCTAATATGAAACCTGGAGGTATAGGTTTGATATGTTTTGTGTATTAACAGGGTTGTGGACCTTTACTGAACCTTGTAGTGGTGGAAACATCTTGCACTGGATTTTGCACATTTTTCAGTGGACAATTTCTGCAATGTTCATGATAACAACTCGTTTGACATTACATTTTTGGTGATTTTTTCAGATGCTGAGGTCGTCTGGTGCCAGGAAGAGCCAATGAACATGGGTGCATACAATTACGTTGTACTTCGCCTGTCTACTGCTATGAAAGCATTGGGAAGAGGTGGTTTGGATGATATCAAGTATGTTGGGCGCGCTTCATCTGCTGCCACTGCTACTGGTTTCCTGAGTGTTCACCAAAAGGAGCAAAGGGAGCTTGTTGAGAAAGCTTTGCAGCCTGATCCAATTAGCAATCCGTGATAAGGTTCTCAGTGTGTAGCCCAATTGCATAACTAGTTCCAGTTTAATGGTTTTTTTAAGGAATCCATCATATTGTTTGTACCCAGAAGAAAAATTTATTTTCCAGTTCGAAGAGTCTCTTGAAACAAATAGTCAGTCAGTTTTTCTGGCGAGGCAACTTGTTCCGGAAGCTGCATTGCTGTTTTCTTGTCGGCTTCTACTTCTATATGGTTTTCTTGTGTTATGCTAAAATATTGCTGAGTGAATAATAAAGAAATCTGTAATTATTTTTGTTGTCGCGTAAGAGCTAACTGTGATTCTCATAATATCTTTTCGCTTGTAGTTGTAGGTGACTAGAGTGAATGGCTGATGTCTTAGGCCTAAAATGCATACCACACCAGCGCAATGTTTTAAATGCTTTCCACACCAGCGGCGATGTTTTAAATTATATTTATGTCCTTGGGATAATTATCACGAATCTCTCTTGAGGGTTATCATAAGTGCGGTCATCTCCCTTCAAGTGTTAATAATAAAACTTCGTTCTCCTATTTTAATATTTTGAATAACAAAAAAAATCCATTTTGGTGATGCAAGCCAAAAAAAAAAAAAAAAAAAAATCATCAATTGAATATACTCGAAGGCTCCGATGAAAATCTTATAAAAGAGCACAAGAACAATTTGGATGATAAACTAGCTATTTAATCTGCCTCTAAGTAAGTCAAAAGCATCCTTATTCTTGCAGTTGATTTTTAATTTCAACTTGCGTTTACCCGACATCCAAAAACCAGTCATTTAGTCAACTTAAATCTTTGCACCTTTGTTTTGCCCAAATGTCCATTCTCTATATTCTCCATCTATATATTTATCTGCACTTACGAATAAAGAGATAATTGTTAATAAGTTATATTAATGAAAAAATTGTGCGCATATACAAATATCTGGATGTTGGGAACGAATAGAGGGTTGAGCGGTTAGAGTTCTATGACTTCACCTCAGAGGTCGGGAGTTCGAATTCCACCATGCCAAATTCCCCTTCCCCCATATAATAGTATAGGCTTATCAAATATATATATATATATATATATATATATATATATATGTATCTGGATGTTGGTTTTCTCTCACTAGCTGTTTTTTTACTTTCTTTTTTGTTTTTTGGTTGAAAAGTTTGATTTTATTGCAAATTAAGAGCGTTATTGGAATCATTTCATACAAGGAGGAGAGGGCGTAGTTCTGATAAACCTTAGGATAGGTTTGTGAAATTATCCCTTAACCTTTTCTCATTTGATGTTATGACCAAGGCCAGATGCCAGTGCCATATCCTTGGTACGGTTAAGATAACATTTTCATCCTTAAAAGAATCTTCCTGGGAGATTGCGTACTCAAAATTCTTTGGAGATGTTGTCCTGGATCAAAACAAATGCAAGTGACCTAACCAATTATAGAGAATTTTATACGCTGAAGTTTGCAACTTGCAAGCAGCTCGGCAAATCAGAGAATGCCAAGCAGTTGTTGAGAGCAAGGGATGGGGGTCCTTTTTGGTTTAAGAATATCTGCTCCTAGCAACATGTGTTGCTTTTCATTGTTTGATGATGACTCAAACTCCATCATGACCAGAAAAAGCGGCAAATTTTAATAACCCAAGGAAGAAAAATGCTTAACATTCTATAGTAACTTGTTTTCCCTTTAACATCAGCAATTAGCACTGAGCAGCATGGCAATATTATCCGAACCAATAGTTCTAATCCTCAATATAAAAATTGGAATCCAAAAAATTTTCAGAAATGATATTCATCAATAATGACAAGCTATATGCATATTTATGTCTCGCCAAAACACAAAGGAATAAGTTATCACACATTTGCTATTTTTGGAATCTCTTTGCCACAGTTTTTTTGGCTCCTTTCGCTATGATATTTAAGAGGTCGCCATTAAATTTCTGTCTCTCTATCTCTCGAGTAAGATTTTTTTTTTTAAATTCTATTAGCAATGAATTTTTAAGACTTATATAGCTTGATCATCCTTGTTCACTTAAAGATGTTGTTATTTATCCTGATTTCAGTTCCCAACATTAAATTGTTTTTATACAGCAACATTTACTACTGCAATGAACAACAGGCTTCCTGCCATCCCATTCTAGTTAGCTTGGAACTTAAGGCACCCATCCATCAACTTACCTCTGATAATTAAACATTCAAGTAGGATATCAGTTCAAAATTGCAAAGGTATAGTAAATATTCGCTTTTGTAGTTATTCATTGTTTTTAGATATTCTTCTATATTTCGCTTTTGATTGTAAACTTAACTTCTAAACTAAAGGGTTAAGGATATTTGGTCAATTATTGAGGTCTTTTAATATAATTTGCCTTCAAAATAAAATTAACCGGTTTAACTCAAAAATCAAAATAATTTATCCAAATGATAATTGAGCAGAATTTGTTTAGATATGCAAATTTATTTGGTAAGATTGGATTTTAAAATTCTCACTGGAAACTCAAAAACTCATAAAGCCACCCCATGAACACCTAATTGGGCTACACCTAGTGATTCGGGCATAAGAGCAAGAACAAAACTGCATCATCTCAATTGAAAAATATTGATCTGATAGACTTTGTCGATCAACAATTATCTCTGAAAATAATATTAAAAAACAAAGCTCAAACAATAAGTGCCTTTTCATACGCAACTAAAGCGCATTTTGTTGGGGACAACGTTTTAATCATAACGACGTAAAATGGGATAATTGGTGAAGTTCAATACAGCTGATAAAGGTGAAGTTAGATAACCTCATAAACAATCCTTAAACTTGTACTATAGGTTCCATAAATAGTCCCTAAACTTGTAGTATAGGTTCTTTTTCGTCCCTCAATTTTTATATCTGGAGCATATTGCTGGCTTTATTTCTCACTTGGGATAACTTCCTCGGAGTTCGTCTCAGAAATCAATAGGTCCTTATATCAAAATGTAAATTATAATTTGACCCAAAATTTTTATACAATTATTAAGTCTACAGAAAAAAACTTTATAAGTATTTGATATATATATAACTTAGTTTACATAGGAAACTATATAAATTCAAAACTATGATTATTGGAACGAAACGCTAATTTATTATGTATAGGATACTATAACAATCTCACATCTATTACTTCGGCATATAATTTTAATAAAAGTGGAGTCCAAATAATAGTATTGTTCAAGTAGATGATTTTAGCTCTTCTTTGAAAATTCTATTCATATGAACCTTAAATTGACAAGGGCCACAGAAATACGTTTTCATTACATAAAATATATTTTGTTCAAATCTTAGAACAGATGGATTTCGTTCATATATTTCATGATTGAAAAGGCATAGTTTTAGCTCCAAGAATAGTTCTGGTAAATCTTGAGGCTTCAATTGGCAGCCTAATGAGCAATATGTAACGATGCATGATAGGAAAGTGAAGCAATGGGTCGATAATTGGAGAATAAAAATCCCATGTGGCCGCGTCATAATTCGAACCACAATCTGTTGGGGTGCGTTTGATTAAATCTCAGTCATGATCAGGAAGAAAACCAGTTATACATGGAGAACCATATTCTTGGAAAGATTTTTGTCCTAGCTCTGAATCCATGCAGGTGAGACCTAACAAATAGCTATTAGTTGATATCTTTCGCTTCTGCTTAAATCAACAAAACTAATATGTTTTTGGCCAAAGTAGTAGATGGGATTCTTATTGTTTAAGAAGATCGATTCCTAATAAAATATATCCCATATTGCTTCCGTTATTATCCGATAATGACTTTACTCCACCAGAAGCCAAAAAAGCAACTTGGATTATTAAGACAGCAAAAATAGAAAAAGCGTATCATTTAATCATTCTTTCGTTGTTAAAGGAATCGCTCTGCAACTTGAATTTCCTATGGAACTAATTGTGCCATCCACATTTATCAGCACTCAGCAGCATATCATTACTATCCCATATATATTTTGAAAAATGCTCATTCCATCAGGTATAAGTATCTCCGTGCTTTGTTAACCCGGAAGATATATGATTAACAGGATGTCTTTGAAGGAGCCCGTTACCAAGTTTTTAAACCAGGCAAAGCCATATTTAGCAGTCATATTCTTGCAGCTTGTTTACGCAGGCTCAGCTATAATTGTCAAGTCTGCTCTAAACAAAGGAATAAGCCACTATGCATTTTCTGTTTATAGAAACCTGTTCGCAGTAGTTGCATTTACTCCTTTTGCCATCGCCTTAGAAAGGTTGTTTGTTACCATTTCAATATTCTGCTTTTACATCCAATTTTGATTGAAAGAAAAAATTAGCATCCTCAATAGTGCTTGAACTCTAGTGTGTTTGCAGTACGGATTCGGTCAATTACTCTTTGTGCTTCGTCTACTTGACATAGATATATATTGACAATGAATTTCCGAGAAATTATCAATATTGTTTTCATTCCACAGGAAAGTTAGGCCAAGGATGACCATACCAGTCTTTTTTAAGATACTGTTGTTGGGCTTGTTGCAGTAAGTATCCAGACATCGAATGTTACTAATTACTATTCAATATCTTCTCTATTCCTAAACTGACTATATATTTTTCTATCAATCAAAATTTGCCTCCACACAGACCTGTTCTCGGCCTAAATTTGTACTTCGCGGCACTGAAATACACAACAGCAACCTTTGGCACTGCAATGGTCAATATGCTTCCCGCCATGTCATTTTTGTTTGCTTGGATTTTAAGGTACCATTCAATCAAACTAAGTGTTACATGGTTAGTGCAGTTGAAACAGCACAAACGCATGGCGTTTGTGTGGGTAGACAGGATAAATTCTTAAACCAGGTTACTGGTTTAGATATGAACAAAATTGTCATAGGATTAATAAGTATATAGAAAAAACAAAGTTGGTAAACAAATAGGAAATGTAAAAGGCAATGAGGGAAGTGAGAGCAAACAATTGTTGAAAAAGAAAAGAAAAGAAACCAAATGATGCACAAAGGGAATTTTTCGCCAAAGTGTGAGATTAGCACTAGTTAGGCATGATTAGAACAACATATATATCATTTAATATAACAATACAATGACGTACTATGACCATTTAATTTTTTTTTTTTCACAAAGAGCCAGCAAAGCTAATATAATGGCACCATGTGTAAGATGAGGACCGTTGGTATTAAGCATAAATATTTTTCAGCTGGTCACCAAAAATGATAGATCTTACAGCATCTAATTGAACTATTGTCGGTATTGTACTCTAGGCTTGAGCAGGTGAACATTAGGACACCATATAGCCATGCAAAAATAGCCGGCACCTTAGTGTCTGTTGGGGGTGCGATGATTATGACCCTGATTAGCGGACCCGCCATTGGATTGCCTTGGACCAAAGCACCGAGCAGTCATTCCGCTACTGCCTCAAATCCTCAGGATCCCGTCAAAGGAGCTCTCATGATCATAGCGAGTTGCTTCTGTTGTGCCAGTTTTGGCATTCTTCAAGTAAGATGTACAGAGTGTCACATAAAATTAATCCTTGTTACAATTAAACTTTTGTTTTTTATTGTTTTGTCCAATTTTAAAAAATTTAAGTTCTCTTAAATTTCTTACCTTTTTCCACAATTACAAGTCTTCATGTAGTAACTATGGTATCAAATTTCTGAACTTTTTCGCAACTATAAGTTTTCATGTAGGAATTATGGCATATATATTACTTTTTGTTGAAAAAAATTTCACCAAAAATCAAATAAAAGTTTGTGCAATAACGATTGCAAAGTAGATCGGATGAAGTATGCGAATTAACATAAAAAGAAAATCGCGATGAGCTTGCATGATGGACAATTTGTAGACTGGTTATCTTCTTGTGCTGAGCTGATTCAAAACCAATTAAATTGGTTGCTCTATTGTTAACTTGGACAGGCTATTACATTGAAGTCATACCCTGCTGGGCTTTCGCTCACAAGTATGATCTGCATCGGGGGGGCACTTCAATCCGTTGTAGCAACCTTAATCGCAGAAAGGGGCCATCAAAGTGTCTGGTCCATACACTTCGACTCTGTTCTCTTGGCTTACGTTTACTGCGTAAGATGTTGTTTGAAATTTTGATTTCACTTTTAATTCTTTAATTTCCTCAAATAATTAGTGGATTTTAATTAGATTATTAACTACACTTCACATCTTTTATCATGTGGTTGTCGGCTGCTCAGCGTTTTTCTTACGGAGACAAATGATTTTTTTCATGTAGGGAATAATGACTACAGGTGTTGGCTTCTATATATCAGGAGCAATAATGAGGGTAAAAGGACCTGTTTTTGTCACTGCCTTTAGTCCTCTAGCCATGATCATCGTGGCTATTATGAGTACCTTTATTTTAGCTGAGGAATTGAATTTAGGAAGGTACATATACTCCTTCTCCTAAAAATAATCTTAATTAACTACGACAACCAAGAAAAAAACGTTAGAAATTGATTATGTGTTTTTATTTTTTTTTCTACTTTTATTAGTTTATAGAGAAAATTGTAATTGGTACCAAATGTTTTGCGCATCGGCTATTTCAGTTCCTAAAATTTGGATAAAAGTAAATCTAGTACTAAATATTTCAATTTTTTAGCATGTTTAGTCCTATTGACTAGTTTTGAAAAAATGTTATCAGAATCTGGTCATGTGATATTCACGTGCAAGTTGCAAAAATTTTCAAAAAGAATTAAATTAAAGAAAAAATTTTAACTTACCATAATTTGTAATGAAAGGCACTAATTTGAGTTCTTAAATGATAAATAAGCAGATAAAACTAAAAAATTCTTCTGGATAGTGCTTGCACGTGTGTGCTTTTAATTACAAATTATGAAAATTAAATTTTTTTCTTTTTTAATTATTTTTTAAAACATTTGTAACTACCATGTAAGTTTCACGTGACCGAATTCTGATAAGATCTTGAAAAAACTGGTCAATAAGACTAAATATGTTAAAAATTAAAACATTTGGTACTAGATTTTTTTTTTCAAATTTTAAGGACTAAAATTATCAATATCCTAAACATTTTATACCAAAACTGTAATTTTCTCTAGTTTATGTCTTTGCTAAGGGATTGTGCAATTTTCTTGCAGGATATTAGGAGCCATCGTGATCGTACTTGGGCTATACCTTGTGATATGGGGCAAGAGCAAGGACCAAAATTCATCATCCGAATCCAAGAACGTTGATCAGATGGGCCACATCAAGCATCAACAATCCGAAACCAATCTTACAAGAAATTCTATAAATGACGAGTGCCCTAATCATGTGCATTCAAAGCAAATGTTGTTAGATGCAAAGGTGTAAACTGGGAAATATTTAGGTGGACCAGGTTCACGGGTGGGGCCGTGGACCCTGTGGTCCACTTTTTTTCACATCTCCCAAAAATACTATGGAACCCACATGGGGTCCACAAAGGACCCACTTTTGGTAAATGTGGAAAAGGGAGGACCACAGGGTTCACCGCCCCACCCGTGAACCCCGTCCACCTAAATATTTCCCGTGTTAACCTGAGAACGTAATATGATGCAAACGAATAAAATGCAGAGACGCTTTGGACATCGCAGATTATATATATCTTGGGTGAAGAATCCTCAGTATTTTCTAAATTGTAAATTTGTATTTGGTTTTGAATCGGTGAATTTCTATGTAATTGGGGAAGGATGTGAGTGGCTTGTATGGGAATCAAGAAAATTATATTGCCATTGAGAATCATGCTTCTACAAGACTTGAGTTAAATTTCTATTTCCAGTTCTGAATAAGAAACCAAAAGCATGCTTTAAATTACTCCACAAGTGCTTGAACCTTCATTTAGGGTTTGAATTGGTCTGTCAGTTTTTGATTTCTTGATTTTTGCCCTTCAATTTCCAATATAAATACAATTTACTCCCCAAGATTCGTTTCACAAACCAGTAGCTCCTTACACGAAAATGATAATTTAAATTTGAAACAAAACTATCATAATAAGTCATAATCATATAGTTGAAGATAATTATGTAAGACAAAGTCATCTATAAAAGTGATGTGCAAAACTATAAATCATACTAACCAAATCGAACCATTTGATTACATGTTCTAATATTTTGCATAAATTGTACTATCTCCACACCTTTTAGAAAGCACAGACGCATATACATAGATACACGGGTACATGCATACGTACACACAGACGAAAAGTAAAATGTTCTCCAATGATGAAATTGTGTTTCTTAATATGTTGGTCTAATTCATACAACTTTTGGATGAATTCTTAAAGCCAAAAAAGATTAGATATAAAAATGAAAAGTTAATTTATTTGTAACTTTATTCCGTACAGAGGCTTTTGATGTTAAAACGCAACTGCATGAAAAGTCCCACAGGAGAGAGATGTCGAAGGGAATTGCATGAAGAGTTGCATAGAAACACAAGAGGAAGTGGGAAAGGAATTTCGGAAATATAAAACGATGGATATATCGAGGGAGAGACGTAACCGCAATTGCTTCAGGTTTTGCATAGAAACACAGGAGAAATCCACAAAAAAATATCAGTTACCTCCATGATTGTTGATTGTTTTTATTTAGGGGTATTTTTTAAAAAATTATTATTATAGTATTTTAGAAATTCTTTTGAGTAAGTGTAAACATGAGATGGAAAGATAATGAAAAAAATATATTCAAAATTTTCTAAAAAGATATATATTTTTGAAAAACAATAACGAAAAAACGCTAGTAAACTACTGTGCCTTGCGATGTTTATAGGAATGGCAAGGCGCAGGTGGGGCGGGATCCGCTTCCACTGTTCCGTGCCTTATCAAGAAAACTCATCCCCACTCCATCGTCCCATCTTAGATTTTTTTTTTTTTTTTTTGATTCTATATTGTTATAGAAATGGGCACGGGCCTTTACCATTTACTGCAAGTTGGGATAGTATAACTGTTTAGTATTATGATGTAATTGTTCAGTATTTTAATGTAACTATCTAGAATTATAATATAATAACTTTTTTTCTCAAAACCACTTAATTTTTTTAATGTTTTTTGAATCTAAATTTTGCCTAACTTTTACTCATTTTAACTATTCATTTTGCCATATTAACAGCCATCAACTTATTAAAAATGATATTTGTGAGGTCAAAAATCCGAAATGAAATATAACTTATATATATGCGCATGCATGCAGGCGTTGGGCGGGGGGGGGGGGGGCGCACAAGAGCAGGTGGCCACGTCATCCCCCACCCAATTTATCAGCAGGGGAAATTGACCGCACACCAGCCTAGGGCATGCACCCGCGAGCACGGTCCCCCTGCCTTCCCCTAGTCGTTCCATTATACTTTCTGAGTGTAACTCCACCTGCGACCAGAAAATGATGCTCAGACTCATGAAACTAAAGATGGGAAAAAGTTTAATTAGCAATCATTCATTCGTAGTTCAAAAATCTTATGTTTGTTTGGTAGGGTATTTTAGAAATATGTTTTTTAAAAATTACATTTTTCAGTCAACTTTTTATTGTACAAGCATATTTATCAAGAAAATTTTTTAAAGTTACTATAGTAATATTTCTTAAAAAACAATCATCCAAATAGAAACTCCAACTAATTGTGCCCTTTTTTACACTTTTTCTCATCCCTACGGAGCATAGCTAGAAGAACCAATATTTTATTATGCTTTTTTACACTTTTTCTCCGCACTACGCAGCATAGAAAAAGGAACCAATATTTCATTTCACCTTTTTACACTTTTTCTCGCACTACGCAGCCTAGAAATTACCATGATTGCTAGTTCCAATCCTCAATTGAAAAAGTTAGAAATTCATGGCGCACCAACTTGTGCATGTGATTCAATTCATGTAAAAACTAAAATAACTGTCTACACAGCAATAATGTCATTATGCTAGTATATCTTAACCATGTATATATGAAATCATCAAATATACAAAGTCGTTTTTTTGGCATCCTAGTTATTCAAATGGTACATTGTGCCGGCCTGGACCCGATATATAAATTTGCAAGGAACAACACGTAAATGCAACTCACTCATCATAACAGACAAACGAGCACTATAATAAAGTGTATTTCCTACAAAAGTAGGTTCAAAATGAAGTCTTTAAAGCAGGCAAAGCCGTTTATTGCAGTTATGTCCTTATGCAGGTTTGCATATAATTGCCAGTCCACTCTAAACAAAGGAATGAGCTACTGCGGCTTTTGCTATCTATAGAAATCTTTTTGCCTCCATTGCAGTTTCTCCTTTGTCATCTACTCAGAGAGTTTGTCCGATCCATTAGTTTCTCCATGTCTTCACTCTCAAGCTTTTGCATCTAAAGTACTTTCCAGTAATAGTTATGAATTTTCAAGTCTAATCACTTAGCATTGTCAATCGCCATCATTCCACAGGAAAGTGAGGCCATCCACGACATTACCTGCTTGTTTGAAGATATTATTTTTTGGGGGCATTGCAGTAAGTGCAATTAAATGTTTTTAGTTTAAATATACTATGTTTTATGTCTCGTTATTGGCCAGATTTTGTACTTCGAAGCAATGAAGTATATGACAGGACAGCAACATTTGCCGCTGCAATGACCAACACGGTTCCTACCATTTCATTTTTGTTAGCTTGGATTTTAAGGTGTCACTCCATCAACTTGCCTATACTAATACTCGCATATTGATTCTTTAAAAAACAGCAAAAACGTTTAACGATTTGCAGTTGGGAAGTTGAAGAGGAGGATCGAAAAGAATGTAAGACATGACTAGAGGTCAATGCCAAGTAGTCAAAGGATTAATTAAAAAGAAAAATATTGAATGCAAGGCTAGACGAGCCAATTAAAGGATATTGAGTTAATAATGGTGCCGCGCCAGCTTCACTTCGGCCCTTTTACCGTTTCAAACAAGGCCAAGCTGCATTTAAATTACACCTCTTTGGGCCAAAAGCTTGAGCCCGACTAAAAATGGGTAAATCTTATTAGCCTGACCTATCTAACAATTGTTGAAGAAATTGTCAAGATTTCGTGTTCAATCATTTAACTTTTACAAATCGGTGATATAAGAATTTAATATATCACGAATTTTTTTTTTTTGATAAACATATATCAAGAATGTTTTGAATTATTCGAATCCTATATGGCACCAAAAGTTGATTTTGTTCTGTGAACTTATACTGGATTAGGTGAACATTAGAAGACGGGATATAGCCAGGCAAAAATTGATGGTATCCAGCTACAGGGGGTGCGATGATAATGACGTTAATTAGATGACCTGCCATTGAATTGCCCTGGACCAAATCGGAAAGCAGCGTTCAATATACTAGTGCTGCGAATTCACAGCATCCCATGAATGGAGGACTCGTGTGTTATTATTGGAACAATTGGCAGTGCTGGGGGAGCTGTGATCATGACCCTGATTAGAGGGCAAGCCATTAGTTTGCCGCGGACCAGGGCCGAAGCAAATTCCACACAACAACTGCTGCGAGTCCGCAGAATCCCATCAAAGGGGCTCTCATGATCGCAGCAGATTGCTTCTGTTGAGCCAGCTTTTACACCCTTCAAGTAAGACAGATTTTAATAGACCCCAGACAAACAAGAATTTCACCATTCTGTACGAAAAAAAAAAGGACAATAATTTAACTAAATCTTGGCTATAATTTAACTGGATCTTGGCACTTTAGTTCTTGGAAGATCTAAATCAGGTTAAATTAGTAAATAACTCTCTCTCCTAAGCTTGGACAGGCAATTACATTAAGGTCATACCCTGCTTGCCTTACACTCACGAGTCTGATATGCACGGCAGGAGCGCTTGAAGGCACAAAAGCCGACGTTAGACGCGGAAAGGGACAATCCCAACGTCTGGTCTCTTATGTATGCAGTGTAAGATGATTTTTTTTTTAAAGCTGCAATAGTTCTTTAATTTCCCTAAGTTATGAAGCATTATGATAGAACTAACAAATTTTTTTTCTCCTTGTCATTTCAGGGAATGGTTCTTCAGGAGTTGGTTATTATGTTTCAGGTATGATAATGAGAGCAAAAGGACCATTTTTTTTTCCCACTGCCTTTAGTCCTCTAAGCATGGCTATTGTGGCTATGATGAGCATCTTCATTTTAGCTGAGCAATTAAATTTCGGAAGGTGCAGAAACAACCTCTGTATCAATAGCCAAAATTTTTTATCCAATTTGGTCTAGTGGATCTTTTATACATTTGCTTCTTTTAGGGTTTTTTGAGCCATCACCATTGTAATTGGGCTATAACTGGTGACATGAGGCAAGTATGAGTACAAAAATACATCAACTAAATGCAACGATGTTGATGAGATAGACCCCCTTGACCAACAATTACCTGACAAAAATCTTACAACAAAATCTACAAACGAGGAAAAAAGTGATGCAATCAAAGGAAATATTGCTGGAGACAATGCTGTCTAATTAGCAGAGCAATATTGTAAGGTTAGGTACATGAATGAATTAAGAGCGCTGAAATTGGAACAAAGGAATTCAGTTACAAAGAAAGAGAATATTCTTCTACAGTATTATCGGGCAATTGCCAATTTGGTTTGGTGTCTGTACTTTATTGCAACTCTTTTTTTTTTTTTTTTTTTTGGGGGGGGGGGGTGTTTAATACTTTTTATATCACCTTCAGAAAATATATAGAGCATTAGTATGCAAGTGTAAAGCACCATCGCACACTTCGACTTTAGTTTTTCATCTTCTCGGTAACAAATAAAATTCAACATTTTTTTTTGGTTTTTCATAAAATTGAAGTACACTCGGAAAAAGAAAGTTGACATATGCTTTTATCTAGGGAAAATATTTATTGGAAAGTAGTGCATTAACATACGCAGACTTACATTTTTCTGTTCGAGTTGGGGCTGGAGGACGTAGTTCTAGGACTGGTTGCTGCAAGAATCGGCAAGAGAAAAACTTGATGCTCTAGGGTAGAATCATGATCAGTAATTAAAATATGTCTATTAAAATTGTGACAATGTTCAAAAGATCTAGCCAAACTCCACATAAACAAAAACACGTACATATTCATCACGATGATGCAAAAGCAATTTGGGAGTACTTGAGGCACCAACCTTACCATTTGAATTTAGAAACAATTTCCAGGTGCATCCCAGATGTAAGCAAAGAACCTGAGAAAACATTTCCGCTTTTAAAAAAGCTTTCTCAAGTTTGTCTGCTTCCATCTGTGATGGTGCACTATGTACCCCTTTTTTTTTTTTCAAATTGAAGAGTGAGATTGATGCCTTTAAGTTCTCCAAAGCTGCCTCTGCTTTTTGGTGATCAATGATTTATATGTTTTTGTTCGCTAAAATTCTTTCGCAGTGGATTTAGGCATAGGCTTGTTGAAAATAGTCACAATTTGGAAATACTTATAAATGCTAAAAATTAGGTTGAATATTTGACTTAGTTAGAAATCTGCAAATGTGATTGCAGTAACCAAAACAAATCCATGCACAATGTACGACCTATGAAATAGTCCTCCGAATTTACGGAACGTGTGTTTCCATGTACAATGTGTGTGTTGCTATGTACAAATTTTGCAATATTTTATATGGTGGCGAATAATTGTAATGCACAATTGTCCTATCCCTTTCTTGATTCACAGGACAATAGGAGGAGGAACCAAAGAAGTAATTACGTTTACTGCCCTTGAGGTTTTATTGAATTAGTAATTAGTCCCTCAAATTTGATCAAATTGCAATTGACCCCCTGAAGCTAACGCGGGTTAGTAAAACGTAACAGAAGTAGTAGAATGACTAAGATATTCTCCAACTTGAAAAAATATAGTTAATTTTGCTCGTGCCTTAATTGTCACATGACTCATGAATCAATATACGTTTAATTTTTCAGTATATTAGTTAAAGAAAGAAATAAAAGAAAAACAGAAAGGGAAAGAGAAAGTCACAACACCCCACGGTAACATGTTATCAACGGCGCCGCCAACTATTATTATATGTCTACTCTCTCTTTTTCTCCCTTCATATTCGGCTTTTAATCTGTGGCCACGAATTATACATAATAATTGCCTCTTCCCATTTATGTCTGTTGCGTCATCCATTATACATTTTGATGACTCAAAACTCCACCTGTGACCACAAAAAGACCAGACCTAGGTCAAAGAGCATGGCTGGTATTTCTCAATTGTAGTTAAACGAGTCATAGCACAATCTTAATTTCTCATTGGAATTTATTGTGGTTTCGATTATTACTGTGGGTTGATACCTTGTCCAACGAAGTCAATGGCGGAAGCGTAATCAGATTAGGAAGCCAATATCAGAAAAATTCCTGGGCTTTGTCAGGTTACCTGCATAGTTTATACTTAATACCTTTGATTAATCATTAGTGCAATCAGACTTGGATGCCAAGATTGAAGAAATTTCTAGACTTTATCCAGTTGCGTGCATAGTTAATAATAGCTTTGATTTATTCACATGGCTAGGTTTTCAGTAAGTTGACATGCATATAGTTAATCTTGTTCCCAAAAAAAATAAAAAAAAGGTTGATCTAATTAAAACTTCGCATCTTCGGATGTTATGTTCTAATGTGATAATCTAAACTTGGTTAGCGAATGTGCAGGTTACATGGGCATTCTTCGAATTTTGAGAGAACAAATGTCAAGCTCTAGGATATGATGTATGATTGTCGTTTTTCTTTCATTATACCACATTTGTATCTATGTAGATTTGGGGCTCAACAATGGCCAATTCTTGATATGGAGATCTCTCTATCTAAAATTTGTGCCGTCTAAACTCTTCGTTCGACACATTTTCCAAAAGTGGATGACTTGCAGATTACAACTTCCACCGAATGCATGTGTAGTGCACACAAATGAACGTGTACATTCGTTATCTCACACAACACACAGATAAATACTAGATATGTACATACACACAAACATTTATAGTGGCTAATAACTTTTCTAGGCGCATGACTTTTTGTTTTACGGCTACTAAGCGTACAATTCAATCTCTCAACTTCTGTGTTTTTCAAGTTTCAACTATCTTTAGCGTTTTTCCGCATGGAACATAAAGTTGCACGAACCAGTTTCTTTTGCGCGTGGAATTTGGTTCAATAATATGCGGATGCATAACAGTTTGACTTTGATTGTACGCACAAAACTAAGAGTTCAGGCGGAATTGGAAGCCTAATTTCTCCCTGATAATGACAAATCACATCCATCTAATCCGATTTGGATTGAAACAGCAAAACTACACTAAAGAAGGAAGCTGAACGTCTTTGCAGTGATTTTGCTAGAAATAGGTGAATTGGCGTGTAGGAAATCAATTAAATTAAGCCTTAGTGTTTTTTAGTTCACACATGGATTAGTTATTATTATAAGTAGTTCACATGTGTCTTTGTTTGAGAGGCTGTTTAAGGTGATTGCATGAATATGGTCCTAGTTATAAGTGCATGGGATTATTTTATATCAAACTTGTATCACCTTTTTTTCCCCGAATGGTAGTATTACTAGCTGCAGACAAACTCAGTGTTTTCATTTGGACGAGTCTAAAAGCCGCATAAGGCTTTACAAATTTTATGCGTCTCTGTTTCGTTTCTTTTGCAGCACGTAGTCGTAGCCTTCCACTTACCTTCTTTTTTATCTTTCTTTTTTTTTTTTTTTGTCTTTTAGGCCCCGCCACCGGCGCCTTGGGG
Source organism: Mitragyna speciosa (assembly GCA_024721245.1). Lineage (NCBI taxonomy): Eukaryota > Viridiplantae > Streptophyta > Magnoliopsida > Gentianales > Rubiaceae > Mitragyna > Mitragyna speciosa. The sequence continues at coordinate 4,484,901 of CM045552.1, forward strand.
GGGGGGGGGGGTGTGGAGGAGTATTAGTCTTGTAGTTAAAATAGAGAAGAATGTTTCTTTTACCTCTCAAATAAAATTTTTGTTGGTTTCTCCTTCGTATTCATGACGGAATTTAATAAATAATTATTCATAAAACATGAGATTAGGCGGCTAAATCATACACCCTAAGGTCCTTTTAGTTTTCATAGGGTCAGTAATCCACCGGGCGTCATTTTGATTTAAGATTATTTTTCAGTGCGGCCTCAGTTCCATCAAACCTCCACTTAGAAAATATGTTAGTGCAATTACCTTTTTCTAGCATCAAACTTAATCACTAGCAATAAGTACCATATATTTTATATGAAAACCCACCGGTAACTCGAAACCCTGGATAGAAAAGTTTGTATTCGACTATCCGACAACGCTCAATCAATTACATAATCAACAATATATAGCATCATCACAGCATTTTTCCATTATCATAATACAATATAAGTTGATCACATTACACTTACTTGTCCATTTTTACACTTTATATAGAATTATGAGTAGTAATTACGTGGCCCCGGATTAAAAAACTACAATTGAACCATTGCATTTGGTTGTTGCATATAGTGGAGACCATAGACTTGATTGAATGGAGACGTGTTGAAAAGACATTCTTCCATGAGAAGCAGCTATATAAACGTGCATGTGCAAGACATGCAAATCACCCACTCCAGCAGATATATCTATCTTTAAATCACTAACACAGAAAAGAAAACCACATCTTTTTTGCCCCGTTGAAGAATTGCATAAACGTGATGGAGTTTTTAAAGCACGCAATGCCATATTTAGCAGTCATATTCTTGCAGATAGGGTTTGCAGGTTCGGCTATAATTGCCAAGTCTGCTCTAGACAAAGGAATGAGCCATTATGCATTTTCCATTTACAGAAATCTCTGTGCCGGAGTTGTATTTGCTCCTTTTGCAGTTGTCTTAGAGAGGTAGTCCATTACTTTCTCCTTCTCTCTCTTGATTATGCATTTAAACTTTCCTTCAAGACGAAGAAGAATCAATCAAATTTATCATCTTTCAACAGGAAAATTAGGCCAAGGATGACAATCTCCGTTTTTTGGAAGATAATATTGCTTGGATTGTTGGAGTAAGCATCCTGACGTCACTGTTACTGTTACTACTTACTAAATCCTTCTCATCATCATTTTTTCCTCAAAATTAATCAATTAAAATTTGTCTTTGCACAGACCAGTTATCGACCAGAACTTGTATTACGCAGCCATGAATTATACAACAGCAACATTTGCCACCGCTATGACCAACATGGTTCCTGCCCTAACCTTTTTGCTTGCGTGGATTTTAAGGTATCATTCCATCAACTTTCATGTTATAGGAGGTTTGATCACTCAAAAAATTCATATATTTGTATATCCTATATATTACTACCAAGTGTATATACATGCATGTAGCAAGTATACGCAACCAAATTTCGTCCAATTTGTGCTGTCCAACTAGTCTTGAACAGGTGAACATTAGAAGACTGCGTAGCCAAGCAAAAATTGCAGGGACCATGGTCACGGTAGGGGGAGCGATGATTATGACCCTGGTTAAAGGACCCATAATTGTATTGCCCTGGACCAAATCCGGCACTAATGTTAACTCTCCAAGTGTAACACATCCGCAGAATCCCGTCAAAGGAGCTCTCATGTTAGCAGCAGGTTGCTTCTGTTGGGCCTGCTTTTACATCCTACAGGTAAGAATTAATTAAGGTAAACATTTAAAAAAAAAAAAAAACCTTACGTGAACGTTTTTTCATTAAATAAGACAATGGCTATATCGGATGACATGCACTTTGGCACTCTAATGGATAAATTAATACTAGCTTTTAAGGTAGTCAATAGGATTTGAATATTGGAGGATGATTCTTGAAAAAATATTTGAAAAGACAACTTTATATGTCATCAAACATTACGGAACAAAGTCAATTTTAATTACACTATTATTTCCAAAAAAAAATTATAACAATATACTAAAAGGGTTCTTTTCAACTTTATAAAAGCACGTGTTTTAATCTCCAAAATCTCGAAGAAACAACTAATTAAATCAGCATTAGATCGATTAACAGCTTTGCCGCTAACTTGGACAGGCCATTACATTGGAGTCGTACCCTGCTGGACTCTCCCTCACGAGTATGATATGCATGGCAGGAGCACTACAAGGCATTGTCCTAACCTTAATCGCGGAAAGGGGCAATCCGAGTATCTGGTCGATACACTTCGATATTATCCTCTTGTGTTATGTCTACACTGTAAGATATTCTTTCTTTTTATTTTTTTTCAAACGCAATAATTGTTTAATTACCAGAATTATGTAAGTAATTATGATCATATTTATTGAATTCTTCTTGTTGTTTCAGGGAATTATCAATTCCGGAGTTGCTTATTATGTTTATGGATTAATAATGAGGACAAAAGGACCTGTTTTTGTCACTTCCTTCAATCCTCTAGCCATGGTTATTGTGGCTATTATGAGTACCTTTATCTTAGCTGAGAAATTAAATTTCGGAAGGTACACATTACACACCCTGCCTCTCCAAAAATATAATTGCGATTATGATCAGCAAGATAAAAGTTAGAAAGATGATCCGAGCCATTTCATTAATTTTTGTTCGCAAACTTTATCCCATTGTGAATATATATGCATAGATCATAATGCATATTTTTACATCTTATAGGGTGTTTGGAGCCGTCATCATCGTGCTTGGGCTATACCTAGTGATGTGGGGCAAGGGCAAGGACAAAACTTTATCACCTAAACTCAACAATGTTGATCAGATAGCTCCGATTGATCAGCAATTAGCGGACAAAAATCTGACAATTTCAAATGATGAGAAAAATGATGCAACCAAAGCACATATTGCGGGAGACAATGCTGTCTAATTTGCGAATTAGCAAAACTATAAGTGAGGGAAATGAATAAATTAAGTGTTTGGAAGTTGGAACGAAGAATTAAATACAGTGGAGAATATTCTTCCACAGCACTACAGGGAATTTTCAATTTGCTTTGTTGTAACTCTTTTTCTTCCTAACACATTTTGGTAGTAATAAACTACACTTTGTTCTTCGATATTAAACTCTTTGGTCCAAATTTTCTGCAATCATAAGGAGAGTTCACGCTTCGAGAGTAAGAGAGAAGCAGCCCAAAAACCCCCATCGAAAAATGGCATTGGCATTGAGATCGAGCATTCCTCCCTCAACCATTAATAGAAGCTGTAATTTTGATTTATTGTAAAAAAATAAAGACTGGTCTTTATAAAAAATGTAGGCTGTTTTTGTGTGCACTTAGATGGTTATAAATACAAATGCCTTCTATAATGAATCATTTCATGGGGTGGGGTTCAAAGGGAGAAGAAAATTACTGAAGAAGCTCAACCACGTAGGGCCAAATTTAATAAACTCGACCACCATCTACTCCTCAGATCAATATTCCTTACTTATATTACGTATGACTTTTGATGAGTAAACAACTACCCAAATGAAACCACGATTTTATTAAACTGTAACAAAGGGTTCCCACACTTTCTGAGTCTTTTTGTCAATTCTTACAGAAGTTCACCTCCTTGACATTGCTTCAACTCAGAAATGCTAATTCAATTACTTTTTGCTCAATAAAATGATTCAATGAGTACTTTGTTTCTCTTTCGATTAATCACGTGATCTTTTTAACATTTAAGATTATGACATATTTTTTGCATTATTGTGGAGGGTAAAGAAATTTTGTTGCTGAATTTTAAGTCAAAAGCGGTTAGATGAGAAAGTTGAAATAAAAAAAAAGATTTTTACTACTGCACAAGACTATAGCATGCGGTAGCGACCAGAACAAGCACGAAATATGGACTGTAGACATCCCAGATACAGTTTGTACATATGTATACATAGATAAATAAAAAAGCGAATATTAAAATGAAAACTGATAGTGACACTTTAATATTTGTTAAAGGTATTTTTATAATTTTTTAATCACATAAAAAAAATATCGATACCCCATTTTTTTATTATAATTACAATCACTTCATTACTTTCCCTGTGTAATTAGAATAAAAGATTGGGGTATACTTATATTTTTATTGTTGAAAGATCAAAAGAAATTGTCACTAACAAATATGAGAGTGTCAATATTAGATTTTTAAAAAAATTACTGACAAAATAAACAGCACATGAATAATGAATTTCCTCTGACCTTATCCCTGCTTAAGTTGAGAAGAGGCAGGATGAGATCATATTATGATTCTATATATTAGTGCCTTCAGCCTCAAATTCTCATTATTCTTTCCGACATTTTTAATTTTTTTTTAATTTTTTAAAAGTCCTAAAAATAACGGATTTTTTTAAAGGTTTTCGAATTACTTTGTCACCTAAAATCAAGGAGCGATATACAACGGAAAGGAAAAGGTAAACACAAAGATTCACATTTGACGTCCAAAATCTCAATCCTGATTTTTCCAAAGATTTGAGTTATTAAAAATAATCAACTCATGTGATTAAATTCTTTTTAACAATCACAAATGAAAAGAAAAAAAATGCATAGACAGATTAAGGAAAGGGAGGAAATTTTTTAGGCCTTTATTACCATAAGATCCTGAGAAATAAAAATTTATGCACGTATCGTGGAACATCAGTAATTCAATTAAAAATTATGTGAATAACAAATGCATATTAGCCCACGTTTCGGCTTCATTTCAGTGTGGCTTTTACACGATGCACGGACAACTATTAATTTTAATTTTATTAAAAGTTAATCTTTGACTAATTTTAATTTAGTTAAGATTAAGCAAATTCAGATTCAGAATGGAAGGATGATGAGAAACTTAAACCAACCATTTTACTCTGAAGACGAAAAAATACAAAATAAACCTTGAAAATAAGGAAGTCTTTACATTTTAAAATATTTATGCAACCCAAATATGATAAGGCACAAATTGTTATAGGCAGTTTTTAATCCTATAGTTGATGCATCACCCTTTTTTGGCTTTAAGAAAAGAATCATGACATTAATGAATGATTGCTAAATTTGGGAGAAGATATAACATTTTTATATACCAACTTTTGTGTATCTTTTTGCTTCCATCAATTAATTATTCGTGCTATTCTTTCCAAATATTTTGGAAAGTTGATTGAGTTCTGCTTGCAAATCAAGTATATAACAAATTTGATTTTCTTTTCTATCAAGTAATTTATGCGTGCGTGTGTATGTGTATAAGTAATGTACTCTCTACTGAAGATATTTATTTTTTTCTTCTTTTTACTTCTTATTTTTTTTCTTCTTTTTCTATCTGATAACCTTAGGAACAATACTTTTACTGCATTATCGTCTCATTAATTTCACGTATCAAGAGTTGTAGGTTAGATTACCACTTCAAATATCCCCAACTCCAAGCCAACGCCAAGCCAATTTTTCTATCATATCGAAGTACAATTAGTGTTATTTCTTGAGAGAGAAGATGAGAGTAATCCTTCATGTAAATGTGGCCCATTTTGAACACGCAGATCTCTTGCGACCAGTCAGGGGTTGGCACGATCAGTCGTTGTGCTACAAAGTTCGGGTAAGTGTTCGAGTTGCATTTGTATATTTATTTTATGTACACTACTAACTCATTCCAATTTGTATACTTTTTTTTAATACACCTTAATTCATCCTAATTTTTGTTTGGAAACATAGTTTTATTGCAAATCTTGTGAGTGGAGAGGGCCAGACACTCAACTGAGTGTTGGCAATGTTATTCGGCGTAACAAGAAGCCGTTCAATGCGATTGGATCGGTGAGTCCGACTGTTAGCCTATTGCATATTACGCTAAGGTTTTTTAGTTTACATTTATTTTTGTACACTTTCCTTTTTCTATTTCAGTGTCCTCATTGTAACCGCGTGGGAACAGTAAAGATCTTACAAACTATGGGTGTGCCGCTGGAAAAGCTTAAAGCTACACCAGTTTTATTGTTGGAAGTTGACGGTCTCCAACTTGACGAAGAGCACGTGGATTTTGACTTTAACTGGACTATGTTGGCGGAGGTCGGCAACAACAAACTTGAGTGGTTGGCACCTTTCAGACTCCACAATGGAAACTACATAGGCAGCGCGGTTGAAACCGGACAACGTGCTCCGGCCGTGAGTGACGTACGGGGAAGAATTTGTAGAGATTCTACTTCTGGTCCTATGAACTGTCAATGTTTATAGAGCATCACTATTTCACTAGTATTATTTCACAGATTAGGATGATGTTGAACGACTACCGCATTGCTAATTACTGTTTGGGTTTTTTTTTTTCTTTTCCTTTAATGTGGAAGTTTATACTTAACTTCCTTTCTTTCTTTAGTTAATTTCACTACTGGTTGGGCTTGTAGAAATTCTCTTAATTACCAAAATTATGAAATTATTATGTTAGTACTGGTCTTTAGTCACATTTCTTGTGGTCAATTGAGCGGAATGATAGATGTCCTTTAGGAGTTGGCTCTATATGTTTCATTAATAATATTGGCTTTGTTTCGATGGATGGGGGTGTTTTTTAGTTTTTCAGATACAAAAAACAGTAAAAAAAAAAGGCGTCTCTTCAAATTTTTGGTAATTTTTGTGAATAAACTTTAAACCTTTAAAAATTCATGAGAAAGTAATAATTTCTACCTGGTATCCCCTAATACTTGTCGAATTTTTAATTGAAATTCTTACAAAGAACTTCATTGAAAGCCTTATCGTTTCTTGTGAATTAAACCAATCTCGTGTTACTGTCACAATATAGAGAAAGAAGCAAATAGTGATCAATAGGGTGATTGGATTTTTAATTTTTTTAATTTTTTGCTTCACTTGACTTTTAATTTTTAACTTCAGAAGGAAGCAGGCTAAACGGAAATAAACATATTGAATTCTAGGATATATTATGTAATTGTTTCTTGCATTTCGGCATTTTGCGATCTGACATAAGCTAAGGCCTAATAGGAGCACGAAGAAACTATTGTTTGGTACAACCAGTACCTGTTGTCAAGATAAGAAGTACTAAATCAGAATATAGTTATGGAGTTTTGTTGTTTTGGTTTTTTTTTGGTTGCTGTCATCCAGAAACACTACATTTCCCAGATGGCATAGGGTGTAATAGTGATTTGGTAACGGTACATTTGGTTTTCTCTTTACCTTTTAAAACTTGCTTAAATTAATACAAGTAGCATTTTGTTTGACGGTTTGTGGTAACATTTCTCCCTTTTTTATTCCAATAGTTTCTGCCTAATAAAATGGATGAAGTACCAAAATGCTGCAACTCTAGTCCTATTCTATCAGATATTGGCGTCATTACGATCTAAAAGATATCCTAGTTGATAGCCTATCCAGGGATGAAAACGGGAATCCATTCTCAAGTACTTTGGTTACATCTGTGATGTGCCGCGGAATTATTTTTCCGTTCAGATTGTGTAATTGATGCATTTTAGTTATCAGTTAGTTTACATGTTTTTGTTTGTTGAAGTTGTTTGGCAGTGGAGATTCGACGTTTACTCTAGGAAATCTGGCTCTAGCATATTAGAAAATATTCAATTTCTTCCGCACCCAAATCTTTTTGTGCTACTGTATAAGCAGAGGATACTAAATTATGTTACTTCTATTATAAAACATCACCGCCTAATAGATAGTACTAGGGGTGTAATCGATCCGAACCGATCTCGAGCATCTCGTGCTCGAACTCGAGCTCGAGCTCGTCGAGCATTCAAATCTTGGGCTCGAGCTCTACTCGAGCCATAATCGAGCCATGCTCGAGCTCAAGCTCGAATTTATTAGTATAAATTTTGAGGTCAATCTTTAAATTATAAAAAATTTATTAAGAATGAAAATACAAGAAATAAAAAGTTAATTTGCATCCAATTCCTTCTGCTGTCTCTAATTTTTACTCGAAGGTCCTCAATCAAAGCGGGTGGTAGATCACCAGCGGCCACCGCCACCCACCGGTTGTCCGCCGCCTCCAGTTGCCGCCGCCGACTTTTTTGCTTTCAAAACACATCATTGGACTCATTTCTTTGCCTAGATTATAGATCTGAGTCTAGATTTGGAGAAAAATGGCCCAAATCGCACAAATCTAACGAAAATTTCACGTCTGGGCCAACTTTGACCGACAGCAAATCACCACTGATTGAGGTAATGTTTATATCAAAATGATTGGGACAATCCGTAGAACAAAGATCCATAAACAATCAGTCACAAACAGAATCAAAAGGCCACAAAAATAAACTTCAAAAATCAAAGTTTTCCTTACAACAAAAACACCAACAAACCACCAAAATATCATAAAATAACAAAGTTTTGTGAGTGTGGATGTCAGTGTTGATGTGTGTGTGTGAGCGTCTGTGTGTGTGTGTCTTCGTGCTTCGATGTGTGTGTGTGTGTGTGTGGCCTACGAAGTTGAAGGCTTGAAGCTGTGGACGACCATAGTGTAGATGATGGAAATGATGTGCAAATCGAAGGGGTCAGGAGAGCAACGTTTGAGGTCCATAATTGTGGTTCCTATGTCGCCGGTAGCAAAGATAAACTTAAGAAAGCCATGATGATTTTGAACCTTGAAAATTTCAAGCCAAAGGGGAGAATGACAGAGAAGAACGACAGAGGTAAGAAGAGTTATTTGTCCCTTTCTTTAATTTTCTTTATTTTACATTAATAGTATTTTACTAAATTGCCCATATATTATTTAAAGTTAGAATGGTAAAAGATGTAATATCTTTAAAAAGTTTAAACCTTTTAGTAATTTTACATATATAAAATAAAATTAATATATATATACTCGAGTAGTTTGACGAGTATTCGAGCAAGATACATAAGAGCTCGAAATCGGCTCGATAATGTGTTCGAGCTGCTCGAGCTCGACTCGAGTTTGGTCAATTCCGAACTCGAGTCGAGCCTTTGACCGAGCTGCTTGCGAGCAGCTCGGTTTGTTTACACCCCTAATAGTACTATTGTCCGAAAAGAACAGGCAAATTTAGGGTATGGTGTCACAGATAAGCTCATTGGGTGCAATCACCATTCGCCTTCTAAGTACATTACAAACTGATTCACAATCTCTAAGACAATTTACACTATCCGTACAACAATAGAGAGAGCTCGGGCATCAAGATGGCTTGAAGGCATCATTGTTGCCATAGATACACTCAAGTTCATGGGTTGTTGCTTGATATGATACTGAAAAGAGAAAGAAAAATAAAATTTAAAGTGAATACATTACTCTTCTGTTGGACAAAGAAACAGAATATAAGTTCCATATAAACAACATAAAATTCACCTTTCCAAGCACGGAAGTTCTTCTGGTTGATTGGAGAACTCGTCATATTTTGAATTGCTTCAAACAGCATTTCCTGCGGAGTGCTCTTCAATTCTTATACTGCTGCATAAACAGTTTTCCCATTCTCAAAGTAAATATGATTGTTTGGGTGCTTGGTTTTACCACTAGTATGATGCTCAAACTCATAAGCATTAAGAGCCTATGTGAGACAGTCAAGACATAAAGCATTAAGTTTGGATTTCTCTTGTCGAGTAGTGTGAAACAATATATGTGAACAATCAATAAGAAATCATGTCACCTTGGAATGATCACAGTCCTCACAACGAAACATATAACCAGCCCCTTTTATCACTCCCTGAAGACTTCTCTGCAAATACTTGCTTCTCTTATGGCTGGGTAAAATAGAACTCAAACAATGAAATACCAATCATGTCACTATGGCATGAGTCCTTTCTTTTAACTTGTGTCTCTCTTTATTCTTTCATAGGGTGGAGGAGGGGATGAATGTCAGAGAGCAGATTTGACAATGTTGTTCCATTGTGCTCAAAGACATCATCAAACTTAGGAATAACAAAAAGAACAAATGGTTGGGCATGATATGCACTCACACGAACACAAACAGGGGGTGGGAGGGAGGAATTTAGAATATTCAAACCACATCTAAAATTCTGTAAGTGGATATTGGTGAAGGGAATCTGGATATATATATATATACCATAATGGGCTGGCTGTGCATACGCACAGCCATTGCCCAAAGATGACTTTAGTTGGATAGGATAAATTTGAAACCAAAACTATAAACATATTCATTACTCATTGACCTATTAATACACTTCTTGAGCATCTCCAACAAATAAGAGGCAACTGTTCATGCCAGTGATCTAAGAACAATGGTTGCCATAGCAGTGACTTTGTTTTTCATTTACAAAAGCGTCAAGTTTTGCCAAGTCACCAACTTGGTATCTGCTAAACAGATCAACAGAGGATAAATCACTTTGAAATTTATATTCACTTCAAGTTTTCAAACATCACACACTCGTGAGACAATCATGATCAGTATGTCATCAGCACCAAGATGACATGGAGTCACTATCCAAGGACGCAACTGCTGCAATACAATTCATGTAAATATGATCAAGGGATATCCATGGAGGTATGCCACAATTTCCATCTTGAGATACAGGTTAAAAAGTACATACGGTGAAGATGGAAAAAGTGAACAACTAGGGGGGAAAATAAATGACACAAAAATATACGAAACAACATAAATATGATTACAAGCAACTTTAGAGAAAAGCACATTTGAAGTACAAGAATTGAACAAAAAATTATTGGAATTCATGGTCCTTATTCTTTCATAAAGAAATCAAAATGGACCAGAAAGAAAATCCTAGGAAAAGAATAATGGAAGGAATTACATAATCATTTAAAAAAATTAAGCACTGACCATGGTCAAAATAAATTCCATGAAGAAGGGTGAAAAAGTGTCAAGTTGCTCAAGGTAGAATTATTGTTACATTCAAATTTTAATCTTCACTATAAATATAGTAGGAATCGTATTACTTTAGTAGACTTGTAAGGCATTTTTGCTTCATTTCAGCTCTCAGAAAACACATAATAAACTTCCAAAACTTCAATTGTGAGGTCATCATCACCACCAGTACTACATTTTTCCTTTCTATCACATGACAAGGTTTTATGTGCCATATGACTCTAAGCAAGATCAAAACTTCTATATCGGCAACCTACCGCAAACATGGTTCGCCGTCGCGGATCGCGGTCGCGTCGCGGTCGCCGTTGTTCCACATCCGTCGCGGTATATCGGTCAAATATCGGGTGATACACACATTATAGCATATAGAAATTTTCAAAAAATCTAAAACAATTACTGAAAATAAAAAATACCATAACAAATGCAATTATCAAATTAAATATACTAAATACCTATATTGTTATATATAGCTACTAATTATTTAAATAAAGTAATGCTGTTATAACCATAGAACTATAATATTAGCGGTAAATGATTTAGCATCAATTTTATATGACATCAAAACTTAAATATAAGAGTAAAACTATCATATCTTATATAGTATAATAAGAATTACACAAAGAAAGTACTAGTATATAGTTCAATACATCAAAGAAATATATATCTATCAAATAATATTATACGATACAAAGACATAATATGTAAGAATTTTCACCATATTCTCAATAAGTATTTTCATCATAAATTGATCAATAAGAACTTTTGATTGAATTGGGATGATAAATCTACAAAAGGTTGCAAAATTGAAAAAAAAAAATCTATGTAGTGTAATAATAATTTTTTATCTTTTGATTCAAAATATTGTGGGCAAGAAAGAAAGAGTGAGACGATGGGATGATAAATCTACAAAAGGTTGCAAAATCTACAAAAGAAAGGTTGCAAGAAAGAAAGATTGAATTGGGATGATAAATCTACAAAAGGTTGCAAAATTGAAAAAAAAAATCTATGTAGTGTAATAATAAATTTTTATCTTTTGATTCAAAATATTGTGGGCAAGAAAGAAAGAGTGAGACGATGGGGTTAGATTTTTTGGTACAAGATAGATTTTCTCTTTTAAGGTTATGATATATACTTAATACTTAGCTCCAATTTGTACCCCCGTTACTTTGTATGGTAGGGTGAAAAGGTTAATTTTTGATTGATTATTCCAACATTTTAGTTATTATTCTTCAATTTTTTGTTTTCGTTTTACTGTTTTGTTATTAAAGCAAGAGGTTAGCAAAAATCGTGTTTACCTTTTCAAGTTTTGTGAGTTCATAACGATACATATAACGGTACATATCGCCGAGATCTCGGCCAATATTCACTGATACGATGTCATACCGTTCATATCGGTGGATATCGCCGATTTCTCGGCGATATGTATCCGATATAGTTCAAAAGATGATGCGGGTAACGGTATCGTAACGGTAAGCTCCGTTCCAGTTATGACTCAGGCGATACGTCGCGGACTCGGGTGATATGGCGAACCATGACCGCAAATGGACTAAATTCACAGAGTTGAAATGTGTTTCAGTATCTTTCCATCTAAAAAAAAGAAATAATTTCATAAAACAAATTTAATTATGCAAATCATTTTCAATAGGTTTCATACTAACAGAATCATAAATACAGATACAAAGAAAGAGGTAATAAAGACTTGAAATACAAAAATGTATGTGCACAACAAGCTCTTCCATTATCCGAAGCCCAAAAATTCTTAAGGACTCAAATTCGACACAAAACTCTGTAAATCCACGGCACAAAATTATGGTCAAAAAAAGAAAGCAAAGAAAGGAAAAGAAAAACTAACCTGTAGTTGGAAGCAAAAATAGCATAGCACACGACCTTTATGACATCTACAGAGTTGTGCAATATCTTTGTTCTATGCGTTTATCCTCAAGCACTAACATCCCCCCACATGGTGCTTATATACATATTAAATTAGATAAGTCATTCCAATTATTCCAACTCAAAACCACAGGTATACATACTGAATTAGATACACCATCCAAATTATTCCAACTCAATACCACAAGTACAATTATTCTCATAGATGGTAGAAATGAAGCCTGAAATCAAGAAAAAAATGCACAAAGAGGCAAGTAAAAATCAAAAGGTTTAGAAGAGCGCAATAACCAACTGTGAGTTTTTTGTTAAAAAAAAAGTTAATTAATTTTGGCTCGAATTCTCCTTTTATCAGACAAATAGAAAAAATACAAAAATAATCACCATGGTTGCAACCAATAGTTGCCTTTGTAAGGAACGAGAACTGGCAAAAGAAATCTCATCCTTGTACTAGACATTATGAGCTATCCCACCAAAGCCATGGTAATATTAGCTTCCTATATCTAATTTACTTCCTAAATCAAATCAGAAAAATTCATAACAACCTTGTATTAGAAAAAAAGAGGAGATCGTGTATGTGTGCATTCGATTTTTGCAATTTCTGAAACTCCTTGGATCTGCCAAAATCTAAACTTCAAAATGTAACAATACGAGATTTGAAGAGAACTTGTCCACAAAAAAAAAAATTAAAGCCAGTAATACTGAGAAAGAAGGAAAATGCTATATAGTCAACTATAGAGAAAAAAACCAGCACTTGTAAAGAAGGAGAAAGAACACCGACATATGAAAGAAAAAGCATACAGAATTATGAAGAAGCCAACAAAGCTTCAGTCTTTTTTACCTCATCACTCTGTGAAAAGCACTAAATCAGGCAAAAATTAAAAAAAAAAAAAAGCACTGAATCTATTAGAAAATCTAGATATTGGTGCAATCTAACGATAAAAATCAAACAAATCATACCAAACCAAGATCCAAAGGTTGAGAGTGAGCCAGCAACAAAGTTTGACCTTTGACAGTATGTCATAATCTGCTATTCAGTCTTAGTCGTCTGTCCTTTTGCAAGCTTGCAAAGTAAGAGCCAAGCAAACGGTGAAAAAACGAAAGAGGATGGGAACAGTTATAAACTGTTTATGGAAGCAATTGTTCTTAAAAGGGCATCCCAATCAAAGCACGACCAAGGTGGAGAATAGAAAGGGAATTTCACAATAACTAAAAAGTACACAAAGTGACAAAAAATGTCTTTAGTTTCAGGTCTAAGAAGGGGCAAAAACATAATTTTGAGAAAAGGTTAGGAAGGTTGGCTAACCGGCCTCACCAAATTGTTGCCACGTGGCTCTTTGCATGAGCCTCTCTACGACCTTTTTATATAATAGGTAGATATCCTAGGAAGAAGCATGTGCATTGCACGTGTTCCAATAAATAAAAGATTAGAATTATATAACTTTTTAAAACTATATAACTTAGTCAAATATACGAAATTTAACCAATAAATTAGTCATGTATACAAAATTTGTATTACTACTATTTTGTAAAACATGTCTTCTGATTGATAATCTATGTATTTGTTTGATCTATTTATGTTACTATTTTTTCTTCTTTTTAGTTGATTATGGATCTTTTCAATTAATGTATATTTTTGGCTTCATTATTTTCTTTTTTGTATTTGAACATGATTTCTTATAAAAATAAAAAGTCTTTTTTATTTCATTTAAGGGAAATCCCCATTGATAATTTTCATTGTCATTTTTAAATTTGCACTCTATATGCTAATCAAGTAGTTTTGGCTTATCCTATTTAGAATTGCCTAAAAGTGATGTAATTTAGGAGTTATGAACTCCATTGTATGAAAATGACTATTATAAATTGGTGTTTCAAATTGTGCTACATAATTGTTGCTTATAAATGTGTTAATTAAGACATTCTAATCCAATAAAAAATTAGAGTATAAACAAAGTGTTTCAAATATCTGGTATATATTGTTGTATAAATACGGAGTTTGGGGCTAATTGTCCTTAAATTTATAGTGTTATAATTTTATGATCGAGTTAATTTCATGGAACTAATATGTAGGAAGAAATTCCTAAATGTAAAATATTTTTTCCTTTTTATTTAACATTAGAATTTGTAGGGTTTAATAAATTCCATACTATATTAACAATAGTAGGCTTTCTATTTGACATTAGAATTGGCAGGCTATAATTTGTTCGTGGCATTATTTAGTAGCATTAGCTAAAAAAGTTTCTGTTCTCAATGTCAAATAATTTTGTATTGAGAAATGAATAAAAAATCCAATATAATTTACCTCTACAGTGGAGACTAATCTTATTATATTGGATTTTAAAACTTAAGATCTTTATTTAAGCCTCTCAAGTGGTCATGCTAATCAAGATTAATGATTTTTTAGTCTTCTCATGATCATCTGAAACTAAAGCTAATAGATATAATGCTAATGGTTTTGGGACAATGTTTCATTTTCTGAACAAAATAATAAATTTTGCTTCATTGTACTAATTATGGTTATTATTTTAGTTTCTAATTTCTTATAAGCACGCATAACTTGTCCTCCCATGACTATATTCGCTAAATTTTTAAATTTGGGATAAATTGGTAGCTGCATTTTATTTAGTATGTATCTATATCACAATAATTTATTTTGTTTATATTTGGATAGACAAACAAACATCCATAAAGAGATATTTCAACATACCTAAATTTAAATAAATGAGAAAGCAAAAACAAAATAAGGCATTGAGTGAAGCATTAGTGACATTGGGATTTATTTCTATCTCCAATTAGTCAGTTTAGATTACAATTATTGGTTCATTGAAAAAGGCAATATTTGAAAATAGAAAAAAAAATGTACAGTTATATCCACAAAAGCGCATGGAATATACTCAATTTTGATTTGTTAAAGTTCTATAGATGTAAACTTCAAATTTTCTTTTAATTTGGAATTTCAATTATTGATATTAATATTTTGTATTTTTTCTTGTTTACCTAGTATTCCATGCCTTTGAGTGCTTCATAACAATTATAAAAATGTATTTGTACCATCATTGTAAATGTTAAATGTAATAAAAGCTAATTTCTTTTTTTTCATAATAATCGTAACAAATTATTATGGAGCACTCAAAAGGTATTGTACCTTTTATTCTTTATTTGAGAAAAAAGGTAAATTGTCTTTGTTTAAAACTCATAAAACTAACCTACAATATATCATAAGACTATTGATAAAGAATTTTATATCTTTATTTTCTCATTCTATTCTTTTTTGAAATTTTGTTGCAAGTATGTTTAGGATAATAACTTTATATTTTCAACTAAACCAAAATTAATGCAAAAGCAACTTTTAAGCTACTTCTCAAAAGATATAAATTTAGACAACTGCCAAAGAATAGTTTTCTATATGAATATTTCATTTATGTAATTTTACAACAATAAGACAAAGTGGCCAAATTAGTTTTGATCTCTTTATTTGTTTTAAGTATTTTTTGTTCCCTCAATGTTCATTTTTGTTTCTATTTCTCTTTCAAGTATTAAGAATTTATTTTTTGAATCTTTGTTTCTATTAAATTATTTTCTTTTTCTAATTCTCCAATGAGTTAATCTCAATTTGTTTGTGAAAGTAGCTATACTCATTATTTTCAAAAATAGGAGAATAATCAATTTAGGATTATCCATTTGTAGAAATAGTTATCATCAATAAGTCATGATTTAATGTATTTACATTTAAAATTTTTCTAGGTTAATTGACCAACTCATAATTAATCCAAGAAGCTTGGAGTAATTAGACTCGTAAGGTATCGATTTGAATGAAATTAAAATTTGTTAAATATTTTTCATTTACTTATGTTACAAATGATTAACTCTTGGCAAGTGTGCTTTGAATATTTATTTAATCTATATGTCTTTATCTTGATAAATAATTACTACTTTGTTGGATTTATTCTTATCCTTTTCTAATTAATTGGTGATCAATTATCTAATTATTCATTATTTTGGTGTTAACATATAATTTATTTCTCTGTTTTACAGTAAAGAATAATTCTCTCTTTTTTACATTATATCTCAATTCTATACGATAAAGAACTAATTATTATTAGTTTTTAGTTTTATGTAGGCTAATTCTAAAATATTTTTTCAATCTTTTTTTATCAATAAAAAAAATCATATTAATGTATTCCCCTATCCATATTAATGCCGGAGGAAATTGTGATCTAATTTCTTATGCTATGAACGGCTACCAAGGATGCTACCTTACATATTCTCTTAGCCTTTTATATGATTGTTTTAAATTCCTCATTTTTTTTTTACTTAACGTGTACGAATGTGTTTACCCAACTTGTAATGCCTAGTGGGCCAAAAAATAGAGCATATAAACAATAGGCCTTTAAGACAACAATAGTACCATTCAATTGATATTCATACGCTCTTAACATATGTGAGTATGTCTCCCAAACTTGTGATATGTAGTAGGACCAAAAAATTTCTACATATAAACAGTAAACTTTAACACAAAAGTACCTCTCAATTGATATTCATATGCTCCAAAATTTGAAAGTGCCCAAAATAGTCAAACTTCTTCTCATCCCTCAAATCCCCTTAAAGGCCAACTTGCCCCTCTTCTCTCTTCTTCCACAATCAAATCTTCTTAATCGGCAGAACCTAATGATGAACTCATATATTAAAATTTTGGCGGGAAAATTTAAATTCGATTCTCCACCATAAAAAATGCTTATAGAAAGCATAAAAATTAGTATTAATCAACTACAATGCATACAGAAAACGTAAAAATCAGTGCTAATTAATTACAATTTCTTTGTTAATCATTATTTTTTGTTAATTTTTTTATCCCTATTCCAGTTAATTTGTTTGTATGTGTAAATTAAAAAAATATATTAGGCGAGTGACAATAATTTCTTTGTTTATCACTCTTTTTTATTAATGTTTTTTTATCCCCATTCCAGTTAATTTTTTTTCTACATGAAAATTACAAAAATATATTAGGCTAGAATACATTGTCAAGCCTATAATATTTGACATGATAATTAATAGTTGTTGTGAGGGAACCTAATTATATAAAAAGGAAAACAATTAAGTTAGTCAAATCATACTGTCTTGAAGTCTTGTATCATCAAATTTCTTTCCACATATTTGTGAATGACATTGGATGAGTACATTTTACCATAGAAGCCATTGCCCTTGTATGCTAAACATTTTTTACAACTCGTGTTATTCAATTAAATATGCGTGTGTTTTTTTTTCATATTCATGTTTAAAACATAATTATGTTTTGGATGTTTAAATCTTTTACTAAGTAGGTACCAAAATATAGAATAGAAAGATTCCAGGGGGGGGGGGGAGGAAGAAAGTGAGCTTTCTGTGTTAGTTTTTCTAAAAAGGAAAAATCGTGAAAAGAGGCAATCATAGAAAGAAAAAGAAAAAAAAGATGTATTATTTTTAATGATGATTCACCTCTATCTCAAATTAATTAAACAAATATAAAATGGAGCTCCAAAATGTATATGCAATTAGAATTAAAAAATGCTGCGAAAGGATATTGACTATCTGAGATTAAACATACCAAATGGCTGATTTTGTGCCTCTTGGTATTTTGTTAATGTAATTTCTTGAAAAATCCTAGATATATCATTATGATATAAAAGTTTAAACTAATAACTAATGTTTTACATCCCTTAAAATAACATTTCAAGTAGCATGTGGCCAAGCCAAATTGAACCAAACATGCTTATGAATAAGGCAAACTCTAACAAAGAGGTAAAAAGAAATAAAAGGAAAGGAGATTCAACAATCCACCTATCATGAAGGATTTCTTGATTGAATAGTTACTTTGTCATAATTCTTCTCCTTAGTAACACCAATATATCAGTCGATTTTAGTGGCATTTGGTAAAACTAAAGTCTGAAACTGAAATTTGAAATTTTCAAATTTAAGTGATAAAATTATTAAGTAGCTGAATTGATAAAATGTATCTGTTTGATAATTAACTAAAATTTTATGTAGTGAATTTAAATATCTCACCTCATAAATATAATTATTTTATCTTAAAATTTGAAATAATTTAATGTTATAAAGAAATTTTGTCATCAAACATTAGAGGGGGGGCAAAAAAAACCCGTTGATCAGGAAAATAAAAACCCAATGGTACCCAACTCTACCCAAGGTATATTATGTAAATATTGAAAATATAAGGACCTTTTTTGTAATTTATCAATAATATTAAACCAAAATGATAAATCCTTAATTCATTTATTTCCTTTCTTGTAGTCGTGGTATGAGATGTGTAAAAGAAATCAATTTTATATTTATACACATTACTTTTTGTGTATGATAAAAATTGATTAAAAGACAAGATCAAATTATAGCAATATTGGGTCATTTTTAACTTCATTTATCATATATTAGAAAACTTGAATATATTATCCGCATAAGTAATTTTATCATTTTAGTAATGATATATTATCACGTCAATTTCTTTTAACTAAAATTTAAGCAATTCAAAAATAAGATATCATGCTGTATTGCATTTAGACTAAAAAATTTTCTAGTTTGCATCTATAAGATCTGTTTTTAGCTTAAGTGCGACGCGATAGTTACTCATGGTCTTAAACTTTTAGACAAATTATAACTTTAAACATCGTAAAAACACTTGCTCAAGCCTTTATTTTAAAACCTATGTTAATTTTAAAAGTTGTCTAATTTGTTAAGGAACTAAAAATTAGTAAATATATTTATTACTTCTTTTGCTTTGATATATTTATTTTTTGATAAATTTTGGAATTGTTGCGCCCTATTTTTCGAAAGACGAAAAAAGGGATATTTTTATTCATTTGTTGGAAAAAGGGTGTAGGTTTTTTGTAAAAATGATTTTCTTAGAAAATGCTTTATTTTTGGAAAAAGAAAAGGTAGTTTGACAAAAAATGTGATTTTTAGAAAATTCTTTATTTTTGAAAACAAAAAGAAAAATGACCTAAAATGGAACTTTGAAAATGCGACGGTTTTGAGCCCGAAAATAGAGTCTAAAAAAGGGTTTTTAGTGAAAAGAGAGTTGCCACTTGGTATTGAGTTTTGATATACTAAGTCACCAGAAAATATTTTATAAAAGGTAAGAAAATCGAGAATGATTTATTTAAAAAATTATTTTGAGAAAAATGTAAGAAAAAACAAGAAAAATCCTTTTAGACAACTCCAGATCTTTGAAAACAAGAGAAAAAGGTTTGGGAGTCACAGTTGAAGAAAGAGAAGGCAAAGGTTTACACCTAAGGTACCCTTTTAACCTAGCTGAAACTAGTTACGAGGTTTAGTTCAAATTTTCCTAATATAACTCTAAATTTTATCACATTTGGATGCAACTATATGAATGCAAACCTAGATGTAAAAATATATATCGTTAAGGGACAAAATGTTCCATTAAGGTTTGGTCGGGATTATCACATTAATTGTGAAACCCGAATCTAGATATCGATAGAGTCACGAGTGTAGATGCAAAATGGAATACAAAAAGAAAAGAAAAATAGTAGTATAGATAGTACGTGAACAAAGGAAGTGGAGATGTAATATAACGGGGTATGGAGGACTAATAAACTCCTGACTAACTATTTCTACTCATGGAGGGGAGAGCAGTTTGTTGATTCACCTCTTCCCACGTAAATAGATAACTATTTCTAGTCAAAATCACACAAATGACCTAAGATTCTATGTGAAATGTAACCTAAATGTCAAGCACTGAATATATGTAAAAATAGATAATAAGAATAATAATACATAAAAACCATGCAAAATGGAAAAAAATGCCTAAAAAGAGAAAATGTGTGTGAAATGATATGAAATACATACAAGAAGTGATTTTAATACTAAAATGACCTAAAGGTCTAGCGTTGGATTAGCGCATTTTCTAGAAATTCTCCGCTAGCGTTGAACTAGCAAAGAAACTAGAATTAACCACAACTAGCATTGAACTAGTGTGGCAACGATATATATATATATATATATATATATCATAATAAAGCAAGTAAATAAATAAATAAAAATATAAATTAAAGCAATAATCACCTACAAGTGGATAATAGCACATAGGAGCACGTAGCACATAAGCATGATATTCTACATGCAAAGTTCTAGGGAAAGCGAGTAAAACACATAATCACATAGCACACAAAAGCCCTAACTAGTACATCGGGAAAACCTAATTACAATCCAAAAATGGAAAAAAATAAGAGATGACCTATCTAACCTATCTATTACATTTTCTATCTAAAATACATAAGCTTTTGTTAAATAGACGAAAATATAAACTATATATTACATTAACTATCTAAATACAAAATTTTTGCTAAATAGAATATCACTTATCTATTACATTTCTTTGAATAATTAAAATTAAATTCAAATAAATAACATGACATAAATAAATAAATGCTCACACATGAATAAAAATAATAAACACAAAGAGATATATAAAAAAGAAAAACACATAGAAAACATATAGGAACACGTAGGAGCATATAAAGAGACATTGACAGGGTGATGGAGGTACCTCCCATTAGTAAAATTGGTACAAATGCTAACAACATGAACAAACATATTAAGGTACCATTATTTAAATAAATAAACCATTAATTAAGTAATTTAATATTAAGCACTATAACCGCGCCACAATAGTTCAAAGCAATTACAGTAATAATAAACAAAAATTTAAAAAGCAATAATTAAATATTTAGGAAGAAAATGGAAATTGTTTAGTTAAAAAATAAAAAAAATAAAAAATAATAACAATAATAAAACACAACAATACATAATAAAGCATTTAGCACACAAATAAGAATCTCCAAAATAACTAAAAGAGAAATAAAGAAACTAATTTGAGTATTAATTAGACAAAAGACCAAATTTTAGAACATTAATTATAAATTTAATAAATTAAAAAAATAATAATATGAAAAGAAATAATTAAAAGCCTTGTGGACTTAATTAAATCTCTTTTTTTGGCCAAAAATGAAAAATGTTCCAAGGTTTTGGGTTAAAAGTGCAAATTTAGGCAACATTCTAAAGTAAAAATGTAATTTACAACCAACTAAAGGGTAAAATTATAATTTCAAACCATAGTTAAGGTAATAATATAATTTACAACAAATTTAAAGGCTAAAATATAATTTTCAGCAAGCATAATGACAAACATTAAAATTTTCAGCTAATTTGAAAGCCAAATATGTAAATTACAGCAAGCCAGTAGGATAATACATAATTTGCAGCAGTAATTAACGAAAAAAAAAGAAAAAGAAAAAAAAATTCAGCAAGCTTGGAGGCCAAAATGCAAATTCTAGCAACATTCAAGAGTGAAAAATGCAATTTTAGCAAACACTCAAAGGCTAAAATGCAAGTTCTAGCTACTTGGAAAGCAAAAATATAAATTCCAGCAACATTGGAGAGTAAAAATGTAATTTATAGCAACATTTAAGGGTAAAAATGTAATTCCAGCAAAGCATAATGGCAAAAAAATAAAATTTCAACAAGATTGGGGGACATGAATTTCAGTAACATGAGGGACCAAATTACAAATCCAGCGATTATGAAGGAATCAAAAATATAATTTCAACAAACTTAGGGGGTAAAAGTGCATTTTTAGGCAAGCTAGGGGTAAAAATATAATTTCAGCAAGATTTAAAGGACAAAATTATAATTTCTAGCAACATTCAAGGACTAGAACATAAATCCAGCAAGATTTGGAGCTAAATTGAAATTAATAGGACCTAAATGAAGAGAAATTAAGAACTAGAGGGTCAATCTACAAATATTAATAATCTAAATGCAACAATAAAAAATTTCAGGGTAGAATAAAAGCTAACCAAAATCCTAAGGGCTAAAACATAAATACTAATCTGACAAAAATAATAAAAAAAGAATAAGTAAAAGAAACTAACTAAAATTACATTATTTTACGTCAAAACGACGTAGTTTTGGTAACATAATTCTTTTTTTCTACCGATTTCGTTTCTTTTCTTTTTTTTTTCTTTTCTTTTCTCTATTTCTCTCTTTTCTTTCTTTTCTTCTTTCTTTCTTTCTTTCTTCTTTCCTTCCCTGCTTTTTCCAGATTTCTTTTTTATTTCTCTCTTTTCTCTCTTTTTCTTCTTTTTTTCTTTCTTTCTTCTTTCCTTCCCTGCTTTTTCCAGATTTCTTTTTAATTTCTCTCTTTTCACTATTTTCACTCTTTTTCTTCCTCACTATTTCTCTCTGTTTTTTTCCTCTTTCTCTCCTCCTCTCTCTTGTTCTTCTTCTTCTTCCTCGCTATTTCCTTCCTTCGGCTCTCTACCCGGCTCTCTCTTCTCTCTCTCTCTCTCTCTCTCTCTCTCTCTCTCTATTTTCCTCTCTCTGTGTCTTACTCTCCCCTCTCATTCTTTTTCTTTATGTTCTTCATTTCCCTCACAAATCGTAATTTCTAAATCCATTCAAAATCACTATCTTCATTCAGTTTCTTTCTAGATTAACCAAAACCAAATCACATGTCTAGGGATTAAACACTACAATAAGGAAATGACAAAGAGTTTGAGAAATTTACCACTTAGGGGAGACAGCAATGGTGTGACTGCCGGTGGGTTGCTGGTGCTAATTGTGAGCGCTACTGCTGCTGCTGATCCGTGTGTGGGTGGCGCCAATGGCTTGAAGTTTTGGTTTGAAAGTGGCTTTGGTGATAGTAGAAGAAAATTAGTGGTGGTGCAAGGAGGTTGTGTCATTGGTGGTTGTAGTTGTGGGTGTAGTTGATTGGGCGTGTTAGCGTGTGATTGGGTTGATAGTTGATGATTGTGTGTGTGTGTGTGTGTGTGTTTGGAGGTTACAAGGGCTACCAGGAATTTGTTGGATTGAAGTGTGTTTGTGCAGGTTGTGCAATGTGTTTGTGTTTTTGCAGGTGTGTGCAATGTGTTTGTGTGTATTGTGGGTGTGTGTGTTTGAAACTGTTGTGATGTGTGTGCCGTGTGTTTCTGTACGAGTCTTGTGGCTGGCTGATGGAACTTGTTGTGTGTGTTTGTGTTTATGATTTTTGAATGGTTGTGAGTGTGTAAGTGTGTTGCGAGGGTGAAAATGTGAGTGTGTGCAATCTGTGTGTAGAGGTGTGCTTGGCCGAGAGAAAGTGCCAGTGAGAAGTGGTGTTTTGTGATTTGTGAGATCGTGGAGTAGAAAGAGTGGTGCGTAATTGTCGTTAATGATGAATGGAGCTGGGAGAGTGACAGTGCAGAGGTGAGTGAAAGGAAAAACAGAGAGAGGGAAAGTGGTAGGGGAATGGTGAGTTAAATGTGTGTGTCTGATGGAGGAAAGAAAATCGAGAGGGAGTGTGAATGGTGAGCTTGAGTGTGTGTCTCGCAATTGTGGTGACGGGATGGCAGAATAAGTGGTAAAAATGAACAGAAAAATTCTTAAAAATCTGATGAAAATGAGTGCAAATAGGGAGTGTGATGTGATTAAACAAAAGAGTAGTTGGGATGATGGTGTTTGGAAGCTATGGGTGTTGCTAGGGTGGCTGGAAAATGATGAAATTTGGAGTAGAAAGTATAGCTAACTAGCAGCCATTCCAGTAGCAAACTGTTCAGGTAGCCCTTTTTTTTTTAAAAGGAAAAATTTTGTAAGGAAAATAAATAAAAACAAATGAAATAGAATAAAATAAAAGATACTTAGACTCCGTAAAATTAATAAGAAAATACTAGAATATAGCATTATAGGAATAAATAAATAAAATCCACCGTAAAGTTTAAAATTATTATGACATTGAAATACGTGTTATTAATAGAAAAAAGGTAAAATATTGAAATAAATACCAAAAGGTTTCTAAAAATCATGAAATTTATAAAAAAAAATTATGAATATATAAAATGTGTATATAAAATTTTTAACTTGAAAATTATCATAAAAAAGAGTGCCTTGGAGAATGCCATTAAGTTAAAAAAAATACTAAAATTTTAAATAAATATTAAATGACTCTGAAAAATTATTAAAATTAGAAATAATAATAAAAACAATAAAATTATATATTTAAAAAATAAATTAATATAAATTATATTTATATTGTGAAATTACTATTTTGCCACAGATACGACTATTTAGTCACAATATATATATAAAAAATTGTAATTAGTCCTCGAAAATTAAAAATATCCCCAAATGAAGTGAAATACATCCTTTTTATAAAAGCGTGTCAAAATTTAGTATCTACGGCTTGCCCATTTTTGTTGGAAGCTTGTAAAGGTTTTAAACAAAGACGTAGACGGAATCAAATTTTGAATCACCTATACATGAAAACGAACACACTAACCCCAGTAAAGATGAGTGTGTGAAATGTAGAAAGAATGACTGAACTCGTTAGGAGTTGCCTACGTTTCCCACTTAAGAGAGTTAGGTCAAAACATAGTTCGGAATCGATGAACTATGAACACAACATGCTAATGCAAATAAAAGAGTTGACCAAACTCATTGAAGTTGCCTACATATCTCACTTAGGGGAATCAAGTCAAAACATAGTTCAAATTCGATGAACTATGAACACACATGCCAATGCAAATAAAAGAGTTGACCGAACTCGTTAGGAGTTGCCTACGTATCCCACCTAGGGGAATCAGGTCAAAATGTAGTTCGGATGCAAGCAAACTATTAACGCGAATGATAACACAACTGAAAATGAAAACACAAGAATTCAAAAAAATTTTTTTGAATTTGTGATCAAAATAGACTAGGAAATACAACATTCAAACTACTGAATAAAGATAACATAAAGCGGTAAAGACTGCAAGACCTAATGAAGTGCTTAAATTAATAGATAAAAAATGAATTCAGCCTGCTAAATAGAATAAATATTGACAAGTTAGATGTAATGTTTGGACTACCAGACTTGAAAAATATAAATAAATAGATACCGATCAGTCTGCTGGACGGATACATGACCTTGGGCTGTCAAGATTGATGAATGCAAAGTTTGGGCTGCCAAACTTGAAAAGGTAAATAAACATATGTCGTTCAAACTACTGGACGGATGCATGACCTTTAGCTGCCAAGGTTGATGAATGCAAAGTTGAGTTGCCAACTTGAAAATATAAATGAATGATTCTAGACTGGCAGAAACCATAGAATGCAATGCAAGTTTTGGACTGTCAGACTTGAAAATATAAATAAATAGATGCCGACCAAACTACTAGATGGATGCATGACCTTGGGCCTGCTGAGATTGATGAATGCAAAGTTTCGTTGCCAACTTGGAAAGTAATTGAATGATCTTGAACTGGCAGGAATCATAGAATGTAATGTAAGGTTTGGGCTACTAGGCTTGAAAACATAAATAAACAAATACCGACCAGACTATTGAACGGATGCATGACCTTTGGCTGTCAAAATTAATGAATGTCAAGTTTGGGCTACCAAACTTGAAAAGTAAATAAACATATGCCGACCATGCTGTTAGACGGATGCATGGTCTTGTGCTGATAAGGTTGATAAGTATAAAGTTGGGCTGCCAACTTGAAAAAGTAAATAAACAGAAGCCGACCAAGCTGTTGGATGTATGCATGACTTTGGACTGCCAAGATTGATAAATGCAAAGTTGGGCGGCCAATTTGAAAAAGAAAATAAACAGATGCCGACCATACTGCTAGATGGATACATGACCTTGTACTGCCAAGGTTGATAAGTGTAAAGTTGGGCTGCCAACTTAAAATGTAAATGCATGATTTTGGACTGTTAGGAATCATAGAATGCAATACAAGGTTTAGACTGCAAGACTTGAAAACATAAATAAACAAATACCGACTAGACTGCTGAACGGATACATGACATTGGGTTGCCAAAATTGATGAATACAAAATTTAGACTACCAAACTTGAAATGGTAAATAAACATATGACAATTAAATTGCTGGACGGATGTATGACTTTGGGCCACCAAAGTTGATGAATGCAAAGTTTGGTTGCCAATTTGGAAAGTAAAATGAATGATCCTAAACTGCCAGAAATCATAGAATGCAATGCAAAGTTTAGGCTACCAAACTTGAAAACAGATGGCGACCAGGCTATTGAACGGATGCATGACCTTGGATTGCCAAAGTTGATGAATACAAAGTTGGGCTGCTAACTGTAGAATGTAAATAAACATGTGCAGTTCAGACTGCTGAACGGATGCATGACCTTGATCTGTCAAGATTGGTTAATGTAAAATTTGGGATGCCAAACTTGAAAATATAAATAAATGATTCCTAAGTGGCCAGAAATCATAGAATACAATATAAGGTCTGGACTTTTAGGTTTGCAAATGTAAATAAACAGATACCGATTAAGCTGTTGGACGAATGTATAACCTTAGACTGCCAAGGTTGATGAATGTAAAGTTTAGACTGTCAAACTTGAAAAGGTAAATAAACATATGTCGTTCAAAATACTAGACGGATGCATGACATTGGGCTATCAAAGTTGATGAATGTAAAGTTGGATTGCCAACTTGAGAATATAAATGAATGATTCTGGACTTGTCAGAAATCATAGAATGCAATACAGGATCTGAACTGTCAGACTTAAAAATATAAATAAATATTTGCCGACCAAACTGCTGGACAGATATATGACCTTAGACTACTAAGGTTGACGAATGCAAAGTTTGGTTGCCAACTTAGAAACTAAATGAATGATTCTGAACTACTAAGAATCATAAAATGCAATGCAAGGTTTTGGCTGCTAGACTTGAAAACAAAACTAATCAAATGCCGACCAAACTGCTAGACGCATGCGTGATTTTGGGCTACTAAGATTGATTAATTCAAAGTTTAGGCTGTCAAATTTGAAAATATAAATAAACATATGCCGACCAGGTTGCTGGATATATGCATGACTTTGAGTTGCCAAAGTTGATAAGTACAAAGTTGGGCTGTCAATTTGAAAAAAATAAATAAACAGATACCGACCAAACTATTAGACGGATTTATGACCTTTGGCTGCCAAGGTTGATAAGTGTAAAGTTGAGCTGCCAATTTGTAAAAGTAAATAAATAGATACCGACCAAATTGTTGGACGGATATATGACCTTGGGCTGCCAAGGTTGATAAGTGCAAAGTTAAGCTGCCAACTTGAAAAGTAAATGAATTATCCTGAACTTTCAGGAATCATAGAATGCAATGTAAGGTTTAGGCTGCCAAACTTAAAAACATAAATAAACAAATACCGATCCAGCTGCTGAACGGATACATGACCTTACGCTGTCAAGGTTGATGAATATAAAGTCTAGATTGTCAAATTTAGAAAGGTAAATAAACATATGCCGACCAGGCTGTTGGACGGATGCATAACCTTGGGTTGCCAAGGTTGATAAATGCAAAATTTAGTTGCCAACTTGAAAAATAAATGAATGATTCTGGACTGCCAGGAATCATAGCATGCAATGTAAGGTTTGAATTGCCAAACTTGAAAGTATTAATAAACAAATGCTGACTAAATTGTCCAAACTTGATGTATGCAAAGTTGGGTTGCCAATCTTGAAAATATAAGCAAATGGATCCTGTCCTGATAGAAATCATAGAATACAATACAAAGGTTGGACTGCCAGACTCGAAAATAGATGCAGACCAAGTTGCTGGACGGATGAATAACCTTGGGCTGCTAAAGTTGATGAATGCAAAGTTGAGTTGCCAACTTGAGAAAGTAAATAAACATATGCAGTTCAGCCTGCTGAACGGATGCATGACCTTGGGTTGTCAACGTTGATGAATGTAAAGTTTGGGTTGTCAAAGTTGAAAATATAAATGAATTATCTTGAATTACCAATAATCATAGAATGCAACATAAGGTCTGAGATGCCAGACTTGCAAATGTAAATAAACAGATGCCGACTAAACTGTTGGGCGGATGCATGACCTTGAGTTGCTATGGTTGATAAATGTAAAGTTTAGACTGCCAAACTTGAAAAGGTAGATAAACATATGCCGTTTAGACTACTAGACAGATGCATGACCTTAGGCTGGTAAGGTTGATAAATGTAAAATTTGGTTGCTAAATTGAAAATATAAATGAATGATCTTGAACTACCAGAAATCATAGAATACAATGTAAGGTTCGAGCTGCCAGATTTAAAAACATAAATAAACAAATGCCCACCAAATTACTGGACAAAAAAATGTCCTTGAACTACCAAACTTGATTAATGCAAAGTTTGGTTGCCAACTTAAAAAGTAAATGAATGATCATGAATTGTCAGGAATCATAGAATATAATGCAAGATCAGGGCTGTTAAATTTGAAAACACAAATAAACAAGCGTCGACCATCCTACTGGACGGATGCATGATTTTGGACTGCCAAGGCTGATAAATGTAAAATTTAGACTACCAAACTTGAAAAGGTAAATAATCATACGACGACCAAACTGTTGGATGGATAAATAGAGAAAATATGACATAGAAAAACTTAAAAATAATTGTCAAACGTTGCCCTAGTGTATGGAATCAAATTAATTCGAAATTATATTTTTTAAACTTGAGACCTGTGTAACATGAAAATTCATTTTCAAACAATCTTTTTTTTTAATTTGTCCTAATATAAATCAAATGAAATCAATTTGTTACCCATTTTTCAAATTGCCACAATGTAGATCAGTCTTTCACAACATTTTACCTCAAATTCAAAGTATCAAAATCAATTTTAAAAAATAAAATTTTTTTCAAAAATTTTCTCAGTGTCAACCTTTTAAAATCAGTATTTGAATTGAATGCAGGCCTTTAATCATCGTTAAAACAGCTACAATTGTCAAAAGTGATGCCGCCACTTGACAATGTCTTCAGTCTACTGGAACATATCAACATGAGTATTGCCTTTTTGAATCTTTGATACGATTTCTTGCTTTACCTTCTGTAAGTTTTTCAAATTCAATGAATTCTGATTCACGGTTTAATTCAAATATTTTAAATAATCGTTCAATCGATGTATACATCTGACTTTCAATAAATTTAAGATTCTATTTGCCTTTTATTCTAATAGAAATAGAACAAACGTCAAATTTCAAAAACATGAATCTGTAAAAATATTTCATATGCAGTAATGTACGAACATTTTTGTACAGTAAATAATATTTCAAATAAAGTGTATGCAACTCCTAAATAAAAAATAAATAAATAAATAAATAAATAAAATAATAAAAATTGTTACGTTTGGTTGGAGAAATGAATTTTCAGGGGACAGTTCTGAAACATCTGCCATTTTAATCTTTTGGATGTCATCTTGTCTGAACTTCGAAATTGTCACAAGATAATCAATATTGAAGACAAATCTCAATTAACGATAGTCACTAGCTTCTAAAAGAATTCAAATCCAATGCCAATGTACATGACTTTTTCCCTTATGAGCTTTTAACTATAATTCCCAACCAGAGTGCCCTTTCGGGTTATCACTGCGATTTTTCCCACCCCTTTCTTTTTTTTTTCTTTGTTTTTCCTTTCTTTTCTTCTCTTTTTTTTTAGTTGTTTTTTTAGGCACTCTTTCGGGTTTTTGCATTTGAGGAGTAGGATGAGAGCAAACAACATTCAAGTCCTACGCAATCGTTCCCCTTCTCATTAAAACAGACTAGTATTCGAAAGACGTTTGGTATCAGTAAGGCAATCTTCCCTTGATGATTTGGGATAGACATATTAACATCATATGCCTTTTTAATTTGTAAATTTTCATTCTAAAAAATTATTGCAAGATAAAGTTGGAGGTCGATAACATTCTCGACTTTTGTAATGGGGTCGGTGAGGTGTCAGAAACGTTAAAGCTAGAAAGCAAAATTCATGAGAGATTTAATTAACTTGATGTCACATTTACAAAGGTTTATCCCAATATTTGCCAATCTTTCTTTTCCTTAAGAAAGTCCATCCCAACTTTACTATTTGGTTTTGGGCTCTCTTTTCATTTTCTAAACGAAATTTGCCCCTTTTTTTACTTACTTTTCTTCTTCTCTTTTTTTTTTTTTTTTGAGAAAAACTAACAAAACGAAAGGATTTTTTTTTTGCCCTAGTATGGAATAAGATCAAAGGCAAAGAAATTACTCAAGAGTGGGATAAATTCAGCACAAAAGTTACTTCAGTGTGGGGGTGCGGCTTTCAAGTGGGTTGTCAAATGAAAAATTATAAATTTTGAAAGTTCAAAGAGGACAACGAGGGGAAGAAAATATTTTATGGAAAAGAAAAAATACCCGCCTTTGGCCTGTATTTTTTTTGCAATAAAATTTTTTGAAAGAAAATTTACTAAGTTAAATATAAAATTTTTTATCATATCCGAATTAATAATTTGGGGAAAGACTTGACCATCTATTTCGGCTAGGACAAGACCTCCTCCTAATAATACTTTTTTGACAATGAATGGATCTTACCAATTTGGAGCGAATTTTCCTTTCGCCTCCTCTTGAATTGGAAAGATTCACTACAGAACTTTGTCTCCTATTTCGAATTGGTGAAATTTAACATTCTTTTGATAAGCACAGGCCATTCGTCTTTGGTAGCACTATCCATGACAAACGGTGTTCAACCACTTTTCATCAATCAATGCCGACTAATCATGACATTGCTTGACCCATTCACCTTCTCGTAACTGAGCTTCCGTCAATGTACACAGAGAAAAAATTTCAATTTCCACTGGCAACACTGCTTTCATCCCATACATAAGAGAATATGGAGTCGCCACAGCAGAAGTTCATATTACGGTTCTGTATGCCGACAATGCATAAAGCAACTTCTCAACTCAATCTCGATGTGTGTTAGTTATCTTTCGAATGATCTTCTTTAAATTTCTATTAGCAGCCTCTACAATTCTATTCATCTGAGGTCTATGAATGGTAGAGTTTCGATGCTTGATTTTGAACTTTTCACACAACCCATCCACCATGTCGTGATTGACATTCTTCACGTTATCTTTAATCAACGTCTCTAGTATCCCAAAATGACAGATAATATAATTTCTCAGAAAATTAGCTACCACATTCTTAGTCGCATGCCTATAAGACTCGACATCAACCCATTTAGTGAAATATTCTATTGCCACTAAGGTAAATCAATGACCATTTGAAGCGGGAGGATCAATAACTCCGATCACATCCATTCTTCACATTGAATAAGGCTAATAAGCAGTCATACTGTGGAGCTCCGAATGAGGTTCGTGTATCACATCACTATGCATTTGACATTTAATGGACTTTCTGATGAATTTCACACAGTCATGCTCTATAGTGAGTCAGAAATATCATGTCCTCATAATTTTCTTTGTCAATAAGTACCCGCTTATATGCGGCCCACATACGTTACTGTGTATCTCCTTAATCAAATACTCAACTTCCTTCTCATTAATACATTACAATAAATCCAAATCACTCGACCTTTTGTATAGAACTTTCCTGTTAAAAAAAAATCTCATAAACAACCTTCGAAAAAAATTCTTGGCCACTATATTGGCACCTAGAGGATAAGACCTATTTTTAAGATATTCTTTCAATTCATGAAATCAGGGAAGGCCATCATGTTTCTGCTCAATGTGTAAGCAGTGCGCTAGTTCCTTTTGAATCTTAATAAAAATGAGTTTGATTACAGTACCATCAGGATAAGAGATCATGAAAAATAAAGTTGCTAAGGCATCTGCAAAGACATTTCGAGTACGCACAATATACGTGAATTCCAAAGTTCTGAATTGTCGAGCCAAGGTGAGTAAACAATAATGATATGAAATTATTTTAAAATTCTGAGTCATCCTTTTTTCTATTGTATGATGGACTAGTAAATCAGAATCACTGAACACTATCAAATTCTTGATGTCCATATCTTGTTACGCACACGGTTGCGTGAACTCAAGAAACGCCTTGAAAACTCGACTAGTGCAATCCAACCAAACTTGACTCATTTGAAACTTATCCAAAGACTCCAAGAAAAATTTGACCGTTGCTTGAATCTTCTTCAATGTGGCTTGAATATCTCTTCTAAGACACAAACCTAAACTTCTAACCAACAACGTGGATTAGACTCCTAATTGATAGTCTTTCAGATTGAAAAAAATAAACGAGTCAAGAGAAAATTCTAAGCGGAATTAACTTGATTGCAACAAGTCCAACTTGCTGAATCAAAAGCTATTATTGAACCAAGAATTAAGAAACTCTCTGATGAGAAACGCACTTTAATTTGGGTTGAATAATTTGCCTTATTCAATTGTGAATAATAGCCTTATAACAGGCTAATAGTCAATTACATCGTAAAGGAAAAAAATTCTAAATATGCACAATTACTAGCTAATCATGTCAAAACAAGATAAGCATTGAATCTGGACATAATTCTTGAAAGGAAAGAATCCTAAATAGGCACAACTACGAACTAATCATGCCTAAATAAAAGAAACACTAAACCTGGATACTAATTCACGGTTAAACACATTACCAAAATAGAAAATAATATTATTAATTTGAATGGGTTGGTCATGGCTAGCAAGAAGTCCAACTAAAGGTCCAAGCTTTCAATCAATGTCTTGTTGCTGCCGTGAGCTTCTCCCACCAATTGGATTCCTTAATCAACTCCTTTGATCTTTCATCAAGCTAACCATTGATAATCATTTTAATATAGTCGTCTTAGTGCTCACTCTTGATCTACAATCAATGCATAAGCCTCGAGTAGCAACCATGCACGTTTGCTCCAATGATGATCAAGTCCTTTTTAAGTCCAAAACGTGTTAAGTGATCATCAAATTCATGCTTAGCTTGCTTAGCTTGCATAGGCATTCTCGGATTCGCATCATATCTAATGCCATTTTTAAATCAAGAATGCAAGTTTTGTACCCAGCCATATTATTAGTGCAGGCAAACTTCAGTTTAGCAGTAGAATGGTAATGCTTTCCTTCAAGTGACACTATGATTGCACCAATTCTAACCCCA
Source organism: Mitragyna speciosa (assembly GCA_024721245.1). Taxonomy (NCBI): domain Eukaryota; kingdom Viridiplantae; phylum Streptophyta; class Magnoliopsida; order Gentianales; family Rubiaceae; genus Mitragyna; species Mitragyna speciosa. The sequence continues at coordinate 4,518,477 of CM045552.1, forward strand.
AAAGAGTTTGAAATACCATCAAAAAACAATTTCCATCATGAAGATTCTTTATTAATATCCTTAGTCGTCCTCATAAATAAAATATCTTCATCAGAAAAATAGGTATTCAATTGCTCATAATCATTTTTTAAAGGGTTCTTTGCTAGATGATTAGTTATTATTTGGCCCTTGACTGCCTTTTGAGTGGTGAACACAATGTCAAACTGACTGACAATCATTGGCCATTTAGCCATGCGTCCGGTCGGCATTGATTTCTCAAGTAAGTACCACAAAGGATATGATCAAGATATAAGATAAGTAGTGTGATCAAGAAGGTAATGCCTGAGTTTCTGAGCAGCCCAAACTAATGCACAGCACAATCTTTTCAAGAATAAATTGTTCGTCGCATAAGCCGTGAATTTCTTACTCAAATAATTAATCGCCTGCTCCTTTTTTCCTGAATCATCATACTGACACAAGACACAACTTATCTCTCCGTCTAAAATTGAGAGATATATGATAAGTGGTTGACCTGACTTTGGTGGCATTAAGACTGCGAGTTCAACAGACAATCCTTAATCTTATCAAAAACTTGCTGACAATCCTCATTCTAGTTTATTAGGGTATTCTTTCTTAATATCTCAATTAGTGGCTCACAAGTAAGGGTTAGCTGAGCAATGAATCTGTCGATGAAATTTATCTTTCCCTAAAAACTTTTTACGTCCTTTTGTGTCTTTGAAATTGGCATTTCTCGTATAACTTTTTTCTTTGTGGGATATATCTCAGTGCCTCTTTTGCTAGCAATGAATTCCAATAACTTTCTAGCAGGAGATTCAAAAGTACATTTTGCAAGATTTAATTTCAAACTATATTTCTTTAACCTTTCAAACAGTTTTTTCAAATCTAATAAATGGTTTTCGGACCTCTTAGACTTGACTATGATGTCATTCACATAAATTTCTATCTCCTTGTGAATCATATCATGGAACAACGTAGTTATAATCCTTTGATAAGTGATCCCAGTGTTCTTTAGTCCGAAAGACATAACTCTACGATAAAACGTGCCCTATGGAGTGATGAATGACGTATTCTCCCTATCTTCTTCTACTACCAATAGTTGATAGTACCCAGCAAAACAATCAATGAACGAATTTATTTCATGTCCTGCTGTGTTGTCCAACAGAACGTGAATATTGGATAAAGAAAAATCATCTTTTGAACTGACTTTATTTAAATTCTGATGATCCACACAAACTCGCACTTTTCTCGATTTTTTTATAATCGGAACCATGTTCGATAGCCAAAAAGGATAGTGAGACACAATAATAATTTCGGTATTGAATTGCTTGACTATCTGCTTTTTAATTTTGAGACTCATTTTTTGTTTAAATTTGCAATGTTTCTATTTTACTAGAGGAAAGTTTGGATTCGTAGGTAATCTGTGAACTACTATATCTATGAAAACTCCAAACATATCATCATAGGACCATGCGAATACATTCTGGAATAGCGTGAGAAATTCAATCATCTCTTTTCTTTGTCTCTTGTTCAAATGACAATTATTTTAACTTCTTTAACTTCTATCTCAGTGCCAATATTGATAGTTTTTGTTTCTTTTAAATTAGGCTTTGATATTTCTTTATATTGTTCAGCATTCTTAAGTACAAACTCATAATCTTCTTCGATATCACTCTTACTCTTATCAACGGTTTGTGTTATTTCAGAATTTAGAGTGATATCGAAGATAAACTTATCAGTTTCAAACAAAGTGACATTCAAAAGATCATAGGCGGTTATTTCGACTATCTGAGAATAAAACAAAAATATGCAAACATAAATAAATAAATAACTTTCAAATTTATCGAATTAAAGCTTGCATTTTCAAAAAAAAAAATGTTTACAATCATAAGTTAATATTAGCTTTTGAGAAAAGATAAGAACCATTTCAAGATTTTCACAAAAAACATTCTCGATATAATAAAAGGAATTGATAATAGTTTCTTTCAAAAACTAATGCAAAAAAGTCAGAACGTAACACCAAAACAAACTTTGAGAAAATAATTCATTTCATGGCTCCATCTAAAAATGAAATTTATACAAAAGACAATCCCAAATTTATCGAAACTCCCTCCGACCAAAGAGATAATCAGATGTCCATGTTTAATGATTCTTTCTCGATTTTTTTAAAGTCAACAGCAACAGACGATCTCCCTGTACCAGTCATTCCAATGAAAATACGGCTCACTCATTTTTCAATATCATAATCCTCATTACATATTTCAGAAATAATGACCTTAGATGACCTTAAGAAACTGTGATATAGTGGGAGAATATAGAGTGAAACTTGCCGTCCTTCCTTTTCAACTATTTTCTTCTCTCTCATTTCCTTTAAATCTTTACCAATTTAGTGAAAATCAAACCCAAAGGTATTTTTCTTCAAGCAGTTGAATGGATTCTGTCAATCCTTACAACATATTTCCAATGCTCTTCCCTAGTTGGTAGTCTGCCCTAATCAACTCCTAAACTATCATGATACTGACATTAGGCAATAATGGCACAACAAGTTGCTTTCCTTCTAGAATCTAGTTAACAGATACGACATCTGAAGCACGGAATTCTCGATTGAGTGATGACTCGTCCCTTGCTTTTTTAGAATGCCTGCGATTTACCATCACAGTGCAATCATCCTTAGTAAAAATAGTAATCAGTCTATATTTCATAATGAATTTTACCATTTAATGCAAAGATGACAACACCGACTCGAAAAAATAAATCCATTGATGCCTTAATAAAATATTGTATATCCTGAAAAAGTTCATAACTTAGCAGGTAACTTGAAATTAAGCTAGATCCATCTCGAGTATCAAATTTCTCTCCCATAGTCTCCTTTCTCGAACCATCAAATCCTCTAACAACGGTCAGTGACTAGTGAACTTGCGATCGTAAATATCTTAACTTTTGCAAAGTGTTTCATGGGCAGATATTCAATATAGATCCGTTGTCAATCAAAACTCTGAGCAAGTATTTTTTATTGCACTTTACGAAAATATATAAAGTCGTGTTATGCCTTTTCTCCTCAGAAGTCAACTCGTTTTCAGAAAAGGCAATCTGATTAGATGTCAAAATATTTTTTACTAACCCGGTTGACTTTTCAATAGGAATGTCTTTGGGAATGTGAGACTCATTCAAAACTTTTAAAAAAGCCTCTCGATGCAGTTCAAATATTAATAAAATATTTAAACTTAAAATTTGTGATGGCATGCGACTCAACTGATCCACCACCTTGTATTCACTCTTTTTCAAATCCTTAAAAATTCTTCAACTTCTTTCTCATTGGCTGGCAGTTTAGGTGGTAGCGTACCCTCCTTTCCCTTAGCTTGATCAACAATATCTGGTTCAGCAATCATTCTCCCAGATCTCATAATTGCAGAGATATCATCATTTAGTCCAGAGATTTCGCAATTCTATGACACTCTCTGTGGATCTTCAACTGGCATTTGCACTAGCATATTAATGATTTCTGGTTTTAAAATTTCTAACTCAAATGGTAAAATATTTAGGATAAATGGCTGGCTTGATGAGTTGACGGCTGACAGTACTTTTTCTTACATAATCAATTTTTTTAGTTTGGTTACAGGTGATGCCAACTTTCTGACAAAAATGTCATCTATATACTGATTCATGAATTCCTTTCTTGATAACATCATTCTAGTTCGCTTGTCATCTCCATCACTAACACTCACTGTCTTTTCAATCGCAACTATCATCTCAAAAGAGTCATTCAACTCTTCATCCAAAATAATCATCCCAACAGTAGACCCATGTTGAGACAAAAGATTGTTATCCATATTTGGTATCTGTCATCTCCCTCTCCTCAATACTATTATCTCAGAAGAGTCATCAAACTCTTCACCCAAAGTAATCATCTCAATAGTAGACTCATGTTGAGACAAAAGATTGTTATCTACATTTGGTGTCTGTCCTCTCCCTCTCCTCAATACTATCTTCCCATCGTCAATCATGTCCTGAATTTTGTACTTCAAAACCCAACAGTTAGTTGCAGGGTGTTCTAGACCTCCCGAATGGTAAGCACAGACAGCTTGATGATCATAGTGATGGGGTAACCCATTAAAAATTTTTTTTTGTAGTATTATGTCAATATTACCCGTTGCTCTCAATTGGTCATATATCTGATCCAAAAGACGATCAAAGAGAGTGAAAACTCTAGACCGTTTCTGTGGAGGGTTCGTCTGACCTGTTGTATTTTGAGGTTGATTGGGTGGAGTATAATTGTTAGGGTAAGAAGGTTTCAGGCGGTTTTGCATGGGTGGGCGAAAGTTATTTTGTGTGGGTCGAGAGTTTTAGAACATGAGTTGGGTATTTAGATAAAATGATTGGGTATTTACTAGTTGGGCTTGAGTGTTAAAAACAGGTTGAGAGTATTTGGGATAAACAGGTGACAGATGTGTTAACTGAGGGTATCGTGAGTATTAAAAATGATAATTTGGCTTGTTTTGAAACATGAGGTTGGATTTGGGTCTTGGTTTATTACAATAGATATTTCCGCTTCTCATTTCTCAGACCTTTTTTTTAACTGTTTTCTTCAGATTGTTAGCATTTTGTGATGATTCAACTTGCAATTTCATTGCAGTCATGTCCACTACCTTTCTTTTCTTTACCCCTCTTTCAATAGCTTCTGCTTACTCAATAACTTGGGTAAAGGTCTTTCCAATTGAGCCTACGATAGCCTGGTCATAAGGTAGGTTTTAGGCATTGATAAATAATTTCACCATTTCATTCTCATCAATTGGTGGATTTACTTTAATCGCCACACTTCGCCAACGCTACCCATAAGTTACATAACTTTTTGAAAGTTTTTTTTTTCAATTCTAACAAGAAAAATCTATCTGGTATCAAATCACAGTTGAACGTGTACTGTTTGATAAATGCTCGAGGGAGGTCAGTTCAGTTTTGAATCTTTAAAAAATCTAATTTTAAATACCATTCTAATGCATCATTTTTCAAACTTTCTCCAAATAACTTATTAGTAATTTCTCATCTCTGGTCGATTTGCCCAACTTGTACAGAACATCTTAAGGTGCACTATGGGATCGGCAACACCGTTGTATTTGAAAAATTTTGATTCTTTGAACATTGAAAGTAGTTGAGTATCAAGAAACATACAGAAATTATCATAGTTCAAACTGTCGTACCGATCCAACACTTGGCTTTCTTTGATGAAGTCATCGAACCTATCTAATCTTCGCAGCAGGACTTTTTTTGTCATGTTTGGATTTTCATCTCTATTATAAGGTTTCAAATCCACTCCTACTTGACACCCAGGGTCTAGCACAAACTGATTTGTATTGAGAATCGGTGGTGGTTGAGTGTTCTAAGAAAAGTGATTGGCTTGTTGGGGGTATTGAATTGGTTTAGAGTATTTTAGGTGTGTTTAGGGTTGGGTGGGATTAGAATGAGTATTTGAGAATTTTAAGTGTTTGGAGGCGGATGAGGCATTGGGTGTTTTGGGTATTGAGGAGTGGAGTTTGCACAGAAATAGCTGAGACATTATTGTTTGCATCTAGTGCATATCCGTTTATATCATATTGGAGTTGCAAAATTTCTCGAGTGACGAATACAGCAGAAATAGAGCTATTGTTGTTCATGCTATTGATAAAGTGGGCAATAATTTAGTTATGAGAAGACACTTCATCGGTCATATTATTCATTTTAGTCAATATCTCATCCATATGAGCCCTTAATGCTATTATTTTCGAAGATTGATTTCTAACAGGTCCTTTGAATGATTCAGCAGGAATGCTTATATTTATATGTAGTTGTCTAGTACGGAACCGCGTACGAATGAGGTTTCGGTAAAAAGAAGTTATGTTTTACAAATATCTGAAATGTACATCAGAAAGAAAGAAGGTTTAGTCGTCCCATCGTCATTGTCACTGTCCATTTTGTTATCACAAAGAAAAAGAAAAAGACTAAAATTAGTAAGTATATAAATGATTTGGATGCATGTCTTAGGTAGAACACTTATTATGCCAAGGGTAGGCCCAACATGATGCAACACCCTCGAAATAGGACCTATTTATTAAACTTGTGCTTTGAAACATAATGTCTTGAAACAAAACACTCTCATTGATAAAGTTAAAGTTTAAATACACTGTTTACATCATTTCTCAAAGACAACTTTGTACAAGATCATTAAACTTCTTCTCAACCTATTTATCATAGTATCTTTTGATTCTCTAACGTATGGGTTCTTCATGCGTTTTACTTGATCGTATAATTCACTGCATTTTCTTTTTAACTCTTGATTCTTCTTTCTTGACTGCTTGTACAACTCTTCGTTTCATTCTGCCATTTTCTTGTTCAATTCCACAGATTGTCTTAGTTGTAGGTTTTCTTTATCTTTTGCTTCAATGATAGCCATCAATTTTCTTACTTCCTCGGACGGTGCCACTTGCGGTCTGTTCTCTTTGAGATTTCGAAACTAATCTTCGTACTGAGGAGTGACCAAACCCATTTGCTTGGACTGTGGGTCATAAACAATGTTGTTATCATCGGATAATGTGCCCCAAGCAAAAGCGATTTGGGTTTTCATTGGAACAAGGTTCGGACAAATTCCTCGAGTGTGGGTGGCAGGCCCTGAACACATTCAAGTTGTCTGAGAAACCTTTTTGGTGTGTAAGTAGCAATGCCCTGAGTCCCCAACAATGGTATGAAGTCTGATGACTTTGTACGTAATGCTGGCTTAAGGCAATCGGTCCAATCTAATACCCATCTAATTCTTTGTTCTGGAAATGTCTCCAAGAAATCCAAATATTCAGATGCGTTCATCGGTCTATCGTTCTTATCAACCCTCCTATGGTGAATGACAATCCAGTTATATTCGACCAGTGGCAAACTATCAGCGACGGGTGAGCGTCTCTTGAAATGTTCCATAGCCCATATATACAGGATCCAGTTTGATTCATGAAAGAAATTTTCCCCTCTTTGACAATTCATACATGAAACAAATATGTCTGCCAATACCGTTAGTACTATAGAAGCTTTTTGGCCTCCAATACCGAAGAATAAATCAATTATGAGCTTGGTGGTCTTGAAGCCTATCTTCTTGTCCCTCCTGAGAAAAAGATAGATGCCGGCCATTATGAACCATATACCAATGGCCTTTTATGCTCCCACGTCAAATTGGATGAAAATGAAAAGTCTTCAACGTGTCTGTCGAACCCATTATTTGTTACAAACATATCAAATAGGAATTTTACATCTATGCTTCGATCTGACTTTTGCATTACAGATTCTTTTAACCAGTAAAATGACAGAACCTAGCCTTTCCCGAAGCCATTGGAAACACTATTGATGTATGTTCTGTTGACAAATTTAGCAAACCAGACACCTTTTCAATAGTAATAGTCATCCCTCAATTTCCGATCCTGAATGCTGAGCAACTGGGGTCCCATAAGTGAACCAAAGCTTCCACCAGGCGTTCATTTGCCTCTATATCTTTAAAATCACCAATCGGCCCTAAGAAAGTTACCACTTGATTGATTTCACTATAGGAAAAGAGTGTCGGCCATTTCTGAATTTCGGGTGGAACTACTAATATCTAGTAGATTCGTCGTGGACTATCCATCTGAGGCATGTCACATATATCAGATACTTTACTTACAGGCCTTACTTCTCGAGTTTACAAAAATTTAAACGTGCAATTCCCATAAAAGGGTTATATACCCACATGAAACAAGGTTGGCTTATTCCTAAAATGGGGATCCCTAGATTGCATCCCCTTCTAAAGTTAATGCATGATGTTAATTTATTAAGCAGGATAAAATATGTAAAAATTTTGAAACGATAATGTTACAAGGGAAATATTTTTTTTAATCCATAATGATGCACAATTTATTTGAGAAAGACGGACCACAAACTGTACAAAAGATTACTGACTTCAAATTTATGCATTTGACTACAAAATAGGTATGCACAATAGAAAATGCCTTAAAAGAAAAATTCAAGTTTGCAACTTGAACATGATACGTACAGGTCAAAATCAGATTTTTTTTTTTTTTAGAATTTATAAAAATTTCCATTATTGAACCCTCGGGCACTTTTGGTTTGCAAAAAAAATGAAATTTTATAAAAAACTTATAGATATCATATATCTATTTTTCTAGAAAGAAATGAACTTGTAAGATGAAAAATATAAATATGTTAAAAGTAGGTTGGTTTCCTACAAGAGCACTGTACCAGGGCTCTTTATTTTACGGTTGTGAATGCAATAAAAAAACGATAGAGAATGCGTTAGTTTTTCAATAAATATCATATGACACATTGACAAAACAAACAGCAATAAACAATACAACAGAAAAAAAATAAAAAAAGGGTGGATTCTCTCCTCTCGTGCCTAGTATACGTAATAGGGTAAGGCTGACTCTACCCTAAATTATTCTATATGGACGCATGAGGTTGAGCTCACTAATGCATCTAAACTCAATTAGGCTGTTGGTTCCCAAGCCTTCAAACCTAAGGGTAAGGGTCATCAATCCTAAAACCCTTGGTCGGTGGCTTGAGTGATCCCCCAGACACTGCTACGTGCACATCGTGTTTCGACCACATGTCCAAGTGGATCTTAAAGTCCCTGAATCTCTAGACTTATGGACTTAAGCCAAAAGTTCGAGTAATTTTCCAAACATGACTATGTGCACATCGTGCCACGCTCACATGCCTAAGTAGATCAATCCTATTATTAAAGGGATGGGTGGGTGACAACCACCAAACAGAAAAGAAAGGTTAAAACAATCATATGCACATATGATTATGCTCTTTTGAGAGAAGGGAATAACACTGTTAAACGCTCGAAAGGCTCTAAGGGTGACTAAACACTTCCCCAAATACAAACGCAATACGAACATACATCACAAACAGATAAACCATGCATTACATATAGAAGCGAGAGACGAAGGCGCATGTAAAATACAAAGAAAAATCTCAAACAAGAAAAGGTGCAATCCTAAACATCCAATTGAGATAAAATGAAAGGGTTAGAGAAGGAAAAAAATGACTAAACTTAATGCTCGGATTCACTAGTAATCCCCAGTGGAGTCGCCAACTGTCGCACTTCATTTTTCGGAAGATGAAAAAATGAATATTTTTATTTATTTGTTGGAAAAAGGGTGTAGGTTTTTTGTAAAAATAATTTTCTTAGAAAATGCTTTATTTTTGGAAAAAGAAAAGGTAGTTAGACAAAAAATTTGATTTTTAGAAAATACTTTATTTTTTAAAACAAAAAGAAAAATGGCCTAAAATGAGACTTTGAAAAAGCGACGATTTTGGGCCCGAAAATAGAGTCTAAAAAAGGATTTTTAGTGAAAATGAAAGTCGTCACTTGGTATTGAGTTTTGGTGTACCAAGTCACTAGAAAATATTTTATAAAAGGTAAGAAAATCGATAATAATTTATTTAGAAAATAATTTTGATAAAAATGTAAGAAAAAAAAGAAAAACCTTTTAGATAACTCCAGATATTTGAAAACAAGAGAAAAAGATTCGAGAGTCACAGTTGAAGAAAGAGAAGGCAAAGGTTTACACCTAAAGCACCCTTCCAACCTAACCGAAACTAGTTGCGAGATTTAGTCCAAATTTTCCTAACATAACCCTAAATTTTATCACATTTGGATGCAACTCTATGAATGCAAATCTAGACTTAAAAATATATATCGTTAAGGGACAAAATGTTTTATTAAAGTTTGATTGGGATTATCGCATTAATTGCAAAACCTGAATCTAGACCTAGATGGAGTCACGAGTGTAGATGCAAAACGGAATGCAAATAGAAAAGGAAAATAGTAGTATAAATAGTAAGTGAACAAAGGAAGTGGAGATGTAACATAACGAGTACGGAGGACTAATAAACTCATGACTAACTATTCCTACTCATGGAAGAGAGAACGGCTTGTTGAACCACCGATTCCCACATAAGTAGATGGCTATTTCTAGTCAAAATCACACAAATGACCTAAGATCCTATTTGAAATGTAATCTAAATGTCAAGCATTGAATATATATAAAAATAGATAATAAGAAAAATAATACATAAAAATCATGCAAAATGGAAAAAGGCCTAAAAGAGAAAATGTGTGTGAAATGATATGAAATGTATATACGAAGTGATTTTAATACTAAAATGACCTAAAGGTCTAGCGTTGGACTAGCCCATTTTCTAAAAATTCTTCGCTAGCGTTGGACTAGCGAAGAAACTGGAATTAACCACAGCTAGCATTGGACTAGTGTGGCAACAATATACATATATCATAATAAAGTAAGTAAATAAATAAATGAAAACATAAATTAAAGCAATAATCACCTACAAGCAGATAATAGCACATAAGAGCACATAGCACATAAGCATGATATTCTAAATGCAAAGTTCTAGGGAAAGCGAGTAAAACACATAAGCACATAGCACACATAGTACACAAAAGTCCTAACTATTACACCGATAAAGCCTAATTACAATCTAAAAATGGAAAAAAAAAGAGATGACCTATCTAATCTATCTATTACATTTTCTATCTAAAATATATAAGCTTTTGTTAAATAAACAAAAATATAAACTATCTATTACATTAACTATCTAAATACAAAATTTTTGCTAAATAGAATATCACCTATCTATTACATTTCTTTGAATAATTAAAATTAAATTTAAATAAATAACATGACATAAATAATAAATGCACACACATGAATAAAAATAATAAACACAAAGAGATATATAAAAAAAAAAACACATAGGAAACACATAGGAGCACGTAGGAGCATATAAAGAGACGTTGAAAAAGTGATAGAGATATCTCCCATTAGTAACTCGGTACAAATGCTAACGATATGAACAAACATATTAAGCTACCACTATTTAAATAAATAAACCATTAATTAAGTAATTTAATATTAAGCACTATAACTGTGCCACAATAGTTCAAAGCAATTACAACAATAATAAAAAAAATTTAAAAAGCAATAATTAAATATTTAGGAAGAAAATGGAAATTGTTTAGTTAAAAATAAAAATAATAAAAATAATAAAAATAAAATACAATAATACATAATAAAGCTTTTAGCACACAAATAAGAATCACCAAAATAACTAAAAGAGAAATAAAGAAAATAATTTGAGCATTAATTAGACAAAAGACCAAATTTTAGAACATTAATTATAAATTTAATAAAATAAAAAATAAAAATATGAAAAGAAATAATTAAAAGCCTTGAGGACTTAATTAAATCCTTTTTTTTGGCCAAAAATAAAAAATGTTCTAAAGTTTTGGGTTAAAAGTGAAAATTTAGGCAACATTCTAGAGTAAAAATGTAATTTACAACCAACTAAAGGACAAAATTACAATTTCAAACCATAGTTAAGGTAATAATATAATTTACAACAAATATAAAGGCTAAAATATAATTTCCAGTAAGCATAATAACAAAAATTAAAATTTTCAGCAAGTTTGAAAGCCAAATATGTAAATTACAGCAAGCCACTGGGATAATACATAATTTGCAGCAACAATTAATGAAAAAAAAGAAAAAGAAAAAAAATTCAGCAAGCTTGGGGGCAAAAATGCAAATTTCAGCAACATTCAAGAGTGAAAAATGCAATTTTAGCAAACACTCAAGGGCTAAAATGCAAGTTCTAGCTACTTGGAGGGCAAAAATATAAATTTCAGCAATATTGGAGGGTAAAAATGTAATTTATAGCAACATTTAAGGGTAAAAATGTAATTCCAGCAAAGCATAATGGCAAAAAAATAAAATTTCAGCAAGATTGGGGGACAAGAATGTAATTTTCAGCAACATGAGGGACCAAATTACAAATCCAGTGATTATGAAGGGGTCAAAAATATAATTTCAACAAGCTTAGGGGGTAAAAGGTGCATTTTTAGGCAAGCTAAGGGGGTAAAAATATAATTTCAGCAAGATTTAAGGGATAAAATTATAATTTTTAGCAACATTCAAGGACTAGAACATAAATCCAGCAAGATTTGGAGCTAAATTGAAATTGATAGGACCTAAATGAAGAGAAATTAAGAATTAGAGGGTCAATCTACAAATATTAAGAATCTAAATGCAACAATAAAAAATTTCAGGGTAGAATAAAAAGCTAACCAAAATCCTAGGGGCTAAAACATAAATACTAATATGGTAAAAATAATAAAAAAAGAATAAGCAAAAGAAACTAACTAAAACTATGTCCTTTTACGTCAAAACGACGTAGTTTTGGTAACATAATTTTTTTTTACCGATTTCGTTTCTTTTCATTTTTTTTCTTTTCTTTTCTCTATTTCTCTCTTTTCTTTCTTTTCTTCTTTCTTTCTTTCTTTCTTCTTTCCTTCCCTGCTTTTTCCAGATTTCTTTTTTATTTCTCTTTTTTCTCTCTTTTTCTTCTTTCTTTCTTTCTTTCTTCTTTCCTTCCCTGGTTTTTCTCGATTTCTTTTTTATTTCTCTCTTTTCTCTCTTTTTCTTCCTCTTCTTCCTCATCGTTTCTCTCTGTTTTTTTTCTCTCTTTCTCTCCTCCTCTCTCTTGTTCTTCTTCTTCCTCGCTGTTTCCTCCCTCCGACTCTCTCTTCTCTCGCTCTCTCTCTCTCTCTCTCTCTCTCTCTCTCTCTCTCTATTTCCCTCTCTCTATGTCTTACTCTCCCCTCTCGTTCTTTCTCTTTATGTTCTTCATTTCCCTCACAAATCGTAATTTCTAAATCCATTCAAAACCACTATCTTCATTCAATTTCTTTCTAGATTAACCAAAACCGAATCACATGTCTAGGGATTAAACACTATAATAAGGAAATAACAAAGAGTTTGAGGAATTTACCAGCTTAGGGGAGACTGCGGTGGTGTGATTGCCGATGGGTTGCTAGTGCTAGTTGTAAGTGCTATTGCTGCTGCTAGTCCGTGTATAGGTGGTGCCAATGGCTTGAAGTTTTGGTTTGAAAGTGGCTTTGGTAATGGTAGAGGAAAATTAGTGATGGTGCAAGGAGGCTGTGTCACTGGTGGTTGTAGTTGTGGGTGTAGCTGATTGGGCATGTGAGCGTGTGATTGGGGTGATAGTTGATGATTGTGTGTGTGTGTGTGTGTGTGTTTGGAGGTTATAGGGCCGGCCAGGAATTTGTTGGATTGAAGTGTGTTTGTGCACGTTGTGCAATGTGTTTGTGTTTTTGCATGTGTGTGCAATGTGTTTGTGTGTATTGTGCGTGTGTGTTTGAAACTGGTGTGATGTGTGTGCCGTGTGTTTGTGTGTATTGTGCGCGTGTGTGTTTGAAATTGGTGTGATGTGTGTGCCGTGTGTTTCTGTATGAATCTTGTAGCTGGTTGATGGAACTTGTTGTGTGTGTTTGTGTTTATGATTTTTGAATGGTTGTGAGTGTGTAAGTGTGTTGCGAGGATGAAAATGTGAGTGTGTGCAATTTATGTGTGGAGGTGTGCTTGGCCGAGAGAGTGCGCCAGTGAGAGGTGGTGTTTTGTGATTTGTGAGATCGTGGAGTAGAAAGAGTGGTGTGTGATTGTTGTTAATGATGAATGGAGCTGGGGGAGTGAGAGTGCAAATGTGAGTAAAAGGAAAAACAGAGAGAAGGAAAGTGGTAGGGGAATGGTGAGTGAAATGTGTGTGTCTGATGGAGGAAGAAAACCGAGAGGAAGTGTGAATGGTGAGCTTGAGTGTGTATCTTGCAATTGTGGTGAGGGGATGGCAGAAAAAGTGGTAAAAATGAACAAGAAAATTCTTAAAAATCTGATGAAAATGAGTGCAAATAGGGAGTGTGATGTGATTAAACAAAAGAGTAGTTGGGATAATGGTGTTTGGAAGCTATAGGTGTTGCTCGAGTGGCTGGGAAATGATGAAATTTGGAGTAGAAAGTATGGCTGACTAGCAGCCATTCCAGTAGCAACAGCAGCAACAACGCTGCTGCTGTTCAGGTAGCCCTTTTTTTTTAAAGGAAAAATTTTGTAAGGAAAATAAAGAAAAACAAATGAAATATAACAAAATAAAAGATACTTGGACTCCCTAAAATTAATAAGAAAATACTAGAATTTAGCATTATAGGAATAAATTAATAAAATCTACTATAAAGTTCAAAATTAATATAACACTGAAAAACGTGCTATTAATAGAAAAAAGATAAAATATTGAAATAAATACCAAATAATTTTTAAAAATCATGAAATTTATACAAAAAATTTATGAATATATGAAATGTGTATATAAAAATTTTCACTTGAACATTCTCGTAAAAAGAGTGCCTTGGGCAATGTGCCATTAAGTTAAACAAATACTAAAATTTTAAATAAATACTAAATGACTCCGAAAAAGCATTAAAATTAGAAATAATGATAAAAATAGTAAAATTATGTATTTAAAAAATAAATTAAAATAAAATAATATTTACATAGTGAAATTACTATTTTGTCCCTAATACGACTATTTAGTCACAATATATACAAAAAATTGCAATTAGCCCTCGAAAATTAAAAATATCCCCAAATGAAGTAAAATGTATCCTTTTTTATAAAGGGTGTGTCAAAATTTTGGTGTTTACAGGAATTATACTTTTAATTTTTCATAAATATAAAGTTTGGGATTAGTTGTCTTTAAATTTATAATGTTACATTTTTCTTGAAATCTGAGAAAAAGCAATAACCCCACCCCTATTTTTAGGGTACCCGCGTAGATTGGAGGCGGGTTAGGATCGAAAAATTATTGACCGAACATATTCGGGTTGGGTCAACAAAATTCCTTTTGGAGTGGGTACCATACCCCTACGTACCCCTATTAAACATACTGAATTTAAAAGACTCTTAATACATTAATTTTTAGCATTAAGTTAGGTTATTAAACACCTCCTTTGTCTCATTCTTACCTAAATCTTGAAGTTTTTTGAAAATGCTAAGGATTTGTAAATGTAAACATTAGAAACAAAATTTTAGCAGGTACAAGCGTATAGCATCTTTGAAAGAAATAACAACAAATGAAGCGACCGATATTTGATTCAAAATATACGTTTTCTCCAGGAATATTCAATCAACCAAACAAAAAAAAAGTAATTATCGAAACTTTTAGAACACTATTTATTTGCAAAACGGATGTGATCTGCAGTTTGTTTGGTTCAAAGTTTGAAGATGAAGTTAGAATTCTATGCATTTGAACAATGACGTAAAATTGTTCATTCATGGAAGCAGTTACATTCAATTGGAAACAAAAATAAACAGGAACAATTGCTTATCGCCATCACTATACCAGAGATGTAAAAGTTTTATCATAATGTTTCACCAAAAGTCGAGTATTATTGCGTTTAAGTTAATTTTAAATCAGAATATGTTTAGTAGAATTAATATAATAATCAAGAATATGACTTTTGATAAGCTTTTGTAAATGTAATTTGCACAGGACTAACTTCTCATACTATTATCTTTAGTCGTACGGTTGTCTAGTATCTTTTTTTCTTTTTTCTTTTTGGTTTGTAAATCACGTCAACATGCATGAGTATACAAGTTAAAATGGTAATGCTTGGGCATCCCTTTTTTTAAGAAGAAAAAGTCTTGTGTTTTTTTTGGGTTAACTTTGCATAGGTTGCAGCAGGGTTGGTTCTATTACCAAACTACCTAAAAAAAAATAACTGTTTTAGGGGCTAAGAAGGGAGATGCAATGGCGGTGCCTCTAGGAAGAGTCCGGTGGAAATATAATGCCGTCAAAAGATCTAATCCAGAAATAGTATATTCGGATGATTTTATTTGTTATACTCAACAAGTTCAAGGATTGTAGTTTGAATGGGATTATGATTGATAATTGCCATATGAGAAATCTAATAGCAAGGGCATGTTTAGTCATCACAAAAAAAAGAAACATGAATATATTATATACTAATAGATAATAGATAATAGACATATACTCGCGTTTGGTTGTGCAGCAACACCAGACATTCACAAATTTTGCTCGAAAGAAACTCCATCATTAAATCCTAGACAGTTTTCATGCTAAGGATGTTACAAAGACACCATAAGGTTCAGATATTCATCACCATAATACATCACGACAATGATGCAAGACATCTTTGACAGCATCTATTATTAACAACTCAAACTCATGGTTTGTTGGACAACCTTTCATATCACAATTTCCAACATTGTTTGCATAAAGAAGCATGCATAGACACACGCCAGAACGGGTCCAGGCATACCCCAGACATTTTATATATGTGTGGTTGCGGGTGTGAGTAACAATTGTGTGTATAGTCTTAACAAAACAACAAAACAAGATACAGTAACACACTTAGCAAGCATCATCCGTGTATAACACTGAAGCCCAACCCAAAAAAAAAAAGCCGACAACAACAAACAACTGAGGATTCTTGATCCAATCCAAACATTATCTCAGAGAATCAGATGCCATTCACATGGAATCTTAATGCCGTGTCGTTCAACAGAAAACAAAAATTTCGTGGTCCGCCGCCCCAAAGAAAAAAAGAAGAAGAAGGGCCATCCCTCCTCTCAGGGAGTCATTGGTGGACTGCCTCATTGGACCCCCTACTTTATGAAACTTGTGCAGTGGAGATCCATGGACACACTGGGATAGACTGGGGGAAGTCAGATGAAAAACTTTATTTTCGCTTCCAAATTGGATGACTTGCACGCACACAGCCTAGACAATGCTACTAGATACCTCATTCTGCGAGTAACATGGTTAGTAAGCAGATACAACGGTACAAGATACCTCATTTTGCGAATTAAAATGCTATTGTTATAGCCTTTTGATCACTTAAACTAGTCCAAGGAATGACCAAGATTTTGCACTGACTCAAAAAGAGGCTACACACAAATCAACAAAAGAGGATCGATGTAAAACTATTCCGTGTAGAGTAGTAAACATTATCACAAACGAGATTTGCATTTTCCCAGCCCCACAATAAAAAACAGAAAGTATTTAAATTCAGAACAAACCATTTTACACATATGATTTGAGTTCTACTCAAACTTTTTTTATGGAGAAGGTAACAGCACCGTCGCTCCATTACACTGCAAACACCTCTTTACCCGAATCAACAATCAATAAAAAACCCAACATAATTGAAAAAAAAGAATTAAATTAACAAAAACTAAATGCAAAATGTAAGCACTGAAAAACTTTTTTTTTTTTTGGGGGGAGGGGGGGGGGGGAGCTTGTAAGCAATATAAATACTCGTAGTATACCTGAAATGATCGCTGGCGAAAGTTTCAAGTGAAACATCTCCGGAGATCAAAATCAACTGTTCATTCTGTTCCTTTCAATTTTTGATCAATTAAAAACAACATTTCTTTTTTGGGTCCAAAAAATGTAGTACTACCATTGAGAGCTGCCGTATGACATCGGACGGGACTTCGAAGTGAAAACTACGAAATAGGAGAGAGAAGAGGGGATTTGGCGGGGAGGAAGGGAAAAAGTATGAAATGCACCATGTGGTGCATTTTATAAAGTATAAAACTATTGTCACGTAACGTATTAAAATCAATAATTTATTGTAACGTGACGATGATGAGTCACATCTTGTATTAGATTTGACAACGTATTACATTAGAACTAATAATTTATTGTAACACGACGATAATGAGTTACATTTTGTATTAGATTTAACAGTGTATGATTGGTTTTAGTGCGTTATACCCGCAATACTTACTTAGGAGGAAGAGGGGTTTATAAGTGTGAAAAATTTTTTCTAATGAGTTGACTCGATTAATATTAGGGGTGTGCAAGTTGACCCGGTGACCTGAAAATTCGGCCGATCCGATCCGGACCCAATTTGAAAAATGCGAGTATCCGACCCGTCGGGTTTTAGTGGATATGGGTCATATGTGGGTTACTCTATTAAGCGGGCCGGATATGGATTATGATTTTTCAAACTCGATGGGAATCCGACCTGATCTGCATATGGGTGTAATGATGTAATTTTATAAGGTTTCCTAATATTAATATGTGATATTATTATGTAATATTACTATGTGATATTATTATTATTATGTAATATGCTATTGGATATTATTATGTGAAATTACTATGTAGTATTTGTTATTTTTTATTAATATTAATATCAATATCTTTTATTCTTATAAGGTTTTCTAATATTAATATGTGATATTATTTTGTAATATTACTATGTGATATTATTATTATGTAATATGCTATTACTATGTAGTATTATTATGTGAAATTACTATGTAGTATTTGTTATTTTTTATGAATATTAATATCAATATCTTTTATTCTTATTTTGTAATCCTAGGCAGTAAAGAGTACCACATTATCAACATTGAAATGTGAAGAATTGAAGATGCGGTAATATAAAATCTAGTTATGATAGTTGCCTTGTGTGTTTTTTTCATTCTTAAGATTTGTGTGTACGGTGCTTCTCTGTCTCAAAAAATTAAAATTTTCTTTAGTGCTTGCGATAAATTCATGGTTTGTAACATTTGATTTAATATATGTTATTTAACTTTATATTTGTTATAAATGTCACTCTAGTTATTATTAGACTATCTAGTATTTGAGGTAAATTTAACAGTATGCTGGTATGACCTAAAAACATGTGGATATTCGACCCGAAAAATACAGATATTCGACCCGCCGGATACCTCCATATGCGGATACGGATACAAGTTACAACTTTATCTGACCCACATATAGTAGGTTGGGTCAGAAAATACCCTATGTGGGTTAAATATTCGACCCGTGCACACCCTTAATTAATATATTCTTCAACTGGATTGACACGTCGTGGAAGTGCCACAATCTGGAAATATTAATAAGAGTGAACAGGATCTGGTCATCTCTATGGCGACTCACTTCCAATTGCACTAGATAATGAAGAAATAAATAAATTATGGGTGGATATTAATGCAATAAGTGCGATACCAAAGCAACAACCGTGTATTATTCTCATGCAGATCCCTTCACATTTGTAAAATTTTTTCGAATCTCAATTTCTACGACACAAAATTTAAACAACATAGTCCAGGCTTTGATTTGTTTCAGAGAATTGTCTCTGAAGCTCTGCGATTGATCATAGTGATAGGGCGCAATTTTTTTGTTATAGTATTTGGTCTAATCGCTGAATGGCAGTATGTATTAGATAATTATCCCGATTAAAACAACGTCTATCATGGTTCATGTGGATTGGGATCTGATTACACTTCATCGTTGTGGGTTGGGCTCATTGGGCTGGCAGGAAGGCCCAGGGCTTAGCCAAGAATCAGTGTGAACTATCGGTATTTTTTTAATCCAGAAAAAGTCCAACAAATTTGATTTCTTGCATGGGCTTCAATAAGTTCCCGCACTAAGTCTTTGGGCTCTACCAAAAACTAGCAGTGTTTAGTACAGGACGGACAAGTGAATTTATAGTTTTCTTCCACAATTTTTTTTTTTAATTTTTTATCATGAACTATTTTCATTGATGTTGAAGTGCTATCAAATTCTACCAGATTTTGACAGCAGATATTGTTTTGATAATAGAAAATTTCCAATTTTTCGTGACTTCTGAAATTCATCCGTGTAAAGGGGATTGACGTCCAGGGACCGTTGGTATCTTTAACGGGATGGCCTGTTACAAGTGTTGCACTCGAAAACACGACTTGGGTGGTCGTCGGGGGTGGTTGTTGTTATTGTTGATGATGTTGAACGCTGCTTCAAATTCTCCAACTCGCGATAATAACATCAAACAATCGGCCATGGTGTTTGTGTTGTCGAATTCTGATTCCCTGGCCCTTTTGATTAATTATATGATCTTTTTAACATTTAAGATTAGGACATATTTTTTGTATTATTATGGAGGGTAAAGATATTTTCATTGCTGAATTTTAACTCAAAAGCGGTTAGATGAATAAGTTGAAACAAAAAAAAAAAAAAAAAAAAATCTTATTACTGCACAAGAATATAGCATGCAGTAGCGACCAGAACAAGCACGAAATATGGCCTGTAGGCGTCCCAGATACAGTTTGTACGTATGCATACATAGGTAAATAAAAAAGGGAATATTAAAATGAAAACTGATTTTGACACTTTAAGATTTGTTAAAGGTATTTTTAGAAAATTTTCAATCCAATAAAATAATCAATACCCCATTTTTTATTACAATTACAATCACTTCATTACTTTCCCTGTGTAATTAGAATAAAAAATTGGGGTATACTTATATTTTTATTCTTGAAAGATCCAAAGAAATTGTCACTAACAAATATGAGAGTGTCAATGTTAGATTTAAAAAAAAAATTTATTGACAAATAAACAGCATATGAATAATGAATTTTCACAGACCTTATCCCTGCTTAACTTGAGAAGTGGAGGATGAGATCATATTATGATTCTATATGTTATGGACTTCAACCTCAAATTCTAATTATTCTTTCAGACATTTTTCAATTTTTTGAATTTTTTAAAAGTAGTAAAGGTTTACGAATTGTTTTGCCACCTAAAATCAAGGAGCATTATATAACCGAAAGTAAAGGGTAAAGAAAACGGTTCAAATTTGACGTCCAAAATCTCAATCCCCATTTTCTAAAGATTTGAGTTATTAAAATATTTAAATCATGTAATTAAATTCTTTTTTAAGAATCACAAATGAAAGGAAAAGAATCCGTAGACAGATTAAGAAAAGGGCAGAAATTTTTAGGCTTTTATTACCATAAGATCCTGACGAAATAAAAATTTATGCACGTCTCGTGGAACATCAGTATTTCAATTAAAAATTATGTGAATTACAATTACATAGTAGCCCAAGTTTCGGCTTCATTTCAGTGTGGCTTTTACACGGTGCATGGACAATTTTAAATTTTAATTTTATTAAAAGTTAATCTATGACTAATTTTGATTTAGTTAAAATTAAGCAAATTCAGATTCAGATTAGAAGAATGATGAGAAACTTAAACCAATCATTTTACTCCGAAGGAAAAAAAAATACAAAATAAACCCTGGAAAATAAGGAAGCCTTTACATTTTAAAATATTTATGTAACTCAAATATGATAAGGCACAAATTGTTATTGGCAATTTTTAATCCTATAGTTGATGCATCACACTTTTTTTTTTGGCTTTTAGAAAAGGGATAATTACACAAACCTCCCTTGAGGTTTATGACAATTGCAGGCAGTACCCCTCAGATTTTGAAAATTACACTTAGCTCCCCTCACTATGCAAAAGGACTATAATACCCTTACAACAATACTTTTTTTACAACAATGCTTTTTTTTTTTATACGACAATGCTTTTTTTATTTTTTTGAGAGAATTTAATAAAAAGAACAAAATAAGAGTAAAGATTTTTTTTTTCAAACTATTCAGTAGTTGTAATTGGCAAAAAAATAGACGTGTTTTTTCTCCTTTTTTTTTTTTAAAGTTGATTGATGTTGAATATATTGGTGACTTTGATTCCACAATTTGGTGGTGATGTTGAATAGTACTCTTAGATTCATGGTAATGGTAGAGGTGTTATTTTTTTTTCTTTAATTGGTGAGTGAAGACAGTATTAAATTTTTTTTAAACAAAAAATTTGGTCTTATATTTTTGACAAAGTTACTTGAGAAAAAAATCTTTCACTTAAAACCAAGAGGGTAAATTTGGAAATTCATGTAATTTTGCTGCTGATGTCATCATTTTGTTACCCAAACAATGAAAATAGGGGAGGTAAGTGTAATTTTCCAAACCTGAGGGGTACTGTCTGCAATTGTCATAAACCTCAAGGGAGGTTTGTGTAATTATCCCTTTAGAAAAAGAATCACGACATTAATGAATGATTGCTAAATTTGGGAGGAGATACCTAATTTTCCTATAAAGATTTTTATGTGTCTTTTTGCTTCGATCAATTAATTATTCGTGCTATTCTTTCCAAATATTAAAGTTGATTCAGTTCAACCCTTTATAACTAACACCCACGTTGTTTTCTTTCCTGCCCTCACCTATGCCTCTCTCTCCTTCCCCCGTCAGCACCATAAACAGAACGCCTTTTCTCAACTTAAAATTGGCGGTGCGTGAAGAATATTCATTCTTTTTTTATTTATGCTGTTTTAGTGCTATTTGTTGTTTAGTCAATTCCTGTTGTTCTATACAAAAGCATGGAGTTCACTGTATGTAATTATTTACGTGTCCACTGTATTTAAAGCAGTATGATGTGATACAACAGGTGGTGGATAAATTTCAGAAGGATGGATCACACTTGGTTCCCTCAGCCCCTTATGCAGCACATTATGTTCTTTCTCCCCCGGATGATGCTGCTCGGGTGTGTATTTTATCCAATTCATGGTGGAATGCGTGGGCTTCTCTCCCTGTGTTGGATTTTGTTTTAAATGAAGATGTGTTCACTGGCAATTTTCTCCCAGCAAGAGGAGCACAGAAAATTAATCTACAAGAGGAGGAGGAGGAGAAGGGACAAGAATTTGTACAGTTCGATGAAGATTCATTGATAGCTCTTCATAAATACAAGGCAATTGTAGAGGAATTCAACCCTAGTCTAACGCTTTCATATACAAAAATTGCCTCTCGCATCAATTCTTGGTTAAGATTGGTCACATGGAATTGCATCAAAGTATTAGATCTAGACCTAAATTGTCTAAACAAGAAGAATTCCAGGCACAATCGTGCCTGTTCCAATAAAGAAATCTCCGGGCACATCCTTCCCTGTTCCATTTTGGCATCCATTGCCAAATCACTGATGGTTCTAAAGCCCAGGGGTTACAAGTTGGAGGACGCAAGTCTAATCACTAACTACACAAATTTTAATGGCTTAAAGGAGCTGTCCCTGGTTGAGGTACACATTAGGCAGCAGATTTTTAATAGTCGGATCATATATTGCCCTGCCCTTGAGATCTTTATACTCAAACATTGTCATGGTGTAAAGAAACTTATAATGTCTAACTCTCCTAAGCTTCAGAAAGTCAAGCTGCGCAGGGAAATGTAGAATTTATTGAAAGCATTAATATTTCAGCTCAACTACTCCAATCTCTTTACTACTGGGGGCGTAACAGAAAGTTGGAGATCAGCATGGCAGCTTTCAAATGTTTGAAAGAATTGACTGTAGTATTTGCCCAAATTTATGATGACATGTTTGAAAATCTTGTTTCTGAATTGCCTTTCCTTGAGAATTTGTTACTGCATCTATGTTTAAGGTTGCAGAGGGTGAAAATTTCAAGTCATAGGCTCAGAAAATTAAGTCCGCGTGTGCCAAGTAATTTGCTGGAGGCTGTGATGGATACCCCAAATCTCATTTCCTATCAATATGTCGGTGCTAGCTTGCCATCAATATTTTCAATCAGGGCACCAAGTCTGAAGAAGGCTAAGCTCACGTTAATGTCAGACAGACAATCCTATTGATACGTTTTGTTTTGTTAATCTGAGGGAGTATATAGGAAAATTCAAACACCACAACTCTTTTACCTTGGATCTCTATTCAGACATTGTAATTCTGCATCCAAGTTGATTTTCTACCATCTGTTATCAATTTTTTTTTTTAGTAATTGCGATTATAGGCAGATCACAAGAAAAGTAACAGTATCACCTATATTTAGTGTTCCTCATAATATCAAGTTGAATTTCACTAAAAAAATAATAATAATATTAAGTTGCATGATCATTTCTAATTAAGGTTCACCCTAGGTACAAGACTTTTATTGTAGACTCAATTCACATAATAGCTCAAGAGTACAGCTCAAGAGTTAGTATAGTGAGGTTTTCACTATAAATATCCCCCTTTCAACCCATTGTTTTTTTTTTTTTTCATACAAAGTAGTAAGTTGTTAAAGACTGTTGTTTCTTGGGAGAAAAGATGAGGTAGTTCTGGCTGTAACCATTGACAGCTATCATGAGGCAAAACGCTTGCGACCAGTTCTGGGTTGGAATCATCCTTCATTAGTCAACACTATTCCGTAAGTGTTTAAGAAACTTGGAACTTACACCTGTTTTCTGTGCATATAACTAATCCGTTCTAATTTTTTGTTTGGAAACAAGGTTCCATTGCGGGCCTTGTAATTGGAGAAGACCCGAAGCATTGGCCAACTTATTAGACGTCACGGCAAACCCCTCAGTGCAACTGGAGCAGTGAGTATTTCTTATTACTTAGTTCATGGCTAATATATATATATTTTAAAAAAAATTTGCATTCAATTCCACATCTAGACGTTTCTAGTGCTCGTATTTTTTTTTCTTTTTCCTTTTTTTTTGTTCAGTTTCCTCACTGTGGCCATGTGGGAACTGTGAGGATCCTACCAACCACGGCCGGGATTTTGTTTTGTATTTGGAAGTTCTGGTTCTTCGACCAAGAGTATGTTGATTTCAACTCTCAATGACTATGCTAGGGAATATCGCATCAACAACGAAGACGTTTGGTTACAACCTTTCACACTCACCAATGGGAGCTACATAATGGACATAGGTGGTGAGGAACAGCCTGGACGATAGAGGGAATGCTTCACAGTGTTTCTGTTCCTCCGACTTGTCAATGTTTATAAAGGAGAGGTAAGTCTGAAATAGATTATATCATAGAAATACAGAACTAGGAAGGAGTGGTGTTTATGTGATGTTATACATGAAATTTGCTAATCTACTACATCAGCCCGTGAAATTTGCTATTTAACATATACGTGGTTAAATTACATTATGTCTTATGGTTGTGATAATCTTCTCTTTCCAGAAACCAACTTCTACTCGAGTAACCAAAAAAAAAAAAAAAAAAAAAAAATTTGTCTTATGGTTGTGATAAACTTCTCTTTCCAGAAAACTTCTATCGAGTAACCCCAAAAAAAAAAAAAAAAAAATCAAAAAATCATGTCATTGAATTCTTTCAAAAAATCTACAAATTAAAGGAAAATAACGCACAGATAAGTTAAGGAAAGGGAGGAAAGTTGCTCTAAAAAGGAAAGGAGAAAAAAGTTGCACCAGATTCTCCCTCCTAACCGTTAAATATTGAAACATCTTAATTCATTTTAATCTCAAACATAAATCATATTGTGAATATCCTACGATTTTTTACATATATTTACTAAATTAATCCATCACAAAAGGCTAAATTTTTTGGCCTCTATTACCATAAGATCACAAGGAAAGAATAATTTATGCACATTTCATGGAGGATCAGTATTTTATTAAAAAAAAAAAAGCAAATAACAAACACATCCTAGCCTAAGTTTCGGCTTCATTTCATTTAAAGGAAGAAGGGATTGAACATTATTTTTCTTGAAAAATTCTTTTTTGTTCCTTTAGATCTTTCCGCATGAATTATGCTTTAAAGTATGCATACGCGACATCTAAACCAGAGTTGTTCACAGTACAAAGAAAAAAATGTTTCTTCCAGTTCCCCCTTTCATTTCTATGTAGCTATGACACAGTGCACCAACGACTATTAAATTTAATTTCTATTAAAAAGTTAATCTATGACTAATTTTAATTTAGTTAAAATGAAGCAAAATTCAGAATCAGATCAGGAGGATGATGAGAAACTTAAACCAAACATTTTACTGCAGAGAAAAAAAGTACAAAATGAAATCTGGGAAATAAAGGAGTCTTTACATTTTAATTTATTTATAAAACTCAAATATGCTGAGGCATAAATTGTTATAGGCAGTTTTTAATCCTATATTTGATGCATCATTGTTTTATTTTTCTTTTGGCTTTTAGGAAAGTAACACGACATTAATGTGTGACTGCTAAAATTGAGAGAAAATTCCTAATTTTCTTTAATTTTTTTTATACGCAAGTTTTTTGTATCTTTCAATTTCCATCAATTAATTATTCGTGTTATTCTTTCCAAATATTTTGGAAAGTTGACTGAGTTCAACCCTTATAATTAACACCCTAGAAAGTTGACCGAATTCAACCCTTTATAACTAACACCCATTTGGAAAGTTGACTGAGTTCAAACCTTTATAATTAACACCTATTTGGAAAGTTGACTGAGTTCAACCCTTTATAAGTAACACCCACGTTGTTATCTTTCCTGCTTTCATCTATGCCTCTCTGTCTCCTTTCCCCGTCGGTAACATAAACTGCTTACACAGAACAGACAGAACGCCTTTTCTTTCTCAATTTAAAATTGAAGGTGCGTGAAGAATATTCATTCTTTTCTTGTTTATGCTGTTTTAGTGCTATTTGTTATGTAGTCAATTCCCGTTGTTCTATACAAATGCATGTTGTCCACTTTATGTAATTGTCTACGTTTTCACTATTGTTAGCTGCTAGGAAGCGCAGTATGATGTCATATATCTTCCTAATTAGTAGTTTATATTTTGCTCTGTAATATATAAAAAATAATCTATTAAATAAATCGAAAGAGCAACAAAGAGAAAAGATTGGCCCTAAGAAGAAATGCAATAATATTTTTGAAAAAAAATAAAAGAATTTATTTGTAACAAAAATGACGTACTATCCTAATAATTTCTTGGGCTTTGGAAAATATATTATAGTTGTATACTAAACTTGCTATTGTCCAATGTTACATAGATTTCGATAGCGCTATATCATTGGTGGTGAATAGATTTCAAAGCGATGGATCACACTGCCGAGTTGCCTATGTCCATTCTGCAGCACATTATGTTCTTTCTCCCCCCGGACGATGTAGCTCGGGCGTGTATTTTATCCAAGTCATGGTGGAATGCGTGGGCTTCTCTCCCTGTGTTGGATTTCATTTTAAATGAAGATGTGTTCACTGACAATTTTCTCCCAACAAGAGGACCACGGAAAATTAATCTACAGGAGGAGGATGTGGAGGAGGGACAAGAATTTGTCCAGTTCGTTGAAGATTCATTGATAACTCTTCATAAATACAAGGCAATTGTTGAGGAATTCAATCTTAGTCTGACGCTTAGGGATACGAAAATTGCCTCTCACATCAATTCGTGGTTAAGATTGGTCACATGGAATTGCATCAAAGTATTAGATCTAGACCTAAATTGTCTAAATAAGAAGAATTCCTGGCACAATCTTCCCTGTTCCGCTGAGGAAAATTCCTGGCACATTCTTCCCTGTTCCATTTTGGCATCCATTGCCAGATCACTGACAGTTCTAAAACTCAGGGGTTGTAAGTTGGAGGACGCAAGTCTGATCACGAACTACACAAATTTTAATAGCTTAAAGGAGTTGTCCCTGGTTGAGATACACATTAGGCAGCAGATTTTTAATAGTCTGATTATATGTTGCATTGCTCTTGAGATCTTTACACTCAAATATTGTCATGGTTTAAAGGAATTGCTAATATCTAACTGTCCTAAGCTTCAGAAAGTCGAGCTGCTCCAGGGAAATGTCGAATTAATTCAAAGTATTAACATTTCAGCGCAACTACTCCAGTCCCTTTGCTACAGGGGGAGTAACAGGAAGTTGGAGATTAGTATGGATGCTTTCAAATGTTTGAAAGAACTGGCCGTGGATTTATCCCAAATTTACGATGACATGTTTGAAAATCTTGTTTCTCAATTGCCTCTCCTTGAGAATTTGTCACTGTATCTATGTTTTAGGTTGCAGAGGGTGAAACTTTCAAGTCTTAGGCTCAGAAAATTAAGTCTGCGTATGCCAGGTACATTGTTGGAGGCTGTGATAGATACCCCAAATCTCATTTCCTATGAATACGGTGGTTCTAGCTTGCCATCAATATTTTCAATCAGGGCACCAAGTCTGAAGGAGGTCAAGCTCGCATTAATGCCAGACAATCCTATTGATACATTTTGGTTTGTTAATTTGAGGGAGTATCTAGGAAAATTCAAACACCACAACTCTTTTTCCTTGGATCTCGGTTTACGCATAGTAAGTCTGCATCCAAGTTGATTTTCTACCATCTAATCTCGCTTTTCTTAGTTTGATATTTTTCTTTTTAATCTTTCTCATTCATTCCTTGTACAAAACTTTATCGGATATCTTTTCTGCTGCTGAACTTGATATTGGCGGCGAAGGTGGACGTGGAATTCATCCTCAAGAATGTGAGGCATTGTTTGGTAAAACCAGTACCTGTTGTCCAGCAAATGAAGATAAAAAGTTGGAGATCAGAATATAGTTGTGGGGATTTGTTGGATGGTTTGTTTTGGTGCTGTCATCCCGAAACTCTACATTTGGTAGAGTTCAATAGTAATTTGGTAAAGGTACATTCGGTTCTCTTTGCTTTTATTGCGTGAAAACTTGTTGAAATTACTGTAAGTTGTATTTTCATTGGACTGTTTGAGGTAACATTTCTCGTTATTTCTGTCCACAGTTACTGCTCAAACAAATGAATGAAGTACCAAAATGCGGCAGCACTAGTTCTGTCAGATCTTGGCGTCATTACGTAAAAGATATCCAAGTTGATAGCTTATCCAGCTATGAAAACGGGATTCCTTTCCCTAGTTCTTCGCTCACATCTGTGAGGCTTAGCGAAAGCGTTGTTCAATTCAAATGGCGAGATTGATGCCCTTTAAGTCCTTCCAAATTGCTTCTGCATTTTTGTGATAAGTTGATATTGCTGCCGGAGTCGCTAAACTGGATGTTGTAGTTAATTTTTTGCACACTTGAATTATTCTTTTGCCTCACTTCATTTTGCTCTCCTCTAGGACAGCATTATCCACAGCGATATTTGCTTCAAATTTGGTTGCTTCACTTTTCTCACCGTGCGGCAGGTAATCAAATCTTTTTTAACTTTTTACCAAAGCACCGTGCGGCAGGCCGTGCAAGGCCTGGGGCGACGCGTGAGAGCCCAGTTGTGAATATGATGGAGTCTCTCCCTACAAAAAAATTGTGTTAATAACATGTATAAAGATGGCCGAGGGCCAATGATCCACGCCTATCATATTTTATCAGGTGGTGTGGACTACATGATCAACTTTTTTTTTCTTTTTTTATTAAATCTATAATATTACATGAAGGAAGGGAATTTGGTGTTGGTGGAATTCAAACCCCCAACTCTGGGTAGAATCTGGAGTTCTAACCGTTCGATATCTATTCATCAACTTTGTTGAATCTTGCTTTCGCCCAGTATTTCCCGTCAAACCGATCCCTCAATATTTATGAGAAAGAAATTTATATCAAAAATCCACGCCGAGTTCAATAACTATTACTATAATAACTCTTTTCGCCCCCAACTTTCCACTTCTCTGCCTATTACCTATTGCTTTCTTTTTAACATTTTACGTATATTTGTAATTATCACAACGCGTATTTATAAAATATTTTTTAATTGCACAAGAATGTCTCGAGATCATACCGGTAATTATTGCAGAGCGCGAAAATGGAAGCGAAAAATGCATGTTTGGTATTACAAAAATGTGGACACATTATACGGCATATGATGCGCAAATTTAGAGCCTGGTTTGAGAAGTAACAAGTATTAATTTGGTAAAAATTTTGTAAGTTTGCAGTCTAGAAGAATACTCCAAGATTGAAGAAAATTGAAGAAATGTTTTTGAATTAAATCGTCAGGTATTTGGTAATTCATGACAATGGTTTTGTTGCTTGTCCAAAGCTAATATGGAGTAGTAATAACTAGTAAACAATGGAAAGGAAGCTACAATTCACAATGAAGTGAAAAAATTGCCTTGTCGTAGTGTGCAAACTAATATTTTGTTCAAACACATTCCTTACCCAAAAAAAAAAAAAAAAAAAAAAAAAAAAACTTCTAGTCCCATGAATAAGACAATTGCGTCAATCAAAACCAAATAAACTAAGAAGTAATCCCTTATGGGACAAATTAGTTCTTATATCTAAACTCGATAAAATTTTTCTCAAGAGGCAATATATGTTTGAATCACTGATTTAACGATTAGAAACCTAAAAGGAATTGTGAACACAAAATTTTACAAGTTAAATATGCGGCAACCCAGACTTCAATTGTTGTAACAATCCAAATCTACACCAAGAATTAGCCCATGGTGTAAGAAAATTATGATATTATATTAGACGCAATAATGATAGGATAATGACAGCATGCTATTTTTAGGAAATTAATGAAAAGAAATATGGTAATAGTTTTGACTCCCGAGCCGTGGAAGTTACTTTACCTTTCTTACTAACCTATTAATATCAACAAAAGCTCCAAATTCTGCAACAAGTTTTCCCTCTACGTGACATTTTGAGCAATCGTATCCCACTTGTTGCCTGCCTTAAACATGTTAAGCTACGTGCATATATAGGTGTTGAATTGTCCAGCCATGCAAATGAGGCTTCCATTTTCCAATCGGTTAATGTTGAATGCACATGATCCCAAACTAAAGTGGCAAGGCAAAGATATGTATCTTGTTTATGGACCGAGATCATG
The DNA here is from genome assembly GCA_024721245.1 of Mitragyna speciosa. Classification (NCBI taxonomy): domain Eukaryota; kingdom Viridiplantae; phylum Streptophyta; class Magnoliopsida; order Gentianales; family Rubiaceae; genus Mitragyna; species Mitragyna speciosa. Next base: position 4,548,731 of record CM045552.1, read on the forward strand.
ATGCTATGGTGGTAGATTGGCCAAATAATAAATACATGAGTTACATTACAAACTATTAATTGCAAGGTTCATCAAAGAGGTTGAAATTTGATTACACATACAAAATCTCTGCTTCAATTAATTAGATTTATGTTGTTTGCCTTACTCAATTAAGTTGTGATCGAAAATCGAGTCCTCTAATTTTAGAAGAAACGAAGAGTAGAAGAAACAAGAGACCCGAATCATGATAACCAGACGACAACGGCAGTAATGTAGATGTAGAAATGCTTAAGCTTTGGGCTGAACAGATTTTGAAATGTTTATATGGTTTCTGGCGCGAGTCAAACGTGTTAGACAGTTTAAAAGATTTCATTATACATAATATAAACTGGATTTCTTTTTTATTTTTTTAAGGCACAAAAAAAGATTACGTTATCAAATTGTGGGAAATTAAAAGGCTATAATCAAGTTTCACGTCCTTTTCTACCCGCAAAAATAAAAATTAAATTTCACGTCTTTTTCTAGCCAAAAATAGAGAAACGAATAGAATCAAACCTAATCATCGTACCTCCGATTTCGTTAGGATGTGGAAATTTACTTCCGAATTGACCGTTGCTTCCCTTCTAAGAGCCTGAGACCCACTCGCTACCAAATAGTCTTGTGCCAGAAGAAATATATATATATTTGGTCAAAATATGAGAAAAGACTTGAAAATTACATAGTTTTGTCTGTTTGCGTTTCCATGAGAAGGAAAGAATTTCCCAACAAACAAAAAAAAAAAAAAAAAAAAGGAAAGAAAAGAGTAAAGAACGAAAATGATAAGTAAACAAAAACAACTGAACAAGAATGACACAAAACAAATTTATAGAGCAGGATTTATTATACGTCAAACAGTAAGAAAATATATACGCTTTTGAACTATACACATCAGTAAATTCTTGAAGTACTAAAAAAGTGAAAATATTAGTGAAACATATTTAAAAAAAAAAGTAAAAAGATTCAATCTTGTAAATTTTGCCATTCTTTTAACTTTTTTGAATCTACAAGTTACCTAAAATTCCTTAAACAGAAAAATGAAAAAACAAATTGATAACATTTCTTGAGAGGAAAAAAATATATGCCATTATAAGGAATTTCTAAGCATAAAAGTCTAATACATGTTTGCACTCTTCCTATGTCAAAGTATTCAATGATCTAACCCATGACCTAATTTCGAGAGTTTGGATTTTGGATGCAAGTAATCGAAGGGATTGGTTAGCTGAATCACATAAACATAAGGGCAAAATTTAAATTCCCTATTAATCCCCATTCTTTCCCCATCCCAAAAAAACCGCCCACTAATTTTTGTTTCTGCGTGAGATTGTTGCATTTAGCAATTTTAGTGATATTGTTTTATTCTCATTGAGCATGATGAATTGTGCTCGCAAATCAAGTATAAAAAATTTAGTTTTCTTTCTTATCAAGTAATTTATATTTATATATATGTATAAGGGATATTTTTTATTAAAAGCAATGTACACTTTACTGAATATATTTACCCCATTTTTTAAAAAATTCTGATAAGCATAGGAAGAGAATTGAGCAAATTTTTAGTTTAGATTACACGCAGAGAACCAGTAATACACTAAACAATTTTCATATGGAAAATGGGCAGGAAGGTATCCAACCATTTGTTTTCCCTTCTACCACAAGGCGTTAAACACCTACTAGTTAATCTTCTTATTCTTCTTCTTTTTTTTTTTTTTGGTCTAATTTTGACAGTAAATCTCTTTTTCTCTTATTATAACAAAATATTATGAGACGTACTCGATGTTTCTTGGCTTTATTTTATTTCTTCTCTATTTCTTGTTATCAAATTTATCTTAGTTGGGGGTAAAGATTTGTTATCATGTACTTAGAATCAACGTGATGAACCTCAAAATTAGTTTTTACTAATGAACCTCATGGTGTTCGTTTGACCACACCTGTAATTTTACCGTGTCCATAAACAAAATACACATAAAACTTCTTTTCTCTTTCAGTTTTGAGATCATGCGGGAGATATTATCTATTAGTAATTTCAACTAGTTAATTGGTCAATTTATTGCAACTAGTAATTGTGATTATGGGCAGACCACAAGAAAAGTAACTGTATCACCTATATTTAGTGGTCCTCATAATATCAAGTTGCATCATCATTTCTAATTAAGGTTCAACCTAGGAATAAGACTTCTATTGCAGACTCAGTTCACATAATAGCTCAAGAGTATAGCTCAAGAGTTAGTATATTGTGAGGTTTTCACTATAAATATCCTCTTCAACCCATTCTTTTTTTCATACGAAGTAGTAAGTTGTTAAAGACTGTTGTTTCTTTGAGAGAAAAGATGAGGGTAGTTCTGGCTGTAACCATTGACAGCTATCATGAGGCAAAACGCTTGCGACCAGTTGTGGGTTGGAATGATCCTTCATTAGCTTACACTGTTCGGTAAGTGTTTAAGAAACTTTGAACTTGTACACCTGTTTTCTGTACATATAACTAATGCGTTCTAATTTTTTGTTTGAAAACAAGGTTTCATTGCAGGCCTTGTGATTGGAGAGGACCCGATATTTCGCTTAGTATTGGCCAAGTTATTAGACGTCACGGCGAACCCCTCAATGCAATTGGTGCAGTGAGTATTTCCATTCCTTTATTACTTAGTTCATTGCTAAGATTTTTTTTTTTTAATTTTGCATTTAATTCCACATCTAGACGTTTCTAGTTCTCGCATTTTTTTTTTCAGTGTCCTCATTGTGGCCATGTGGGAACCGTGAGGATCCTACGAACCACAGGCCGACCACTCAGGGAACGTCAAGTCACCCCAGTTTTACATTTGGAAGTCATGGGTCTTCAACTTGACCAAGAATACGTTGACTTCAACTTTCAATGGACCATGCTGGGGAATGTCAAAAACAAAGATGTCTGGTTGCAACCTTTCACGCTCACCGATGGGAGCTACATAATGGACATAGGTGGCGAGGAACAGACTGGACGATATGGTCCGGCCGTAATGGACGTTGAGGGAAGGCTTTACAGTGCTTCTGTTCCTCCGAGTTGTCAATGTTTATGAAGATGTCACTCTTTCACTGGTGGATTAGTACAAGAAGATTTGCAGCATATATTTATCAGGTCTGAAATAGATTATATTATAGAAATGCAGAAGTAGGAATGAGAGGCAAGCCTGAAATAGATTATATTATAGAAAAACAAAACTAGAAAGGAGAGGTAAGTCTATTAAAAAAAAAAGAAAGGAGAGGTAAGTCTGAAATAGATTATATTATAGAAATACAAAACCAGAAAGGAGAGATGTCTATAAGATATTATATACCTATTATGTCATGAAATTTGCTAATCTAATACTTCACGTCGTGAAATTTGATATTCAGCATGTACGTGGTTAAATTACATGTATGGTTGTGACAATCTTCTCTTTCCAGAAAACAACTGCTACTGGAGTAACCAAAAAATAAAAAAATAAAAAAAATAATGTCATCGAATTCTTTCAAAGAATCTACAAATTAAAGGAAAAAAATGAACAGATAAGTTAAGGAGAGGGAAAAAATTTGCTCTAAAAAGGAAAGGAAAGAAAAGTTACACCAGATTTCCCTCCTAAACATCTTAATTCGTTTTAGTCTCAAACATCAATCATATTGTGAATATCCAGCGATTTTTGACATATATTTACTAAATTAACCCATCACCAAAAGGCTAAATTTTTTGGCCTCTATTATCAAAAGATCACAAGGAAAGAATAATTTATGCACATTTCATGGAGGATCAGTATTTTAATTAAAAAAAATAAGCAAATAACAAACACATCCTAGCATAAGTTTCGGTTTCATTTCGTTTAAAGGAAGAGGGGATTGAACATTATTTTTCTTGAAAAAATCTTGTTGTTCCTGTAGATCTTTCCGCACGAATTACGCTTTAAAGTATGTATACGCGACACCTAAACCAGAGTTGTTCACAGTACGAAGAAGCAAATGTTTCTACCAGTTCCCCCTTTAATTTATTTGTAGCTATAACACAGTGCACCGGACGACTATGAAATTTAATTTCTATCAAAAAGTTAATCTATGACTAATTTGAATTTAGTAAGCAAAGTTCGGAATCAGATCAGAAGGATGATGAGAGACTTAAACCAACCATTTTACTGCGGAGGAAAAAAAAAAAAAGAGTACAAAATGAAATCTTGGAAGTAAAGAAGGCACAAATTGTTATAGGCATTAATTGATGCATCATTTTTTTTCTTTTGGCTTTTAGGAAAGAATCACGACATAAATATATGATTGCTAAAATTGAGAGAAAATTCCTAATTTTCCTCTAAGTTTATTTTTGTACCCAGGTTTTGTTTATCTTTCTATTTCCACCAATTAATTATTCGTGCTATTCTTTCCAAATATTTTGAAAGTTGATTGAGTTCAACCCTTTTTAACACCCACGTTATTATCTTTCCTGCCCTCACCTATGCCTCTCTGTCTTCTTTTCCCGTCCGCAACATAAACAGAACGCCTTTTCTCAACTTAAAATTGAAGGTGCGTGAAGAATATCCATTCTTTTTTTTATTTATGCTGTTTTAGTGCTATTTATTGTTTATTCAATTCCTGTTGTTCTATACAAAAGCATGTTGTCCGCTGTATGTAATTGTCTACGTTTTCACTTACCTGCTAGGAAGCGCAGTATGATGTCATATATCTTCCTAACTGGTAGTTTATATTTTGCTCTGTAATATATAAAAAATAATCGATTAAATAAATCGAAAGAGTAACAAACAGAAAAGATTTGCGCTGAGAAGAAATGCAATAATATTTTTGAACAAAAAAAAAGATTTTAGTTGTAACAAAAATTAATTACTATCCTAATAGTTTCTTTGGCTTTGGAAAATATATTATAGTCGTATACTAAACTTGCCATTGTCAAATCTTACCTACATATCGATAGCACCATATCATAGGTGGTGAATGGATTTCAAAACGATGGATCGCACTGCCGAGCTGCCTCTGCCCATTCTGCAGCACATTATGTTCTTTCTCCCCCCGGACGATGTAGCCCGGGTGTGTATTTTGTCCAAGTCATGGTGGAATGCGTGGGCTTCTCTCCCTGTGTTGGATTTCGTTTTAAATGAAGATGTGTTCACTGAAATATTTCTCCCAACAAGAGGAGCACGGAAAATTGATCTACAGGAGGAGGAGGGACATGAATTTGTCCAGTTCGTTGAAGATTCATTGATACCTCTTCATAAATACAAGGCAATTATAGAGGAATTCAGCCTTAGTCTAATGCTTCGGGATACGAAAATTGCCTCTCACATCAATTCTTGGTTAAAATTGGTCACATGGAATTGCATCAAAGTACTAGATCTAGACCTAAATTGTCTAAATAAGAAGAATTCCTGGCACAATCGTACCAGTTCCGCTGAGGAAATCTCTTGGAACATTCTTCCCTGTTCCATTTTGGCATCCATTGCCAAATCACTGACGGTTCTAAAACTCAGGGGTTGCAAGTTGGAGGACGCAAGTCTGATCACGAACTACACAAATTTTAATAGCTTAAAGGAGCTGTCACTGGTTGAGGTACACATTAGGCAGCAGATTTTTAATAGTCTGATCATATGTTGCCCTGCCCTTGAGATTTTTATATTCAAACATTGTCACGGTGTAAAGGAACTTATAATATCTAACTGTCCTGAGCTTCAGAAAGTAAAGCTGCTCCAGGGAAATGTAGAATTTATTGAAAGCATTAATATTTCAACGCAACTACTCCAATCTCTTTACTACTGGGGGCGTAACAGGAAGTTGGAGATCAGCATGGCTGCTTTCAAATGTCTGAAAGAACTGACTGTAGTATTTGCCCAAATTTATGATGACATGTTTGAAAATCTTGTTTCTGAATTGCCTCACCTTGAGAATTTGTCACTGCATCTATGTTTAAGGTTGCAGAGGGTGAAAATTTCAAGTCATAGGCTCAGAAAATTAAGTCTGCGTGTGCCAAGTAATTTGCTGGAGGTTGTGATGGATACCCCAAATCTCATTTCCTATCAATATATTGGTGCTAGCTTGCCATCAATATTTTCAATCCGGGCATCAAGTCTGGAGGAGGCTGAGCTCACATTAATGCCAGACAATCCTATTGATACGTTTTGGTTTGTTAATTTGAGGGAGTATCTAGAAAAATTCAAACAACACAAATCTTTTACCTTGGATCTCGATTCAGACATTGTAAGTCTGCATTCAAGTTTATTTTCTACCATTTGTTCTCAATTTTTTCAGTTGTTTAATATCATCCTTTTAATCTTTTCCATTCATTCCTTGTACAAAACTTCACTAGTTACCTGTTTTGTTGTTGAACTTGATATTGACTGGAAAGGTGGACATGGAATTCATCCTCCAAGATGTGAGGCATGGTTTGGTACAACGAGTACCTGTTGTCAAGCGAATGGAGGTAAAAAGTTGGGAAGCAGAATATAGTTACGGGGATTTGTTGGATGGTTTGTTTTGGTGCTGTCATCCAGAAACTCTTCATGTCTCAGAGTTCCATAGTAATTTGGTAAAGGTATAGTCAGTTCTCCTTACATTTATTGTGTGAAAACTTGTTGAAATTACTATAAGTTAAGTTTTCATTGGACTGTTTGAGGTAATATTTCTCGTTATTTCTGTCCACAGTTGCTGCTCAAACAAATGGATGGAGTACCAAAATGCCGCAACACTAGTTCTGTCAGATGTTGGCGTCATTGGGTAAAAGATATTCAAGTTGTTAGCTTATCCAGCTCTGAAAATGGGATTCCTTTCTCGGGTGCTTCGCTCACGTCTGGGAGGATGCGCGAAGCCGTTTTTCAAATCAAATGGCGCGATTGATGCCTCTTTAGGTCCTCCCAAATTGCTTCTACATTTTTGTGATCAGTTGATAGTGCTATCTAGAGTTGCTAAACTTAATGTTCTGTTACAATAAAGTACAAACATGAAGCTATATGGATACTTTAATTATATTTTGCATACTTTAATTATTCCTTTGCCTCACATTCATTTTTTCTTCTCTAGGACAGCATTATCTCCACAATATTTGCTTCGAATTTGCAAATTAACTTTTCTCACCATTTGAAGACTTTGTGATAAATTTTTTGTCCATTTGGTTGGATGTAAAATATTTTCCTTAGGAAATTATTTTCCTAAGAAAATATTTTATATGGAAAATGTCATTTTCCCTACAATTTGAAAATCTTTTAAAATAGAACTTTTTTTATTTTTTTTAATTTTTTGTTGTTATGAGTTAAAAAGACTAATAACAATTATAATGAATGTTTGACATGTAATTAGAGTTAACTACGTATTATTTTGTTTATAATTAATCTTAAAAAATATAATGGTAAAATATAAATAACTATAATTATATTACTATGGAGCCCAATATAGTGAAAAAATTCGTTGATGAGAATTAAAAACAAAAATTATTTTGGTAATTGAAGTTTGGAAAAGTAGGTATTTAAGATTTAACATCACTTTTGAACTCTTAGGAAAATAACTTACGCTTTAGGAAGAAAATTTGAAAAATATTTTACACTAAGAAAATATTTTTTGGTGTTTAATACTGAGAAAAATTTTAAAAATATTTTTTAAAAAAATATTTTCAATCCAAACAAATACACCCAACCCAATGTAATCAATCTTTTTTTTTGTTTAACTTTTTCCTTAAGCAATGGGTGCCAGGCCTTGGTGCAAGGCCTAGAGCGATGTGCGAGAATCCAGTAGATGGACTCTCCCCCAACAAAACTTGTGTTAAGATCATATTTAAATATTGCAATGGGCATACGATCTACGTACCGTATCTTTGTCAAGTGACTGTTAGTGTGGGCTATATGATCACCTTTGTTGAATCTTGCTCTTGCCCCATATTCCTTAATGGCAACGATCCCGTCATAGTTTTTTTTTTTTTTTGGGTGAACCCTTAATAGTTATTAGACATAATTTTATATCACGAGCAAATCCATGCCGAGTTTAGTAACTATTACTATAATAACTCTCTTCACCCGCAACTCTCCACTCCTCCAGCTATTATCAACAGCTTTCTGTTCTATATTTTTTTACGTATATCACAGTGTATATTGATAAAATATTTTTTAACTGAACTAGAATATCTCGAGGTCATACTAATAACAAATGCAAACCGTGAAAATGGAAGTGAACGCTAATTTGGGTTACGAAAATGTTGATATATTATACGGCATGTGACGCGAACATTTAGAACCTAGTTTGGGAAGTAACAAGGATTAATTTGGTGAAATTTTGTAATTTTGAATTCTAGAACAACACTCCAAGGTCTAAGGAGAATATTTAAACTAAAGGGATAATTACAGAAACCTCCCTTGAAGTATATGATAATTGCAGATGGTTCCCCTCACGTTTAAAAAATTACACTTACCTCCCTTATACATTTCTTGGTAAGATTTGCTGACATAAGCCAAATTTATAGCCTGAATATCCTGAAATTCCCCTAATAATTTATCAAGACAATTAAATAATTCAATATATTTTTAGAAGTTAACAATACCCTCTTGAATTGACTTTTCAATCTTGAACCAACCCCCATATTTGCCAACCCTATCCGCTGCCCAATCTTCCCCATTGCCCAACTAATTCTATGGCCTAAAATCTCTTAGCATATTCACAAATCTTTTGTTTCTGCACATAACAAAATTCCAACTCTCAAACTTGAAATTTAAAATTAAAGTCAGTGTTCCTCTTCAAATCTCGTATGCGTATAGATTCCCTCAAATCCATTACAATAGTATTTCTCATAAAGTTTATATGTCGTGATCACTGTAATTAAACCAAAAATAACAATAAATATTAAACCAATATTAACAAAATTAACAATAAATGTTAAACCTATTTTATTAAAAAAATCAAATCAAAAATACCCATCAACATGAATCTCCAATTCAAAATCACCGATTATACCATCTCAAAATTATTTATAAACCATAAGTCTGGAAATCATTAACAACATTTTTTTAAGTGAAATTGAACCAAACCACCAATAAGATGAAACTAAAATCACCAGTGACTCCAAATTAGAATAATTCACAATTACCTAAAACAAATAATAATTCCCATTTAGCCTAGATCATGATGAGGATTAAGGAAAAGAGAGGTGGATAATAAACCTAGATCATGATAAGCATTGAGAGAATGAGGGGTGGAGAGTTAACTTAGATCATGATAAGTGCTAGCGAAGGAAAGGATAAGATGTAAGAGAAGAAGGGAAGAAAATAGTGAGAGACGCATCGAGAGAGGAGCGGAAATCAGAAAGTTGCAGGTGACTAGAGAAGGGTTATAGGATAAAAGACATGTAGGTTGGCACAAGAGAGTTTTTTATTTTGACTATTTTATTATGAAGAGGAGGTTGTTATTGTCATTTTATTAGCTCAATGGAAGTAAGTGTAATTATGCAAACTTGAAGGAGACTGGATGTAATTGTCACAAACCTCAAAGGCAGTTGTGTAATTAACCCTAAATTAAAGAGGCCGGCAATTGGTAATTCATGAGAATGGTTTTGTTGTTTGTTTGAAGTTAATAATATGGAATAGTAATAACTAATAACCAATGAAAAGGAAGCTATAGCTTACAATGAACAACAAATTGAGTGGAAAAATAGCCATGCCGTAGTGCGCAGTCTAATATTTTGTTCAAACACCTTCTTATTAAAAGAAAAAAGAAAGAAAAAAAAAAACCTCTATACCCATAAATGAGATAATTGTGTTAACCAAAACCAAATAAACTAGGAATTAATCCTTTATGATGCAAATTTATTCTTATATCTAAACTCAATAAAATTTATCTCAAGAGCCAATATATTTAAATTAATAATTTAATGATTAGAAACCTAAAAGGAATTGGTTTGACAAGCAATTGTAAACACAAAATTTCACAAGAAAAGATAGTTGCAAATAAATTGAATTGTTCTAACTATCCAAACCTACACCGAGAACTAGCCTTATAATGTATGAAAATTATGATATCATATCCGATAGAATAATGACAGGATAATGATGTACATTTCCATTGATATAGTAGCATGCCATTTTTAGGAAAAAGACTATGGTAATAGTTTTGATATCACGTCCTTTTCTGCCAAAAAATTTACGTCCTTTTCTAGCCAAAATTAAAGAAAGGAATAAAATCAGCCCTCATCCTGAATCATCGCACCTTTGATTTTTGTTAGACAAGGACATTTGCTAGGCCATTGCATTCTTTATATTTTATTAGAGTTCGCGACCAACACGTTGCCGAAAAGTCAAGAAGAAAAGTATATCTTCTTCTTTGTTCAAAATATGAAAACCTCTTTTTTTTTTTTAAATTTTGAGAAAATTATGACAAGACTTGAAAATTAGGTAGTGTGGTCTGTTTGCATTTCAATGAGGAGAAAAGGGTTTCCTATTTTGAAAAAAAAAAAGGATAGAAAAAAGTAAAATGTTCTTCAACGCAAAAATGTTAAATAAAATAAAAATGACTGATAAGAATGACACAATACAAATTTATAGAATAGGATTTGTTACATGTTGAACAATAGACAATATACTTATTTGAAGTATACGCATTAGTAAATGTTTGATGTGCTAAAAAAGTAAAAATATCATCCGAACACATTTTTAAAAAATAGTAAAAAGATCAAATCTTGTAGATCTTGCCATTCTTTAGACTTTTTCTAATCTATCAAGTTACCTAAAATTCCTTATATAGAAAAAGAAGAAACAAAGTGATAAACTTTCTTGAAGGGGAAAAAAAGTATGTGCCAATCTCTGGGCATAAAAGTTTTATACATGTTTGCCCTCTTTATGTGTCAAGCCTTCAATGATCATTAACTTGACATAATTTAGAGGGTTTGGACTTCGGATGCAAGTAACCGTAGGTGTTAGTTACACGTAGGTGGGGCTCGAGTATTAATTGAATTACACCATGCTCACCCCATACTTCTCCAACCAAAAACCACCACCCAATTTTGTTCCAGCATGAGATTGTCACGTTGATCTAGTTCAATGACATTGTGTTATTCTTCGATGATTTCGTTGAGTATGATAAATCAAGTATATAACAACGTTGATTTTCTTTTCTATCAAGTAATTTATGTGTGTATAAGGGACAATTTCTTATGAAAATGAAATGTGTTGAAAATAAATTTTACAACAATGTACTCTCTCATGAAGATATTTATTGTTTTCTTCTTTTTTCTTCTTTTTCAATATAATAACTTAAGAACAATACTATTATTGCATTCCTGTCTCATTAATTTCACGTATCAAGAGTTGTAGGTGAGATTACCACTATATATATCCCCAACTTCAAACCAACTCCAAGCCAGTTTTTCCCCAACTCCAAGCCAGTTTTTCTATCATATCAATGTATAGTTAGAGTGCTATTTCTTAAGAGAGAAGATGAGAGTACTCCTTTATGTAAATATGACCCATTTTGAACAGGTAGATCTCTTACGACCAGCCATGGGTTGGCATGATTACTCGTTGTGCTACAAAGTTCGAGTAAGTGTTCAACTTGCATTTGTATATTTATTTTCTGTACACTACGAAGAGCACGTGAATTTTGACTTTGACTAGACTATGTTGGCGGAGGTCAGCAATAACAAATTTGAGTGGCTGGCCCCTTTCAAACTCCACAATGGGAACTACACAGGCAGCGTGGCTAAAACTGAACAATGTGTTCTGGCCGTAATCAACTAATGAGGAAGAATTTGTAAAGCTTCTACTTCCGATCCTATGAACCGTTAATGTTTACAAAGCATCACTATTTTGCTAGTATTATTTCACAGATTAGGATAATATTGAACCACTACCACATTGCTAATTATTGTTAGGGTTTCTTTTTTTTTCCTTTAATGTGGAAGTTTATACTTAACTTCCTTTCTTTTTTTAGTTAATTTCAATGATCATTAACTTGATCTAATTTAGAGTGTTTGGATTTTGGATGCGAGTAACCGAACGTGTTAGTTACACATAGGTAGGGTTCGAGTATTAATTGAATTACACCCTACTCACCCTATACTTCTCCAGTCAACAAAACCACCACCACCACATTTTGTTCCAGCATGAGATTGTTACGTTGATCTATTTCAATGGCATTGTGTTATTCTTTGATGATTTCGTAGAGTATAATAAATCAAATATATAACAAAGTTGATTTTCTTTTCTATCAAGTAGTTTATGTGCGTGTATGTACAAGGGACAATTTTTTACTTTCTTTTCTATCAAGTAGTTTGTGTGTGTGTGTGTGTGTAAGCGACAATTTTTTACAAAAATCAAATGTATTGAAAACGTATTTTATAGCAATGTACTCTTTCTTGAAGATATTTATTGTTTTCTTCTTTTTTCTTCTTTTTCAATCTGATAACCTTAGGAACAACACTTTTATTGCATTCTCGTCTCATTAATTTCACGTATCAAGAGTTGTAGGTGAGATTATCACTATATATATCCTCAACTCCAAGCCAACTCCAAGCCAGTTTTTCTATCATATCAAAGTATAGTTAGAGTGTTATTTCTGGAGAGAGAAGATGATAGTACTCCTTTATGTAAATGTGACCCATTTTGAACAGGCTGATCTTTTGCGACCAGTCATGGGTTGGCATGATCACTCGTTATGCTACAAAGTTTGAGTAAGTGTTCAAGTTGCATTTGTATATTTATTTTCTATACACTACTAACTCATTTCAATTTGTATACTTATTCTTTATACACTTTAATCCATCCTAATTTTTGTTTTGAAATATCATTTTATTGCAAGTCTTGCAAGTGGAGAGAGCAGATACCCAACTGAGTGTTGGCAACGTTATTTGACCTAACAAGAAGCCGTTCAACACAATTGGATCAGTGAGGCTTATCGTTACTTTATCACATATTAAGCTAAGGTTTTTTAGTTTACATTATTTTTGTACACTTTCTTTTTTCTATTTCAATGTCCTCATTATAGCCATGTGGAAACAGTAAAGATCTTATGAACTATGGGTGTGCCGATACAAAAGCTTAAAGCTACACCACTTTTATCGTTGGATGTTGACGGTCTCCAACTTTACGAAGAACATGTGAATTTTGACTTTGACTGGACTATGTTGGCGGAGGTTAGCAACAACAAATTTGAGCAGCTGGCCCCTTTCAGACTCCACAATCGGAACTACATAAGCATCATGGTTGAAACTGAACAACGTATTTCAACCGTAATCAACGTATGAAATAGAATTTGTAAAGCTTTTGCTTTTGGTCTATGAACTGTTAATGTTTACAAAGCATCATTATTTCGCTCATATTATTACATAAATTAGGATAATTTTGAACCACTATCACATTGCTAATTATTGTTAGGGTTTTTTTTTCCTTTAATGTAGAATTTTATACTTAACTTCCTTTCTTTTTTTAGTTAATTTGAATGATCATTAACTTGACCTAATTTAGAGTGTTTGGACTTCGGATGCGAGTAACCGAACGTGTTAGTTATACGTAGGTAGGGTTCGAGTATTAATTGAATTACACCCTACTCACCTCATACTTCTCCAGCCAAAAAAACTACCCCCATCACATTTTGTTCCGGCATGAGATTGTCACGTTAATCTATTTCAATGACATTGTGTTATTCTTTAATGATTTCATTGAGTATGATAAATCAAATATATAACAAATTTGATTTTCTTTTCTATCAAGTAATTTATGTGTATGTGTGTGTAAGCGACAATTTTTTACAAAAATCAAATGTGTTGAAACCGTATTTTACAGCAATGTACTCTTTCCTGAAGATATTATTTTCTTCTTTTTTCTTCTTTTTCAATCTGATAACCTTAGGAAAAACACTTTTATTGCATTCTCGTCTCATTAATTTCACGTATCAAGAGTTGTATGTGAAATTATCACTATATATATCCTCAACTCCAAGCCAACTCCAAGCTAGTTTTTCTATCATATCAAAGTATAGTTAGAGTGTTATTTCTGGAGAGAGAAGATGATAGTACTCCTTTATGTAAATGTGACCCATTTTGAACAGGCTGATCTTTTGCGACCAGTCATGAGTTGGCACGATCACTCGTTGTGCTACAAAGTTTGAGTAAGTGTTCAAGTTGCATTTGTATATTTATTTTCTGTACACTACTAACTCATTCCAATTTGTACACTTATTTTTTATACACTTTAATCCATCCTAATTTTTATTTTGAAATATAGTTTTATTGCAAGTTTTGCGAGTGGAGAGAGCAGACGCCCAACTAAGTGTTGGCAACGTTATTTGACGTAACAAGAAGCCGTTCAATGCAATTGGATCAGTGAGTCTGATCGTTACTTTATCACATATTACGCTAAGGTTTTTTAGTTTACATTTATTCTTGTACACTTTCTTTTTTCTATTTCAGTGTCCTCATTATAGCTGCCTGGGAACAGTAAAGATCTTACAAACAATGGGTGTGCTGATACAAAAGCTTAAAGCTACACCACTTTTATCGTTGGATGTTGACGGTCTTCAATTTTACGAAGAGCACGTGAATTTTGACTTTGATTGGACTATGTTAGCAGAGGTCAGCAACAACAAATTTGAGTGGCTGGCCCCTTTAAGATTCTACAATGGGAACTACACAGGCAGTGTGGTTGAAATTGAACAACGTGTTCCGGCCGTAATCAACGTATGAAGAATAATTTGTAAAGCTTCTACTTCCATTCCTATGAACTGTTAATGTTTACAAAGCATCATTATTTCGCTAGTATTATTACACAGATTAGGATAATGTTGAACCACTATCACATTGCTAATTATTATTAGGGTTTTCTCCTTTAATGTGGAAGTTTATACTTAACTTCCTTTCTTTCTTTAGTTAATTTCACTACTAGTTGGACTAGTAGAAATTCTCTTAATTACTAGAATTATGAAATTGTTATGATAGAACTGGTCTTTAATCACATTTCTTGTGGTCATTCAGCGAAATTTTGGATGTCTTTTAGGAGTTGGCTCTATATGTTTCATTAATAATATTGAGTGTAGAAGGCCCGTCGTGTCTCAGGAGTTTTTCCGGTGGCATGGCATCTTCTCCCAGCACCGGTTATCTGCAGCACAAAAATAAGTCCATTGCTGGATACAAAATGGTATGCATAACTAAAAGAATAAAAAATCTATTTTGGTAATTTTGTGAATAAACTTTAAACATTTAAAAATCCATGAGAAAGTAATAATTTCCTGCTGGTAACCCCTCATACTTAGTGTTACGGAATACTTAGTTTACATTTCCAAGCACAAGGGTTTGGTGTTTGGATTTGAACTTGACGCCGTTAGAGAATGATTTGGAGTTTGGGCTTCGAAGGATGGTGGCTCCAGCGGTTGACTGCATTTTGTAAATTTAATTCAATAATTCAGCACTGCACATAGGATAGGAATCCCATGTAGAAGTTGAAAGATTTTAAATATTGATATCACCTTTTGATTGATTTTCTGGATGTTGTATTTTGTAGTATTAGATGGATTTGGATTTGTTTACTTGTTTATATTAAATATATAATATACTCCATATATACCTCTTATTTTAGTATTCTTCATGTTGTGAAAAGTTACCGAGGAAATATGGTGTTGCCAAAATATTCTGAATTTTTTAAATTTGAAGACTAGAAATTAAAATTATGTAATTGCATGACTAAGAACAACAAAAAGGACAAAGAAGTGGTTTTCTTTCTTTTTTTTTTGTTTCCTTTTTGGAAATAACAGAAAGAGAAATTGTCTCTTAGCAATGCAGCACGAGAAGGAAATTGCTAGTATTACTATTTTTTTTTTGAAATGAGAAATTGACCTTTTTTAGCAGATCTAATTTAAATTCACGACTGAGATCAATTGTATTTTAAAGAAGAGTCATGTGATCAATGAAGTTATTGAAAAGCTTAAAATTAATCCTTTTCCTTACAGAAAGATAACCAACATTAGGGCTTGTATAACAAATCTGAGTTAAGGCGCAAAACATCATAGTGGAAGTGAAATATACATGGGAAGGAAAGATTTAACCTTGATATCTAAAAATCCTTTTCTTAATGCTATGTAAACATTAAAAAACAATGTGGGGAGCATGCAAGTAATATGATAACACTCATAGTACACCTGGAAATGATCACCGGCGAAAGTTTCAAGTGAAAAATCTCCGGAGAACAAAATTAACTGTTTATTCTGTTCTTTTAAATTTTTGATCAGTTAAAAAAAACATTTCTTTTTTGGGTCCGAAAAATGTAGTAGTACTACTGAGAGAGCCTTTGACATCGGAAGTCCTTTGACGTGAAAAGTGAAGTGGAAAAACCTAAAAAGTTGGGGGTTTATCATGGGCGAAAGTTTTTCTAATGGGGTTGACTCTCAATTAATAGATTCTTCAAATGCATTGTTATCGATTGACACGTGGCGGAAGTGTAACAATCTAGAGATTAAATGTAAATAAGAATACCATGGCTTTTGGAGTGGTTGTAGGGTGAAGTTTAGGTTTGTTTCTCATTTCTCCTTTCAATTGAGATTGAGTAAGTGGTTTCTCCATTCATTTTCCTCCAATTGTCAAAAAAAAAAAAAAAATGTAAGCAAGAATGAATAGGATCGGGTCATATGGTAACTCACTTCCAATAGCACTAGATAATTAATGAATTAATTATAGGTAGATAATAATGCAATAAATCCAATACTAAAGCAACAAATGTGTATCTATGTGTGTTATTCTCCTACAGATCTCTTCACATTTTGTAAAATTTTTTCGACTCTCAATTTCTACTACACAAAAATTAAACAAAATAATCCAAGCTATGAATTGTTTCCGGGAGTTGTCTCTGAAGCCTTGCAATTTTTTTCCTTTTGATCAAACCTATAATATTGCATTTTTTTTTTATTAAACCTATACTATTATACTGTGGGATGGAAATGGTGTTGGTGGAATTCAAACCCTGACATCTAGGGTGGAGTCGTAAAAACTCTACAATTTTTGAGCTCTAACCACTCAGCTTTACATTCGTGCCGAAGCTCTGCAATTGATCATAATGATGGTTATGAAGGGTGCCATTTTTTTGTTACAGTATATGGTGTAATTGCTAAATGGTACTATGTATTCCATAATTATCTCGATTAAAATAACATCTATCGTCTATCGTGGTGGTTTATGTGGATTGGGATCTGATTACACTTCATCATTTTGGGTTGTGATCATTGGGCTGGGAGGAAGATGAAGGGATAGCCCAAGAACCATTTTAAACACAAAAAGCCCAAAACATTGATTTCTTGCATGGTCTTCAACAAGTCCTTGCACAAAGTCTTTGGGCTTTACCAAAAAGTAGTACTGTTTAGTACAGGACCGACAAGTGAATTTGTAGTTTTCTTCCACAATTTTTTTTTTTTTATCATGAACTATTTAAATTGATGTTGAAGTGCTATCAAATTTCTACCAGATTTTGACTGTAGATATTGTTTGGATAATAGAAAATTTCCAATTTTTCGTGACTTCTGAAATTCATCCGTGTAAAGGGGATTGACGTCCAGTGGCCGTTGGTACTTTTTTAATGGGTTGGCCTTGATTGTATTGAAGTTCTAATTTGTGGCAGCCATTTCAGAATGAACTTTTAGCATTTTAATAAGTAATTTTTATAGCCGTATTTAAGAAAAGGATTTTTTAGATATAAAGGTTAAATCTTCCCTTCTCATGTATATTTCATTTCCATTTGCCATGTTTTGCGCCCTGAATTTAGTCGGAAATCTTTTGTGATTTCTTATGCAAGCCTTAATGTTGGTTATTTTTCTGTAAGGGAAAGGATTAATTTAATCTTTCCAATAACTTCATTGATCACATGACTCTCCATTAAAATACAATTGATCTCAGTCGTAAATTTAAATTAAATCCACTAAATAAGGTCAATTTCTCATTAAAAAAAATAGTAAAACTAAAAATTTCCTTCTCGTGCTGCATTACTAAGGGGGTGTTTGGTTTAAGGGAATCAAGGAGGGGAATGGGTATCACAAGTAATGATACCTATTGTTGATGTTTGTTAAACAACTATCACTATCATTCAATGGGAATGATAGTGATTAATTGGGGTGTTAATGATTCCCCCCAAAATACTAGTCTATCAAACCCATTAACCCTTATTATTAAGGGCAAAAACACACCCATTAAAAAATATATATCTTTTGAGTTACCCACTCTCAATACTCTCTCTCTCTCTCTCTCTCTCTCTCTCTCTCTCTCTCTCTCTCTCTCTCTCTCTCTCTCTCGTCTTTTGATTTTGAATATTTTTTATTAGTACTTTATAAATTTTTTTACAAAAATTCCTTTTAATAATTTTTTTGACATTCAATAATTTTATAAAAAATTGTATTGAAAATCAAAGATATATAATACTCTCTGTTAATATAATAAAAATGACTTTTTTTTTAAGATTATCATTTCCATAAAACTCATATTAGAGCATGACTATATTTAAAATTGAAGAAATCTTTTTAAATTTTTTTCAAATATACAAAATAAGAAATCTAAAAAATATATATATCATAAATAAAAATTTTAAATTTTTAAAATTTACTTGAAAGTCATTTCAGTATACCAAACAAATATTCTTATAATGATACCCATTCCATTATTAAACAAAACATGTTGGGGGGAATCATCAAAACCCATACTCATAGTAGGGTTAATGATACCCATAGTGATAGTGATTGAGGAATTTGAACCAAACGCCTCCTAAAAGACCATTTCTCTTTCTGTTATCTCCAAAAATGAAAAAGAACCACTTCTTTGGTCCTTTTTGTTGTTATTGGTTATGCAATTACATGATTTTAATTGCTAGTCTACAAGTTAAAAATTTAAAAAAAATTTTGGCAACACTATATACATTTCCTCGGTATAATAAGATAACAGAGTAACTTTTCACAAGAAGAAGAATACTAAAAGAAGAGGTATATGTGGAGTATATTATTTGGTATAAACAAATAAACGAATCCAAATCCATCTAATACGACAAATACAGCATCAAGAAAATCAATCAAAAAGTGATATCAAGAACTACAATCTTTCAACATCTACATGGGATTCCTATGTGCAGTGCTGACTTATTGAATTAAATTTACAGAATGCAGTCGACCGCAGGGAGCCACCATCCTCCCAAGCCCAAACTCCAAATCATTCTCTAACGGCGTCAAGTTCAAATCCAAACACCAAACCCTTCTGCTGCCTGAATTTGACTTCTTCACAACCTGTTCATCACGCGAACCAGATGAAACTGATGACGATGATAATACAGGAGATTGATGCTGGTTTTCCTCATTCATTCCAGCTCTATGTCTTCTCATGTGTCCGCCTAGCGCCTGACCTACAGCGAATTCCTGCCCGCAAATGGAGCACTCGTGAGTTTTCGGTTTGGGTGGAGACGTCGGCACGTGGGATTGCAGACTCAGGTCACCTCCTAGCTTTGGCTTCTTGTGGCTTGCCCTGTGGCCTCCGAGCGCCTGGAACGACGGAAACTGCCTGTTACAAGTCTTGCACTCGAAAACACGACTTGGGTGGTCATGGTGGTGGTTGTTGTTGTTGTTATTGTTGATCATGTTGAACGCTGCTTCAAATTCTCCAACTCGAGATAACAACATCAAGCAATTGGCCATGGTGTTTATGTTGTCGAACTCTGATTCCCTACCTCTTTTGGTTCCTATGTTCATCATTCCCATCGAGAAATTTAATGTAGAAAGTAGGGTTTTGCTCTGCTTATAGGTTCGGATTTACGATGGGGTGTGAAAGTGGAGAGGGTTTGTTAAAGAATATGTTTGAAGGAAGCAAAGGTTTTTGTGGAAAGTGAAAGTTGGTTGCTAGCTAGCTAGACGAGTAAGCAATGAGATTATGACTCAAAGGTGATGCGTATTTATAAGGTTAATTTTAATTTTGTTTGGCAGTTTTGAGTTTTTGGGTTGACCTTGATTGGAATGACGAAACTGACCGCGTTCCTTGTGGGATAAGGAAGTGAGCCACTTGGTAGTTTTGGTAAACAGTTAATTAGAATTTTTTTTTTATGATTAAGAGTTAATTAGAATATTAAAAATCATGAATTTATTTTAATGCAGTACTAATATAGTTCTAGTATAGTATTAGTAGTAAGTAGTTGTTTCAACTTTCTTGAAAGTGTGAATCTATGAGCCGTCAAGGATCACGTAACGTAAGCCGTTACCGTGTGGCCGCTTAGCCACAAAGAAGGACGAGTCGAGAGTCGTGAGTCGTTTTTGGCGAGCCTGAGTCAGTCCCTCTAACTTTTGAGAAAGTTCGGTCTTCCCGAAGATTTTTCTCACCTGGTTCCTGCTATGCTAACTGTTAAGCAACATGTGTGAACAAGTGTGTTCTCATTGGAAGTATTCTTTACTCATCAATCAATACTAAATATCCCCACCTCAAAATCATTTTCAGCTTTAGGGAGGTTAAAATCAAACTATTTTAGTCGCATAAAATAAATCCCTGACAAATTTCTAAGAAAAATAATAGTGAATCGATAGTCTAAAATAAAAATTATACAAGATTAAGCAATTAAATGCTTAAGAATTATTTTTCACTCAAAGGCCAAAGCAAATGTTTGTTGAAGCAAGGATTCTTGAAATTAATAAGTTCTGATTTATCATTTTTTTACCAACAACATTATGACTTGAATTTCAAACAATATCACTTCTCACTGAAAAATTTAAAGAAAAAGATCAGCACAAATGATATTAAACACATTTCTCTAAGCAATTTATTTATATTTAAGAGTTAGTTGCATAATGTAGTCGCAATGCATGAACATTGAGAATAATAGTGTACAACAAAATTTAGGTTTAAATAATAGTCACACGTAATTTCATTAGATCATGAAGTTGAGTGTAATTTATCCTATTACAACTTTACAAGAATGAGGTATAAAATACATTTTTCGTATTCTGAACGTGTGAATTAGTGTAGTTTGGGTTGGAGATGATGATGACGGTACTATAATAATATCACTTGCCTTCTTCGGTCTAACATCTGGAATTGTGAATTGTCTACTTGAACATAAAGTTTCCACTCATGTACTTCACATGTACGATCAAATTAACTAAAGTAGCTTAGAAAAGTGGAATTGTTCTCCCTTCTCAGAATGCTGCTATGTAGGTTTGGAAATTGGTGACTTCTGAATTTTTTTTTTCCTTCAATTATCAGATGGAGAATGAGAATGAATATGTTGAATGGCAAGGTAGTAGTTTAACAAGACCAGTTGCTTAACTGCCGGGCGGCTAGTCAACTAACGCGCAAGACGAAACTTCGCTCCACAAGTGATGTTCCCATGACGCATCGCTCTCCTCATCTAATCAATGTTGCTTTTGTTTAATTTGCACATCCAGAAGAGGGAGTTCTTTTTTGGTTTCTTTTCTATATTTTTTTTTTGTGTGTTTTAATGGGCGTGGACTCTGGAATATATTATTTTGTCTTTCTCTTTGTTATATATACGTATTACATATGTGCATAATTGAGCATACATACATACATATATAGAGACACATATATAGAGAGACGTGAGGGGTGGGAAAAAAGTTATTTTCCTTGGAAATTTTGATTATTTGTACTTTGATTGTTTTTATAGTAAGAGTGTTTTATGCAAACAGATCTACAATTCAGAAACATTATAATTAATTCACATATAATGGAATGAAAATTAATATATATTTAGACTTCCTCATCTAACTGCCAACTTCTTGTCTTCTAGTACGGACATATGGTGCACATTGATGCAGAATGCAAATGACATAATTTAAGAAAATTTTCTTTATTTTTTTAAATCTCATGGAGCTGGGTGCGTGTATGCCCGTAAGTTTATGCATATGATGAGATAAATTATATTAAATAGACAAGCTAAATCGATGCGTTATACAGATATATATATATATATATATATATATATATATATATTGGTTGAATATGTATCACTTTATCAAGAAGTATGTGACAAGTATGTGACAGACTAACTAAAATTGGTTTTGAAACTAAAAGAAGTATGCGTTGTTTCCCAGCATTAAAAGCTAAATTTTTAGAACTTCGAATAGATACAGTGCAAGTTTTTTATTCAGACTATACTATGAGCCCAGAGTTGTATTTTCCGGCTTTGTAATCGCCTTGGTAACTTGCTTTTCTTTCTAATTCCTACGCCGATTTTATACATCACGGTTCTAGGAGAAATAAAAGATTTCCATTCCAAACTGCAGTACAAAAATATATTAGCTCTATTTTGACTATTAGAGAGTATCTGAAATCTATCTAGGGGCTGCTAATTCGGCTTCATACTCTACTATTTGGACTTTTGTTTAGACGATGGAGAAAATCAGGAAATATAGGCAATTGGTAGTTGGAAGAGTCGGTTGGTACTCAAACTTCTGTGTTTTGGCTAAATAAGCAATTCTAATTAATTCCTCTTTTGTACACTGCTGCTCAAGGATAAAAATTAAGAAGAAATCGTCATCCAATGCGTTTGTTTTATGATCAATGCTTAGTTTGATTATTAAATTCAACTTCAAACTGAATTAATAATAGATATAAATACAGAGTCAGAGATTCATTGTGTTGTTCGAACTTCACAGTACAACTAGTTTGGTCCTTAAATCAGCTCTGAGGGATTATCTTTTACACAAAACTTTATGTCAGAATAGGTGAGGTCCTGCGTGACGCGATAAAAAATCAGTTTTCACACGAGAACACAAGAAAAGAATTGCACAAGTTGTTTGAGACTCAAGCTATTGAACTTGAATAGTCTGTTTTTACATTTCCTAGTAGAGAAGTAAGCTCATAATTTTCCTAGTTTTATGCTTGTGTTGGGGGAGATAGGATTTGCTAATATGGGAACAAAACAAAAATGTACAAATATGTTAAAGGGCCTTATTTAATTTAGAGAAATAAATTTTTAGAAGAAAAAGAATTATATTTTTCTCATAAATATGTTTAAAATAAATTATTTTTCCTAGTAAAGTCAACGTCAAGATTATGGAAAGGAGCTGCCGACATCTGCTCCTAACTTTGGCCACTGTTTACATCAAAATTAAAACTAAATTATCCCAACACGCCACCTCAAATTCTTAATGTCAAAATTTATAATAGACAGGCGTGGACTGAATCCCTCTTGTAAAGTTCTTTTTAAGCCCCTTGTAAAGTTTAATTTGCAAGCGCAAGCTTTTCTTTGTTTTTATCTCTTTTGTGATTGATTCTTGGTTGAGAATTTATCCACACACAAAACTCACTCACAAAACACTCCAATAGATAACATTCATATAATGAAAAAAATGAAACTTTGATTGGTAGATTAAATCCCAAGGTTTCCGTTTTCAATCTGGCTGTAATGAAAGTCAACATCAGTGCTGTAATCGCATCTGAGTTTCTAGTGAAGGAATAATAGTGAGCCAATTTTTCTAAGAACTAGAAAACGACTGTTTCATTGGCCGCTGACTTCTTGCACTGACTTTACTAGCAGATTATTATTACACACACATATATATATATAAGCTCAAAATCTATTAACTGAGATTGATTGCTTGAGTGCGAAGTAATAAATTAGTGACAATTGACTTTGATGGAATAGACTAGTAGTGGTAGTAGTATTACACACAATATATGTGTATAAATCGATTTGGTGGTGCTAATCCTTATCAAATCAATAACATCAGCAACATCGTCCCAGTCAAGGGTTTTGCACTGTCTTAAATTTCTATAACCTGACGTTGCACGTACCCCATGGATATGAACCCTTTAACAAGGAAACGTTCTTTGAATCATTGCCATGGGCTTCTATTTTCCAACCAAACCAAACTACCAAAGAAAGAAAGAAGTAGGGAACTGTCTTTGTTTTCTTTAAAAAAAAAAGTGGAAAAATCCCTCTTCCACTCTAGTTGTGTTTTGGAGAATGGTTAAATTATAGTTAAAATAAAGAATAGACCTTAGGAATGAATAGTATAGGTATTCTCAAATAGTAGGTCGAGCGATTAGATCTCTATAATTTCTTTCCAGTGGTCGAGGGTGCGAATCCTACCATATATCTTCCCCAAAGTCCCTCGTAATAGTATAGTTATTCTCAAAAAAAAAAAAAAAAAAAAAAGAAGAAGAATAGACCTTAATAGGATTTAAGGTATTTTCAAAAAAAAAAAAAAAAAAAGCATAGACCTTAATAGGATTTAATTGAACTCCACAACTACGCCTCTCAGAACATTGAACCTAGTTTATTTTACCATTGATCTATGGCCAAATTGTTAAGATTGAGGTGATTGGTACTTCTACTTGTTGGCATATTTAGGGGACCATTTGCAGATATTCTCCCTTTTGCACCACGCCACCATCTAGAAATGAAAAGTTGGAGTATCCTTTTCTAGATCTTCTATGATTAATTAAGAGTCAAACTAACAAAGATGATCTTCTAAAAGTAATATTTACAATTTTCAGATTAGTAGGCGGATGGCGATTGGGAACTGGGAATTGAATTCTTGATCCAATGCCGTAAACGTCTAGTGAAAATTACGCGATAACTGATTCATGCCAAAAGATCTTTATTTTGAAAGACAGTCAATCAACGTAATCTACGTGCTATTTCTATCCAATACACACAAGAAAATGGATGCGAAATATCTGTTTTTTTTTTCTTTTGGGTGACTAATTAATGTGAAACGAATGTTTGTGTAAATTCTATAGCTTTTTGGTGGATGGACGTTTGACTGTTTCACTTATGCATTGATTTTCTTCTCTTTATTTTCTGTGTCAAATTTGCAAGCAATGCCATGGTTCTATCTTTATTTACTCGGTGAATTTAAACTGATTACGTACAAAAATTAACAACAAAGAAAAAGGGCAGCAAATTCCAAGTAATTCTATTTTCCACGTCTATTTTGAGTGTCGAATCATGTTGATTACCAGTTGGCGATACTTATCAAAACCACAGTTCAATTTTTCATCGCCACCTACATTTTTTTTATCAACCAAATGCAAGACTAAACATTTCTTTTTACAACTTTTATTTTGATATCATGTCGTGGAGGAAACTGGTTAGAATTCAATTCATATGGCAAAAATAATAATTTTCAACTTAATTTAACTTTAATCTAACTTAACCATTTGATTAACTTTCAACGAAAATATTTCTATAACGTAGCATATCTTGCTGTAACTATAAAATTTGCCATATAGAATCAGAAATAGCATTTCTTTTTTTTTGGGCTGAGACATATAAATGTGGCAGTATTTGTAATACACCACATCTTTGATGGTCGTGACGACTTCATTGGTCACAAAATTAAGCGTGTCATGCATGCATGTAGACTATATAACAAATGAGGAAATGCATTTAAGTCATCCCTTACCTAACTTTAATGTGGATATGATCAACCAAGTTCTGATGTGTTAGATATAGAATTTTGTTTAGTTTTAAAGCTACAAATACAAGTAACTAAGAAAGGATTGCTGGATTTAGTTCTCCTAGTAATTCTACGGCCTTGACGCACATAGCCGGAGAAGACGCGTTCTACACGCCACCATCATGTGGCTAGAAATGTGCATATTCTGGAATTCTCATTAGCATCACCCCACCTGGACTTTGTCATCTTTCTAAACTACTATACAACTATGCAACAATTTCCTTCAAGAAGCTGACATAATTAACATGCGTATGGCATCAACTGGACTGAGTGGTCACTCTTCTATATGAAAAAATCAATCCCAACTGCAACATGGAATGAATTTATTTGTACAAATATTGAAGGCAACACGGTTTGAGAGAGACTTCTAAACAAAAAAAAAAATCCAAGAAAAAGAGATTATCACATGGGAAGTCAATGGAAATGCTCCAAAGTCAGTATTTGTGCCATTCAGGGATGACTCATCACACCTTAAAGAGACGATAGTGCTTTTGAAGAGTGTTTGACCTGAAAACAGCAAGATACTGGACTTCCCATGGTAGGAGCTAGGAAAGGGCCTTCTTAACTAGTACCTACTGCGGCAAATTCTTCCATGTTCCAATTCGTATCCACACAATATTTTCCAAGGATGATGATGATTGCTTATCTCACCGCTTGATCATGTATTTTGTGTGGTAACCCTGCTTTCATACCAACTTTATTCACAGAGACTTGGAAGAGGGAAAAGCCAACCCCAGTCCGCGTCAACCTCCATCCTACCTGAATCAAGAAAAGAAAATTTGCCTTATTGTACGCGTTACCGTTTGCTAGGGGAAAGATGAGGGACAAATATGAAATATTACTTTATGTTCTGTCACGATAATTTAATTCTCTTATAAACTACTTCCTATAAAATGTAAATCTCCATTAGTTACCTTGTGTTTGTTTGCAACTAATTATAATAACATGCATGGATACTTCTGGAGTCTCACACATACAGGCGTGTTGCTTAAATTTTCAGGGAATTGGCATTTAAAATTAACTTGCAGTTCTCAAATCAATAGTACCTGATTTTTTTTTCTTAAATTTTCAAGAAGGTATACCTTCTTGTTATTCGAGCTTACCACTTGCATCAAGAAGGCAAAGGAAAATACTCGCTAATTTCTCCTACTAACCCCTCCCACGGGGAACGTGGCGTAGTTGTGGTCAAGCTCGATATGAGAGTAGAAGACTTCCATGGGGAACGTGGGTCGTGGTCAAGGTCGAGATGAGAGTGGAAGAATGCCAATTTATTTGAAAGGCGTGGGGGTCGTGGTCAAGAATGAGAATTAAAGAGCGTGTTCAAACCGTTCAAGCTTGATGCCTTTGCCCTAAGCAAAGTGCTTCATCGTTAAAGATTTCAACAAGATTCAAAATATTTGACAAACAAAATCTTGTTCTGAACGCTCGTCCTGAACTTCCCTGTGATTAAAAACTCGTTTCTCTTCCTGAACTTCCCTGCTACCAAACTCGTTTCTCTTTGCTCGGTTGGATTTATTTCGTCTCTTTGCTCTTGTAAACCAGTTAAATACGGAAATCTCAGAGCTCTAAGTGTAGGCCTAACCATGATTTAGATACAGAACCTTTTATTTCCTGGAAACAACAGTCAAAAGATATAGAACTAAACAGCTCGCCCAAAAAAACATTTCAATAATCGCCTAGTAGAACACTAAAGCTTGGTTGGCCGATCACAACAGTCACCACACAAACTATCCTAAAAGAAATTCTTGAAATATCCAATATTTACTGTACAATGATCTCCCAAAGGCTACCTCAGTAGTCTGTCATAATGCACCACCTCATTACACTAAAGTATGAAGGGGGCTCTATGGGCTAAGTTAATACTGAAGAGAACAAAACACAAATATTCATGAATTGGTAGATATGGTTTTGTCGCAGCCTCAAATTATTATAATTCCCCCCAATCTTCAATTTTGGTGTAAAAGCAATCAAAACAAACACTTTCACAGTATCATACAAAGACATTTGCAGACCAGGCTAGAACAAAAGCCACAGGCAGGCATCGCCAACAGCCGCCAATAACATGAACACGTGGTGGCAGGGCCATAGGCTGATTGCATAGGTGCTTTTGGTGCCTGGTATGGCTTGTCCCTGCCTATACAACCAGCAAAGTCAAAACAAAAATAGTTGCAATTGCCATAAAACTTCCAATGAACATTGTAGCTACTTTTAGAACTAATATGCACCATATCTAACAGAACATGAAGATAACTTGGCTGAAACTTAAACTCAGATCAAGTAGAGTCAATAAAGAGTTAGATAATGCGACATAAAGATTACATATATAATCACAATCATCTGAGTTCCATTTTTGAAACATACAGAAAGTTTCTGCTGAAACCTAGCAAAACTGCAGGCATTTACACTTAAACCATGACACACAAGAGGTTAAAGAGTTTGATGGCTGTCCTGATTGAAAATAAATAATTGACCGCAAGAGAATGTAATTTGGAACCTTAATGAGGCATCGTCTACTTCATACTATCAAATTTCCTATATTGTCTTCTACAAGAGTTTTTTCACTTGCTTTTACTGTCTTTGCCTGGTTGTTTGGCTTAGTAATTCAAGAAGAATAATAACTTCAAACCAGCATTACATGCGTCATGCCCTCTTGAAACCCTTAAACTAAATATCATTTAGCATACAATCATTTTCTGTGGTTGTCTATCAATTTCTAACATAAAAAATCATATATATCAAGGGGTGTTTTTGCAAAATACTAGTCAACTACAGTTTATACTCCAAACCAACTTTCCAACTGCAGATAGTGGACTTTTTGGTATGTGAAATGCATGGATAGGTGAAGGTGGTGCCATCAAGGTAAACAAAATGTCTGTGTCATCTGAGTAAGCACACACAAATAACTTTGAAAAAAGCCAACAAAATATCTACAACTAATCAGGCTACTGCCCGTTAAAATCTGCGAGCAGAGAGTAATTCCAGATCAGCGTTTAATTGTTGATGCAAACTTTTCAAACCCATCAACAGGTCTCTCATTCCTTCCATCAAGGTAAACAAAATGTCTGTGTCATCTGAGTAAGCACACACAAATAACTTTGAAAAAAGCCAACAAAATATCTACAACTAATCAGGCTACTGCTCGTTAAAATCTGCGAGCAGAGAGTAATTCCAGATCAGCGTTTAATTGTTGATGCAAACTTTTCAAACCCATCAACAGGTCTCTCATTCCTTCCATTCCAAACTAGATGTCAATATAACATTTCCACTAAATAGGATACTAAAGTGCGATCAATCTGGGGTTTCTAGATTTTACTTTTGATTCATCCATGAACCTTTCCAGGTTCACCAAAACAGGAAAGAAAGATTGTCAAAGAAAAGTTGCAGTTCTATCAACCTTCTTACCTGCCCATAATCTGGACTCCCAAATAATCAAGCGCAATTGAAGATACAAGATCAGACTCTTGGACCATATCTCATATATCCATCACTCCTTTTTCAGAGAGGACCAACAAGAATCAGATCTAGTTTAACTAACTCAAACACAAGAACTTAAGAACTGAAACGCCACTTCATCGTTCACTCTTTGTATCATTACCCATAAAACTTTACACGTGAATCAAGTAGATCTCAGTTACTTAAATATTTGTCCAATTTTACGAACAGCAGAGTTCCAAGTGTTACGCAAAGCATAACTGCACAAAGTAGTGCTTCAATAATACTGGCAAAATTTGAGACCCCAACTCCTCTCAAATCTAAAACCACACAAGGCCACACAATAGCATTTTTAACAAATCATGAGTTAACAACACATTAAAATTGCCAATATAGTCATGAACATAATCCACATTATAATTTATAAGTGAAGTGGATTAAATTTACTACTATTAAATCCGGTTCAACAGAAAAGGGTTCACTCAGTGCAACTCACTTCCCAAGATTTCGCTATCACTAACATAAAGACGAAAAATTATAAACACGACAAAACATAACATTTGAGCTCACAATTAAGCGCTTAAACAAGAGAAAATCAATCAAACTAGTGATGAGTTTCTGCTAATTCCTTTTGATCTCGGTCCTGGTCTAGATTTCCAAACTTCTGCTTGAAAGAGTCTTGCCTCTGTAACCACATCATGTGACCCTGTAACATTTTTCAACTACTTCGATATAAATATAAGTTCAATCTCTTACAAAATAGAAATTCATCCATAAAAATCGAGGGAAAACCTGGAGAGAAGCGGCCCAAACAATAAGTGCTGAGGCGAACCAGAACCTTTTATCCTTGAGAAGTAGCTTAGGTTCGAACTTCTTCTTTGATTCCATTACTATACCCTAACCCTAAACCCCCAAAGCCAATTTCTCTTGATCTTCTAGGGGGAACTGTCAGTAATCACTGTCAAATTTGGGTCCGAAAACGGATTTTGGTTTGGGTGAGATCGGGTAGGATCTCAGTCCGAAAGAAGAAGTGGTCTCCTAAATGTAACGTCGTCGTTTCCCTATTCGAATATGAGTTTTTTTAGCGTTTTCGATAAAGGGTCAAATGCAAACCCTAAAGTTTGTAATTTTCAGAAGGAATGCAAAAATACGATGTTCTATTTGACTAAAGAAATATGAGCATAATATTAGAAACTACATAATCTTGGATTCCAAGCTCTCAAATTAGTTGCAATCGGATTAGCTACTTGATAAATAATTAAACATAGTCAACAACCAACCAGAATTTGTAAATTTCAAGTTCTCAAATTAATTATACTCAACAACCAGCCAGAATTCGTAAATTTCAAGTTCTCAAATTAATTATACCATTCCTTTAAAATACCTCCTTCTAATAAAATAGGATTTCCAAAACAAAAATACAAATACAAGTTCAATGCAATATAAATCCTAGTTTGTGTTTGAGGAGACTTTATTTTTAAGTCTTCCAAAAGTAATTATGTTGAAAATTCATCTTAATGCTAGTAATATAAAGCCAGATTAATACTCGGGTATACTCTACAGGATCCTCCGCTCAGACTGGTGACATAACAGGAGCGGGCAATTCCCAGCTCTACTTTATTTTAGCGTGTGAAAGTACGGGGATTTGCACCACGCAAGAACTGAATGGTTACCATCCAAATGGAATAATTTTCAGCTGATACGAGTGAAGTTCGAGAAAATCTGACCTCAATCGAATAGATTAGCCTACAGAACAGGGAGTCACTGGTAAATTGATACAGAACAAGAAGCCACTTTTAAATTTAAAAAAAAAAAGAGGAGGGAAAAAAAATTTCTTGCACCCTGGTTAACGTCAAAAATGTGAAAAAACGACAAAATTTGCACTTCAAATCCTCAAGGAACTCCTGAAACAATGTTCAAGAAAAGTAAGATTAAAAAATCTCTTTTCCAACCATGATACAAATCAAAACCATGTATACAAAATTAACTAGCTGGAGGATTTGTTTGGTCAACTGCTTGCTTCTTTGGGCAGGAAGATGAAAGGTGGCCACGCTCTCCACACTCGTAACATGTCCTCCTCCTTATCTTCCCGCTAACAGCGACTGCACCATCGTCAACAGCTTGATTATTCTCTGGCATAGATTTTGTTTTATTGTCCGATCCTTTCTTTGGAACAGCACATGATATTCGAATAGGTCTCCCACAAACAACCTTCTGATCTAGTTTCAATGCCGTGTTTAGGGAAAGGCTATCTGAAAAGTCCACATGGGCATAACCTCGGAATTCTCCTGTTTCTTTGTCTTCACCAAATCGGATAGAGGCAATATTGCAGCCTGACAAAAATTTTCTCAAATCGTCCTCAGTTATGTCCCAGGACAAATTCCCAGCATAGATCCTATTGTAGCCCTCCACAATCTTAGGAGTAAAGTTGGATGTTTTGCTAACTCTAGCTGACTTGTAAGGTTGGATTTTCAGGAATAATCCTCCCCTGCAAGGCAATTTTAATTTGCTTCAGAACAACAGAGCACAAGAATAATTATTAGTAGGACTGAAGAAAGAGCTAAATACATTTCTCTTACATGTCTGACCCATCAAGGGACAAGGCTCTCCTTGCTGCAGCTTCAGTCTGCAAATAAATTAAAACGATATAGCAATCACAACAGGCCCTTTAATTGCCATGGGAACAGATTTGAAGGAAATTACAGAAAAATTAGACATTAATCCTCCTGCATGTAATTGTTTATTATGCAATTTCTCTCAGTTATAGTGCAAGAAAAAACACTGAAGCCACTTCTTGAATCAAGCAGCAAGAATATTCAAAGAAGAGACAATGGCTATCACACATTTCCTGCCAATCTTCAAAGAAGCTTGACCACATCCTTCAACATCATACAGAATATCCAGGATCCACTGCAGATTATAATCATAGCAAATTAAAAGCCATGGTTAGCTTAGAAATGAGATGATTTTGGACCACCATGAGTTTTATAATATTTGCAGAAAGGCATTCGAAGAAACATGGGAATATGTCTGGATGGCATGCATTTGTGAAAGCATACCCTCTTGATGAATGACCAAAGGCTAAAGCAGGAGTGATATAGACTTGGAGCTCAGTCTCAAAGTTGCAAATTAAAGGCTCAATGTGGGAATGTAGAACACTACTAATTACCTTCTCTCTAAAGAAGGGGGAAGAAAAAAAGTTATCTACAATTATGATGACAATTTCACTTGATTAAACCAAGTATGTCAAAGCAAATTAACTTGTTAGTTGCCTGCATAATTTGAAAGCAAAGCCCACCACTTTTTGCCTCGGGCCACCCCATGTTACATACGTATAGAGCTGCATGTTTAGAAACTCGTTATCTAGATTAGACTAGATTATCTTCACAGATACTAGCACTGGCAAGAGAAACCAACATTAAAATCATAACTAAATAATTGTCTTCACAGATACCAGCATGGACAAAAGAACAAATATTAAAATCATAACCTGATCATTTCAGAGAACCTACTTTGAAACTGATGATGGCAATCCCTCTGAACTTCCCACTCTCGGGAAACTTCATGCAATCAATTTCAGTAATGGTGCCACAACTTTCAAAGTAACTCCTAATATCATCTTCAGTGGAGTAGTAAGGTATGCCTCCAACATAAACTTTAGTACAGGCATCCAAACTTCCTTCACTGTAATAACATTGCCGCAAGAGAAAAGAAAGAGGAAAGAAAAATAAGATCAAATAAAGAAAAGCATAGTATCAAGACTTCACATATATCCACAAGGTTCCTACACCCAAGCTAAAAAATTTCACCCAATTATTAACAATAAAATAAAATGACAAAATTGTTGAAGCTTAAAAGAGAAGGCCTTACAACATGTTCTATATATTCCAAAAATCAAGAACTATGCTATTCTAAACAAATAGCTATAATGGCCTTTTCATCATCCAGTTTCTCAAGTAAAAGATTCTACGTACTATCTCAAATCTCTTTTCCAGGTCTTCCACTATAGTTCCAAACAAAGAGAGCCCATGAGACACTAACTGTAAAAGGTAATCCCACAAAACTGGTTAATTAACACATTATGATTTAACAGTAGCCTGCACTATAATCTAACAATATCAGCTTTCAGTATCCTCCACAGCCAAAACTTAATTTATGATCTCTAATTTGTCTATCACCATTAACTCGATCAAAAAGGATACACAATACCAGACAATTCAAGAAAAAGCGATAAAAAGAATCCATTAAAGTAATAAATGTCTTGAAGCTATAGACAAGTGGCAAAGAAAACTTGAAAAACAATATGAATTCATCACAAAATTGGAAATTTTAAAGAACATGAATTCGTCACAAAATTGGAAACTTTATTGTCTAACATACCTAGTACCAATAGTTGTTGTCTCTGTCACACCTTGGTCAATAGTCCCACCATCCCCGCTCACCAAGCTCATCTTCACCTCTTCATTATCCACCTTCTCCTTTCCCGTCTTCTTTTTCTTCTTTTTCTTCTTTTTGTTCACCTTCTTCACCTTCCCATTCTCCAACTCCCGATCTTCTTCATCTCTCTTCCTCTTCTTTTTCTTCTTTTTATCTTCAATCACACCCTCTGACCCAACTTCCTCTTTCTCTTTCACTTCACCTCCACCTCCACTTCCACTTCTACTCAAATTCCCATTATTTTCTTGCAGAAAAGGTGCCTTTTTTCTGCGTTTTTCTCTTTTTGACAATCTGGACTTCTGGGCAACTGAGTCCAGAAGATGCTGCAGAGATTCTTGGGTGCTTGAATTTGGGTCTTCCGGGTTCTTGAAATTGAAATTTGTGGACTGGTTTTGAGCCTCTGATGCTGCTAATAGTGCAGCTTTTGCTGCTCTTAACTTGTGCTTTAGCTTCTTATTGGACAAGACCATTCTTGTTCAATTAGATCAGAGACTTGGGGTTTGGTTGTTTTGAGGGTTTATCAGAATCCTGATGCAAGTAAAACCCCTAATAGGCCTGGGCCGCCTTCGTAAAACGCTGCGTTTCGGAAAGCTTTAATGGCTTTTCTTTTCTTTTTTCTGTTTTTAGAGAAAAATTTGGGGTAAAATATATTTTTATGCTAGTTTATTAGGCATAATTAGTCGGACCCCCCCCCCCCCCCCCTTTTTAAAAAAATTACACTAACCTCAACTAGTTTTAAGACTCTCTCTTTGTTTTCGAAGCTGACATCGATTCTTTGTTGCAAGATTTAAAAATAAATTTTAATCATCGAGACATAATTGATTTCTTGAAATTATATAGAACTCTCTTATCGGCTAAATTAATTTGCAATGAGGATATTCTTCTATCCATTTAAAGAAAATTTGAAACAATACGAGGAAAAAAAAAAGAAGGGATGAATACTCGCTAGTTTAATGATCATAGTCTAGACTCCAAAATTCAGATACCAATTCCTTGCTTATAATGGAAAATTACGCAATATGCATAGCAACAAATTACTAAAATAAAAGAAATCCAACAGCAAACAATCCATCTAATGATCGATAATTTAGTAATCACAAACCAGACTCCAAAACTTGATACCAATTTCTGGCGTAAAATGGAAAATTACACAATTTTAATAACAAGAAATCCAACAGCAAATAATCCATTTAATACTTGCCTTCTTATCCAATTTCAGAACTTTATTTTACCATCTCCCTTTGAAAATTGATGGAACTTGGTGCAAGATGTGCAAAGATCGAAATCTCAAATGAAAGGACGCTCTCCGGCTAATGGTCAGTGACAGGTAGTCTCTCATGCGTGTTGTCACCAATGAAGATGTTATCATAGACAACGGCTGCAATGGTGGCTCCAATTAGAGGGCCCGCCCAGCACACCCAGTGGTGTGTCCACGTTCCACTCACCACTGCTGGTCCAAAGGAGACTGCAGGGTTCATTGATGCACCATCAAAGGCACCACCAACTAAGATATTAGCACCCACGATGAAGCCAATTGCAATGGGAGCAATAACGCCTAAATTACCCCTCTTGGGATCCACTGCAGTAGCATAAACTGTGTACACTAGACCCAAAGTCATTACAATTTCTAATACAAGTGCATTTCCAATTGATACACCAGATGATAAGGCAAATGCTGATGTTTCCTGCATTGGTAAATTGGAAATGTAAACTAAAATTGTTAGATATTACAAATTTCAATCTAAACATAATTTTAGTACGGCTAATTTTGGGCTTACTAATCCACCAGTTGCGAGTTTGAGAAGCCAGCATGCTGCAACGGATCCCAATAATTGTGCAATCCAATACAACATGCCTCTCAGCATTGTTATGTTGCCACCAATGAAGGCGCTAAATGTCACAGCAGGGTTGACATGGCCTCCTGAAATGTTTGCACCGACCGAAACGGCCACAACAAGTGCGAATGCGTGCGATAATGCTGCAGCTATTAGTCCAGAAGGCGTTTGTGACACATTATTCGTTAATTTATCTGCCAAAGAATTCAGTCCATTCATTATTTGAACTCTAAATTTTCCACAATGCAA
The DNA here is from genome assembly GCA_024721245.1 of Mitragyna speciosa. Taxonomy (NCBI): domain Eukaryota; kingdom Viridiplantae; phylum Streptophyta; class Magnoliopsida; order Gentianales; family Rubiaceae; genus Mitragyna; species Mitragyna speciosa. The sequence continues at coordinate 4,584,091 of CM045552.1, forward strand.
TCAAATAGTAACTTGTCGTCACGATTGCTTTTTATTCACTCAACGATCATGACCAGTTTTTCTTTTTTTTTAGCTTTTTGGTCTACGTATATATGAAATTCACTCTTTATGATAACTTACTGAAAGCCATGCCAGAACCTTCACCGGCAAAAACAAAAATGAGCATGGAAAAGAACTCAGCAACTGCTGCTTTTAATGTATCCGGGTGCCTTGCCTCTCCTGGTGTCCCTATAGTAATCTTGTAAACAGCCATTTTTGCAACTTGTACTTCTTTATCGATCTCCCTTTCAATAACATCTAAGTTCTAGTAACGATTAGCTTGTAATTGGGGATTGCAGACTGGCTTGCTTGTTCTTTTTTTCAATCTTTGGGGTGCACTTGAGTTAAAGAGTAGCTCAATGATCTCAATTTATATAGCCGAAATAAAGGCTTAGGAAACGTTATACTCGGGTAATAATTGTATAAGCCTATTATAAGTTGGTCAAGAACTTCCAGATGTGTGGTGATGATTTAGTCCATGCCCCTCCTTTCCTTCGGAATTCTATATTGGATTTTGCACTGTGTTTCAGTCGAATTTCTATCTATCTATGCAACTGCAGAATAGAACCATAGGATCTAAATGCGCAGTAGGCAGGATAAATTTTCACCTCATCCGACCAAGTGTGGTGCATGCTGAGTCAAATTTGACCCTAGTAGAGTGTGCTAAGAGTTTACAACTATTTTAGATTAGATCCTTCTCTAATAAGAACTAATTTTCAAATACTGTCATTCCATTTGTTTCCATTTACCATCTTACCAACAGAACACGACGGCATTCCATTGCTTCTATCTATCTATTGGGAAAAAGTATGCATTTCTTTCGTCTGAATCTTGTACGCGTTGTTGTTGGGCCAATTACAACTTTTTGGGTGACGGTAGTCACAAGGACAGGTCCAAGCCCTTTGCAACGTGGTAGCCCATTAATTCATTAAATTCCAAGGAAAGGCAAAGCTTCAATTGTAGGACTAGTATTTTACATCTTATCCACATTAGAAGGGGAGAAAATATAAGATACAAAAAGTAATTTTTTTTTCTAAAATACTAGTTTGCATCATCATGATGCACCCTGGTCTGAACCGGTGAAAAAGTGCACCATCTATCTGTATCCAATCCATATCTGCAATTACGAAGAAGCTGGAGACTGGACAGAAATGGCAGTTTCCTCAATGTCACTAAGCTTGGCCTCAATTATACCAACCTTAACCAAAAGGGTTAGTTTTATTTATATGGCTAACATTATCCTTACATTCTTCTTGTTTATGCTTTTCTCATTTATTTCTGATGATTTATCTACTTGAAGATTTCTCACTCTGACTTGCCTAGTTCAAAGAGCATCACCTGCACATGGGATAACTTTCATGGAGAAGAAAGTATGAAACATTTCTTCAATTCCTAATTTCTCTTGTCTGCATAATTACTGAACAAAAGGTGCTAAATAATCGAGCTACGTACAATACAAATCTGCAGACAAGAATCCTCTTTGACAGATCATTACTCGAGAATTATATTTGTTGAGTATATGATAATGTTGCAATTTGGCCACTGGTTAAGAAATGTTGATTGACCTAAATTTACAAAAACTTACAGCAAAACAGGGGAGAAGACCACTTTTACTGGGAGCAGGAGCACTATCTGTAAATTTATTCTCAGCTGCTTCCCTTCTGGCTCAAGGTATGGTGGGATTTTCTTCTTGTTTTTTCATGGCTTATTATGCCGTCGATTTCTTACTGAAGGAATGCCATTTGGAACATGTTTTACTTTTGCCCCATTCTTCTATGCTATGTTGCAGGAATCCCAAAAAATTATGAAGTCTTTGTTGACAAAGTAGATGGATATTCCTATCTCTACCCATCAGATTGGAGGGTAAAATACATGAGAAGAATCTTTAAAAACAAACAGCTGCTGTTGTTTTGGCAGCCAAGAAAATCACCTCCCAAATGGTAACAAAAAATTTTCCATCATTTCTTACACAGGAGTTCGATTTCACTGGCCATGACTCGGCATTTAAGGACCGATATCTGCAGTTGCAAAATCTCAGATTGAGTTTTATACCGACAAATAAATCAGACATCCATGATTTGGGTCCATTGGAAGAGGTAAAATCAACCTAAGACATTCACTCTTTATTCATAAAAACATGTATGTCTATGTCTCAATGTTTTCCGCATAATGACAGCTTCTTTTTTTTTTCCTTCTTTTTTCATTCTCTTAATTTTGTTAAAAGGTAGTCTCTCATTTAGTTAATCACGTTTACTCTGCACCGACTCAGATAGCAACTGTTATGGACATGCAGGAGGTTTGTGCCTCTTCCTTGTTGCTGTACATATTTGTACTTTTGCTAGTAGATATTTATAGGAACAAAAATCAGTTCGATTGATCTAGTGTCCGATTTGTTATGATTGCAGAAAAACATTGACGGAAGAAATTATTACACCTTCGAATACGTGTTGACAAATCGAAATTTTTCTCGAGCCGCTTTTGCAACCATTGCAATTGGGAATGGTAAACATCTGATTGATATTTAATCAAAAGCAGATATTCCTACGTGATGTTGTGCTATTATATATTCACCTATGTGAATTATTTTTTTTGCAACAATCTACTTAAACTGAATGTGCATATTTGTTAAAAAACACTTCGAAATACAGTTGAACATAATCAAGAGGGCTAACGTGCTGCGGGGCAGGGTGTTTTTGTTTTTGTGTGTGTGTTTTGGGGGGGGGAATGAGGTGACTTTCATATTGGACTTCGGCACCTTATATCCACAATTTGCAACTCAATTCTAAAAAACGCATTTTGGCAGGGAGATACTATACCTTGATTGTTGGAGCGAATGAAAGGCGGTGGAGAAGACTGAGGAACCAGCTGAAAGTCGTAGCAGACTCTTTCAAGTTGTTGGCTATTTAAGATGATTGCTGGTCCAGAGAACTGAAGCCTCACATGATAAATAGCTTTTGTTTGCATCTCCTTGTTTTTACTTTTCCAAGAAAAAAATACAATCTTCCTCGGCTGTTAGAACTTCGAATATACATCCCACGTAAAAAGATTTCACATGGCGATAAGAATTACTCCAACATTTCAATTTTGATGGGATACCCGGCAAACAAGTTTAATGAATCGTTGTTCATCTATGTTGTTTTCCAAAGCACGAGACAATATCCGTGACCAATTTGACTTAACAGTTAGCCATTGAATCTCGTAAATTAGCGTGCACAACTCCAAACCATTACACAGATGTTTGGGATGCAAAGGGATCAGCCGAGTCCGAAATACCATTTCTTTTAGGCAAAATGCAAGCTCATTCTAAGGTACTTGTAATAGATTAGATATTTGGAGACAGGAATGATCAGCATGGTAGCTCAAGGGAACAAATAAGGCATGGTATTTGTTTCCATCTAATTATAACAAGTAGCACAGATCACGAGGGAACAATCTGTCTACCTAAAGAAACTTCGATTAAATAAAAGAGGGCCAGAACAAGAAGAAGAAAGCGCTTAATAGGCAAATCGCGATGATTCAAGCTAAATGGACCAACTCATATTTTCTACTCTCTATATACAGAAGGTTACATTTGATTTCTATAGCTTCTTTTTTCACCTTCTATAATTAAGCTACAGGAAAGAAATTTACAGAAGTTGTCAAGTATGGGGGCAGTAGCAAGGAAGAGAGAAAAACTTACCACACACAATCACACAGACAAAAATTGATTTAACTACCTGAACAAAGACTACAACTACCTCATTCCACTCTGCAAGTAACCAATCAAATTTGTCATGGAGACCCGCACAATTCTAGGTGAGTACTGCCTCCTAAAGAATATGTATCTAATCCTGAAAGCCAAGCCAAGCCAAGCCAACCTCCACAGGCTTGCCGGGCGCTACATATTGTCCTCAACCATACATCTGTAGAATGCGCCGCCAATGACCATCAGGTCAACATGGCACCAAATTGACCATCTCAATGAAATGCAAATTAGAAATCCTTGGCACCCTAGCACAATCCATCAAACAATCCACCACCAATAGCCCGACTTTAAACAGACAATCACACAAGGGCAATGTAGCAAATACAAGATCATTTGTTCAATCTGTATCAAGCCCGTCTAAATAAGTCTATGCTGGCGTAAGCCCTTCCCAAAGTGAGGCTGCATCAAGCGCACGTACAAACCATTCTTTGCCATTAATGAATCATGGCTACCCTCCTCAACTATTCGCCCACCATTCAGTACAACAATGTTGTCAACGTGCCTCATCATGGCAGCTCGGTGAGCAATCAAAATAGTTGTTTTATTTCCCATGATCAGAGTATCAAGAGCCTCCTGCACCACTCGGCTTGATTCAGATTCAATGGATGAGCTTGCTTCATCCAGTAACAGTATTGGTGCATTCTTCAACACAACCCGAGCAATTGCAATTCTTTGTTTTTGCCCTGGAGTCAGATCAACGCCTCTCATTCCAACATGTGTGTCATAACCATGAGGCAAGCTACTGATAAAATGATGAGCATTTGCTATTCTTGCTGCCTCTTTCATCTCAGCTTCACTTGCATTGTGCCTTGCATATATTATGTTCTCTCTAATTGTAGTAGAGAAGATAATAGGTTCCTGTTGAACAAGACCCAAGTGGTTCCTCAACCATCTCAAGTTGTACAATTTCAAGTCTCTGCCATCTAACAGAACATTGTCCAGCAACAGGATCATAGAACCTTTCTATTAACTGATATAATGGTGCTCTTACCAGACCCTGAAACCCCCACCACTGCCACAGTATGTCCTCCATTGACTTTGAGACTGAAATTGCTCAGTACTAGTGCCTCTGGTCGAGTTGGATAAGAAAAATCGACATTTTTCAGCTCAATGCTTCCATAAACAGTTGGGAGGTTTCACATGCTGAGTTATCATCCTGGGTCAATCTTAGGAACTCGATCAATGATTTCGAACACTGAGGTAAGAGATTTTCTCCTTTTCAAAATATAGGGAGCCAAGCCAAAAGGTTCAACAAGTGCAAAAGTTGCAAAGGAGAACACCATGTACTCCCTCAGTGCTGTAGTCAAATTCATGTAGTTGCTCTTGACAGAGAAGGCAGTGTACCAAAGGAGAGCAGCGTTGCAAGCAAAAAGAAGAAACTGTGAAAAGCCAAATGCACATCCAATTGCCATTCCCTGGATGAAGCTTTTCTTAAATATCTTTCGCAGTTGCAGCCGATAGAGTTCCATCACCTTGTTACCAGCACAAAATGCTACAACCGTATAAATATTTCTAACTGCATCCTCAAGGACTAATGATGCCTTTCTATGCATCTCTTGAATACCCTTTGAAAATCCAGCCAGCCACAATTTCTGCAAAATTTGAGGGATGAAGGTTAAATGGCAAACTGCATTACTATCAGATCATTAAATTATGAGCCACATTTCCAGGCAAGGCTCAGACAAAAGAAAAGAAAATCAGGAGTTGTGTTTAAACCAACAGGTACACAGATGTTTCTTTAAAGATATGTTGCATTAAAATACAAGACACAGACAAAATAATGGTGTAAGAACAAAATCTACTCATAATTTCAGACCTTAACTTATAGATTGTCATAGACATCATATCCAATTCTCCCATTTTATTAGCAGCAGTAATCAGACGAGCCCACAAATTTGCAAACAGGACATTCACGTAGAAACAAACCAGATTTATTGCAAGAAGTAAACTCTTAATACAATAGATTGGGAAAGTAATGCGATTATTAAAAATTGAAGGGACATCATATGATGAAAAATTGTGGGATGAAGCATTATTCTTGAATATATTTCTTAGCCTCAATGGAACAAGATGTACACTGATGCATGCATCATATTAAGGACCCCCATCATTCTCTCTTAACATATACAGTAGGGCAACAGAAAGTAATAACATAAATAAAGTAACAAATAGAGGATTTTCTTAGTCAATAGATGAAACATATTTCTAATAACGAGTCTTAAGAAGATGTGGACCTGTGCGACAGCAGAAATCATAAGAACAGGCAGAGTTGCTAAAGCCACAAGTGCCAACCGCCACTGCAATAGCAACCCAATGAGAACAGCCACAATAACAGCAGCGCTGTCCTGTATGAATATGGAGAGTCTATTGCTAAAAGCAGCCCTTACAAATGTAGCATCATTTGCCAAGCGCATCGACAGGTTATCAGCACTATTATCCTCTTCATCAAACCATCCAACTTCATTGCGAAGCATCGCTGTTAAAGAAGATAACATTTAGGATTAAGAATTAAGAGTCACGAAAAACAAACAATGTAGAGCAAAGGAGAAAATTTTAAGCTAAAGGTCACAAACAAAACAAACTAGAGCACAGGAGGAAAATTTAATCCATACCAAGCTAGTAATTTACAGTAGCATCTAATCGTGTACCTGAAAACATCATTCTCCGGACACGTTCAGTCATTTTCTCCCCCATTATGCCAAAATAGAAGTGCTGTAAAAAATTGGCAACAACAGTCACAATGCCCATGCAGGCAATGATTAAGCACCATTTGTCTACTTCTTGATGCAAATGATGTTTTTCTTCCCGATAATATGCAGTAACTATCAGAGCAATAACATAAGCAAGAAGAGGATTGAAAGAGCCAAAAATGGCAGCTCCAATGCTTCCTAAAACAGCATAAAGCCACTCCGCAAGGCTAAGATCCACAAGCCTCCAAAAAGATGGTGCTTCTCGATGTTGTAAATCCCTTGATTCTTTTCTTTTAAATGGAATATCATCAAATTGGTTGAGAGGTCGGCAAAAAGTTTGTGAGTGAGAGCGCTCATTTTTTGGATCAGATGTCAATAATGGTGAGACAGGAGATTCAGGATCAGAAGAGTTCATTTGCCGATGTGCTGACTGAACATCAATCTTGGGCAGATCCGGAAGTCTCATTTCAAAACTATCTTGCCTTTTTATTGATGGTTCTTTATCTGTCACATCCAACGGTATGCCATTTTCAACCATTTGCTCAGGAGGGGGACTAAGAGCCCGGGGAGACTCTTGTGAGTAAAATGTATCATCAGCAGGCCGTAATGCATGAAGACCAGAAACCCGCTGCAAAGAAGGTGATTTCATCATTTTGGGAGATGACGGTTCTTGGAAGCCATGGCCTGCTGAAGAATCCTTTTCAATTTGGAATGTACTAGTCTCCTTGTAGTTCCTCATTGGCATCCTGGTCCAGCATAGTCATGATGTGACTAAATACTCAAAACAGAGGAAGCCAAGTAAAATGTTGGCATAATGATTTATCTCATCAGGAATAAGAACGATCCTAAGAGGTTTTATATCATTCTTTTAACCGAAAAAAAATTATCTAAAAAAGATTAGTTTATTTTACTTCCATACCTCCGTGGAAGCTTTGCAGCTTCTTCACATTTAAGAAGCTCTGCATAGAGGCCATCCAAGTTTATTAATTCATCATGTGTACCCATTTCAACTAGTTGACCTTCTTCCATCACAGCAATGTAATCAGCATTCCTGATCAAACTTAGCCGTCTGGCTATTATTATAGTTGATCTACCTAACATGAGTAGATCAAGAGCCTCTTGGACAGATTTTTCAGCCTCAAAATCAAGTCCACCAGTAACCTCATCAAGAAGAAGAATAGATGGATTTGAAAGCACCGCCCGAGCAATAGAAAGTTTTATTTTTTGCTCCTCTGTCAATGCCAGACCAGCCCTACCTACCTGCAATGAGAAAGAAATTTGACAAAACTCTGAAGAATAAGTACAAAAAGAAAGGGAAGAAAAAAAAAAAAAAGTTCTACTAGAAGAGATCCAGAAGTGAACCACAAAGAGTGCCATTTTTTCAAATTTTCGCCACAGAACTTTACCTGAGTCTCATATCCTTTCTCCAGTGAACTGATAAATGTATGGGCATGTGCTATTTTTGCTGCTTCTTCAATCTGATCTGAAGAAGCATCCCGCCCATAAGCAATATTCTCTTTGATGCTCAAACTTAGCAAAGCAGGTTCCTGTGTGACTAAACCAGTTTGGCTTCTCAGCCACTCCAGCTTCAAATTTTTTATGTTTTCACCATCCAAAAGAACTTCTCCTGCAAGAATAAAAAAGAGACTAATCAAATTCCAATCAATTAAGGACAACCCAAAAAAGCCTATCACATGTTTTAGACCAAAAGATGTTTACAATACCTAATGTAGGGTCATAAAACCGTTCCATAAGAGGTATAATACTGCTTTTTCCAGAACCGTTTCTACCAACGAGTGCTACAGCTTTTTTAGCAGGTACTGTGAGGTAAAACCCACTTAAAATTGGAATTTCAGGTCGGGAAAGATAGCTAAAATATACATTTCGAAACTCGATATTTCCTTGTACAGAAGCAAGAGTGGTTCCATCATGATTCACAGCAGAGGATGATCGACTTATCATCTCATAAAGTCTGTATGCAGCAATTCTCCCTTGCTCAAAAGAGTAGAAGTTTGTTGCTGCCTGATTCAAGCCTCTACCAAAACAAATGCGTCAAAAAAAAAAAAAAAACCAAACAGAGAGAAATGGAAAATGAGAAATGGAAAAAACAAATAATTGAAAAACAGATGCTTACAGGCCACTTAAAATTACAGCAAATAAAGCTGTAATAATTTCACCCCCATGAGCTTTTCCATGAGTAACAAGGAACCTTCCCACCCATAGTTGCAAGGCACAAGAACAAATTGCAAGCCCATATGTGAAACCAAGTCCAAGTCCTTGCACGAGACTTATCAATATACCATATCTTAGTGTAGCTTGTAGTGAAGTTGCATAAGAGTATTTAGCCAACGTCTCATTTGTGAATCCATATAAGGTTCTAATATAAGAGACCGCCTGCAAGGTAAACAAAGAAAAAGAAAATGTTTTACATTCACACATCAAGACCCTTTCATTTACAAGTAAAGTACCACTATCACCTTTGCACAAACATATGGAAGGCACTACGAAAATATGCACAACTTAGAAAGGGCTACCTTTCTTAACAAAGAACCAAAACTATTATCAACAAAATCATGACATGTATACAGATTTTGCATTCGCAGTATTTCAAGAAAACAATTCCATGTAACATGTACTTGTACCAGCAAGCAGTATATATTCCATCTAATAAATGCAGAAAATGCAGATGCAGCTGGCTCCAACAAGTGACACAATACTAAAATGGGTCTTGTATTGAATGAATTGTGAGAGGCATCGCCACTCCAAAATCCATAAAGATGGACAATTTTGAAAACTGATGATTTAGAATATGCTGCACATGTGTAAATGCTAATTAAGTACTGATCTTGATTTATTAATTTTCCACTTATTCATAGAAACACTTGAATAGAGAAGTTCTCTAAGTCTAATGTTCTCTATTCACAGGCACTTGAGAATTGTTTAACCGCATGCTAGAATAAAAAAGAGGTTCGCTTAAATGGAGAAAATCCAGCACTCTAATACTATTGGTAGTCTCACAAACCCTTCCACAAGTTATAAGAGCCAAACGTGCCTAAATGTTCCGTGTAAAGAAACTGAAAGGGGCTAGTAATATTTCCATCTCAAAGCTCTTTTCAAACTGAAAGAGGGAAGCAACATCTCCTCTCCTTCCCCTTGACTCCTCAAATAAATACACCATACATTTTAGTGCACAAAAAGGGACAAAAACTAAAAAGATCTCTCATTAAACTACTCACAACAAATTCAAGAAAAATTTGAACAAAATTGCCCAATGCTCCACAAGAATAGTCTTCATAGAAATCAATCCACAACGTTACATATGCTGTCACGAACATAGGGTATACATATAAGGAAAATCTAGACAAGTTCTGAATCAACCGCATCAATGAACAACTAAGCCAAATCACCTCATGAAGCCTACTATCCAAAACTATGTTACTCAGATCAAGTACAGGAATATGTTAATAAGGGTACAAGTGAAGAGTACAACACAAGTATGGCAAGGAAAAGTAAATAATACAGTAACATATGCCATACTCATACCCACGGCCATGTGGACATGACATGACATGGGTAAGGAGAGCGTGAGAAAAGTCCAGTCAACATAGATCCATACAGCAGGCATGCCAAGAATCACCTTAAGCATCTTATTTTCTGTCTTTTGGTCCTTTGTACCTTTTCTTTTTCCACATTTCTTCATTTCTTACTTTGTTCTTCTCATTTACTTTCTTTTCCATTTTATAATAAGGAAGAAGCCTCCATCATACAAACAGAGGAATAGAATAAACAAGGGTATCTAATTCATCTATGGATTTTAACAGTTGAAATCTACCAGTCCACAATGGATAACTATCATTTGTTGCAATCCCCAATACTCCAAAACAACACCTGATATGCCAACTGATACTAATAATGCATTTACATATCAAAGAGAAGTAAAACTGACAGTGAAAAAAGGCATACTTGTTCAGCAATACTTGCTGCTTCAGCATAAGCGTCTTGGATGTTCTCTGCAAGTCTATGAAGAAATATATTTGATATACCTCCTGCTGCGACAATGAAGGGACCAGTACTTAAAGTGATAAGAGCAATCTGCCAACAGTTGACAAATCCAATCACAAGACCACTGAAGAAGGTAGCCATGTTATGAATATAGTTTCCAACCTGCCATATCATTTCACAGGTACAGAAGGATCACTCAGTATTCATGCAGAAACTATAGAAAAAAAGCATTTAACTGCTATTAAAAAAAGAAAAGAAAACATAGAGTCGACAGTACTTTTTCACTTAAAGCAGATTGGATAAGCAGCACATCACTTAATACTTGGCTCACAATATCTCCATTGTTTCCATAGGTATCAAAAAAACTCATATCTTGGTTGAGTAATACTTGAACATATTTGGACCTAATTACAGCAGTCTGCCTTTCTCCAGTAAGAATCCAGCAGGACACCTCTATTTACAGGAAACAAAGTTAGTGTCATGCATAGCTGGAACAGAAAGAGGAAAAAAACTAGATCAATAAAAATTAGGCTTACCAATCCAACCAGCAACAAAAACTCCTATAGCAATGTAAACAATAGTTAAAGCAAGCTGCAAAAATAGATATTGCTGTTAATTAGCAAAGATCTTCAGCTTAATCGCATATATAATTGTCAACTGATGTTGTTCATAATTTGATTGTCATATTAAAGGACTGATAAGATTTAAAAAGCTTTTGGAAAGAAAAATTACCACCAAGGACAAACATTTATTATGCAGATAGACTCTGCAACATAGATTGTAGAGATCAAGTTTGCACAACACAAGGAATGTCCATGAACATGCATTTTAGAGTTTATTATGCAGATAGACTCTCCAAAATATACAGCCATGTTACAACAACATGCATTTTAGCAGTTTTATAAATTTAAAGGTGACTTATTTACTCAGAATACTCTTTGTGAAATGACTGAAATGTACAAACAAATATCTATCTAACAACACTAAGCTAGTCTATTATAGGCTAGTAATGAAATTAGTTGATTGAATAAGTGGATTATGGGGCTTCAAAGCTTATTTATTGTTATCAGTATATAATGAAGTGACCGATTTTTTTATAGCAAAAAAGAGGATAAGTAAGGGGACGGCGCTTGAGGAGCAAAAATAATGCACTTGCCTATAACAGTTTTAGGATCAAAAGACCCATATTACGTTGGGAAAATAATCTCAGTGTTCAAAAAATATATCATGTAAAAATAGATCGTATCCTCACAATGCAACCTAAAAATTCTGTCAAATCTCTGGTTTCCAGTTTCTTCGTAACCTCTATTCCTTTACCTCTCTCCCTTTTGCTCATAAACAGACCCTTCCTAGAAAACAAAAGAATCTAAAGAACCGAAAATATGAATGAGAAGGAATAACCAAATAAATTGGAGCAGAAATTATACACCACTCCATATGCACACAAAAATACAGAAAAATCAAGTTACTGTGCATGTCATCATGCACCATATATTTATGTAAATGTACATGCAATGTACATACATGCATACATCTATAGATTATGAGAAAGTTTCTTTGATAATGATAATAAGCCAAAAGTAGTAAAGTTAGCTAGCACATCTTATTTATATTAAAAAAAAAAATCATAACTCTCAACTTAACAAACACCATGCAGCTGAACAGAGAAAGGGGAGTTGCCAGTGAACTTAGGATAATATTACATGGGATAAGTAGTTCATTAGCTTGGAAAAAGCAGGCAGTAGACAGCTATATAGTATTAATGTGGATGAAAATACTAAGAAAATCAAGGTCAAGCAAAAGGCAAAGATCAATGCTAAGGAATGCAGAAACAAGAAATAAATCCCACGGAAGTTCCTAAGAAAAAAAAAAGGTTTGATTGGATTGTTACCCTTGATTTGGTTGTTACCATAATTTTGTAAAGAATCCACCAATATTCAAAACATTTAAAGGAGTTGTGCTGCTCAAGTGGCAAATCCATGACTAACAAAATCCTCAACTTGTTTAGACCTTATATATGCAATGGTAATTGTGTATACGGGTAATTCCTTCACCATGAATTCAATAAGAATCAAGAGCCATTCTCCATCCAGAATGCCCAAAAAACTAATCAATTTTCAGAAATCATCATTCAATTCAGTAACTAGCGTGCATTTAATACCAACAAGATATGATAGATTGAAAGAAAAACCGAGTGAAATAAAGCAAACATTTGGTCCCCAAATATAAACAACCAGAAGTCCACAAAAAGCTGACCCTAATAGAGCTAAAGTTACTATAAATCGCCGATTCCTGGACAATAAAACAGTAAAATCACTAAACAAAAGCTAGCAAAAAAATCCAGAATCTAAAGGTAAGGTTCCAAAAACTGACCTCAGTGAACTTATCAAACAAAATATCAGCCGACTCCGATCTGTGCCTTAGTAACTGAACAATCTTAGCAAAATAATGCAAGTAAATAACCAGTGCAGTCCCATGGGCGGCCGCCGCAAGTGATCCAACGAACATAAGAACCCAATCAAGCCGGTCAGCACAAGCAAAAAGCCGCAAGAACGGCACAGCAGCAGGCGGAGGCTCGATCTCCTCAGCCTCGACATCGATCTCCTCCTCCACCTCCACAGGGGCGGCATCCGCATTAGTGTCCATATAAGGCGAAGGCGACTCAGGCGGCTCGGAAACCTCCGAAACCGGCGTCAAAGGCTGTATATGGGGTGGGGACCACCCAAACAACCCTCTCGATATCATCATCTCAGCAAAACCTAGCCCCTATCTCCCGGTCTACACTACCAAAAAACCACCACCGAATAAAAACCCTAGAGCATGGCCAAGATACCAGTTCTAGGGTTTTTTTTCTTTTCCTAGAAAAATGAAATAACTGTAATTCAGATCAGAATGATTTTGGGCTGAATTCCGGATGTGCCAACAAAACTATTCTATAATCTTGGAGATAATTTCTGCACAAGGAAATTAATTAGGGCAGAATAAATGAGCCGTTTCAGAGGTGGACTGAGTTGAGTTGGGATGACTCGGTCAAAGAAGGCGGAGATAGAGGCAGAGTTGACTCGTTAACAAATGGTTCCGCTTCTCGTACGTTATTTTCACGTAAAACGGCTTCGCCGGCGAGATGCAACGACAATGTTTAGAAGTATCCAACGTCCACGGTGGAGGAGACACTGGTCGTCGGGAAAAGTTTCTAAAAAAGTGGAGGAGGAGGAGGTTAATTGTCTCGCTTTTTTCCCATTTTTTGCCTAGGGAAAAGCGGGAGCCTATGGGGATACAGCTGTGATTTTTGGCTGGGTGTTTTCGTAATTTCATAAAAAGAGTAGACACGTGTTCGCAAGTGAAAGGTAGAGGTCAAGGGAAATGGACTAATGGGAATTGGAGTGGAGTAGGGAGAGATGGAGAGAAATTTTAGTTCGTTAATTACTTTTACATTGACAAAAAAAAAATAAAAAAGGACACAAAAGAAAAATGAACGGTTATTTGGTACATTATTTGAGATTTTGTGATCAATCAAATGCTTAAGTTGTTATTGTTATATCAAGTGATTAGTCACGTAACTACTATTTGGTACATTATTTGAAATTTTTTGATCAATAAAATACTTCTATTATTATTGTTATGTTGAGTGATTAGTCATATCAATGTTGTTAATATTATTAATGTATAAATGAAATTAATCACGATCCCAAGGTACACAAACAAATAAAATGGTAACTAAATTCACCAAAGAGAATTTTACAAGTTTTGTTGGGGAGTTTTCGTTTTGGCTTATGACAATCCAGGTGTGGCAGGAGAGGGCATCATTGGCAAAATGCTTTTGAGAGACTGCCAGAGCATTTTCTCTGTTCCTATTAGTTCTTAGTTAACATGCCATATTTTGGCTTTTGCCATTTGTTTATTTAGCAAATGCTATCAAAGAAGTTTAATCAAGAATGGGGGAAATTTAAGATTAAACCAACATGATCTTAATTGATATTTGCATGGGAAAATCAAGTCAATTCCCATTTGCAATTGCTTTTCAGTTTTTGTCAATTCCAAATAATTGGTGTTTAGTCCATCCAAAATTATATCCCATTGGCAAGTGTTTTTCAGTTTTTGTTAATGCAAAATAATTAGTGTCTGGTTTATCCCGGGTGCATTTTTGGTTTTCTTATAATGAAAAGATGCGCCACTACTGTTTGAATGTTGAGAGATATTTGCAAGCAATATTGGAGTGAAGATTTTCTATAGACGAACCCAATCCTCTCTGCTTTTCATCGTCGTCGACAAATGCGAAATTAAGACTGGTCTGGCAGAAGGCTAAAGTCTCCCTTGCAACAACTGTTTGACCTAACATAACTAGTTACCTCATCTTTCTCTGATCTTCCATTTTTGGTTTCTGGAAACCTTATGTGATGTTGATCATTCATCATCAATTAATTCAAAAGTCAAACCACTAATTGTTAAAATACATTTATACTAACAATGATTATCATGTGTGAATTTACTGTTAGAATATGATAATTCGTGATGGAAATAGAGTAGTTCTCCAACCAAACCAAAGAAGTATAATGCGTTATGTCCTTTACACCATTTAAGAAAGCCATGTCATTAAATCAAATAATAGGGTACATAGTTACCCAAAAAAAGGGATTAGGGTGCATTTTATTTTTCAACTCACAATTATTATGCACAAGAAAAAGTTCTACGCCACTGACAAAAGCTGAAGGGAAAGAAGAGAAACGAAATCTGGGAACCCTCAGAATACATGGGTCCATCGCCAAGCAAAGAAAAAATATGGGCATTTTCCCTACTTGAAAGAAAACCTATTGGTCCCTTTCCAACTGTACATATGACCGTTGGACAAGGTTGCTTCTTTATCTCATTTATCGCCAAACACATAATGATATTCATTCTTGGTTGGAACAGCTATTTATCCTCTACAAACAAAGGGAAAATGATTATGCAATTTAATCCCGTATCAGGCTTCTAGATCACAGCCATCAACACACATGCACGCATCAAAAAGTTGGCTACAATTAAAACATTGAACACGAGGGCAAAAACACTGATATGCAAAGATATGATCAAATAAGCTCTGAGTACCCACCAGAAGCCACTTAGAAAAAGGCGAAGGCAAAGGCAGAGGCAAAACCCACTACTTTCTATCAAGTATCATCTCCTATGTCTTCTTCTTGTGAATAGTGAATCATCCATCATCTGCATCTTTTGGATGAGCTGTGGCCATCCACACTTTAAAGAAGAGCCTTCCCAGAGCTAAAGGGTTGCCATTATCACATCCTAGACATTATCACATGAGAAAGGAATGCCTATCACCTCCTCAATCAATATGGGTCCAAAGCATTTTCTAGCCTTCCCTTTCCTTTTCCTCTCATTTTCATGTGTTGTGTTAACTGACTAGATGCATCACTTTCATTAGAAATGGAAGTCCTGTCGTTGCCGAAATTATCTTTAATCGACCCAGCACCACGTTGATATCATCCATTAGGAAAAGTATCATAATAGACGGGGCAACAAATGTCCTCCCCTCTTAAATGACTTGCTTGCTTGCGCGCTCGGATGTTTTTCCTGATGCCTGCAAAATTGAAGTACCTGATTTCAAGCTGTATTTTCCTCACCAAAATACAAATTCAATACTAACAAAACATAATTACAGCTGAAGATAAAAATTTTGGATAAAACAAATATCCTTTATCTACTCCTAGGCGTAATCAAAAGACAGTATCCAGTCAGAATAAGATTTCAAGAATTAACCAATCACCTGTTACAAAAAACAACATGGGTCCTTCAGAAACAGCTTGGGGATGAAAGAACCTCATTCCTTTTCCTGTTTGCTTCCCCTAGTGGAATCAAAAGCTCCTCTCTCACGTCCATTCAACGCATGCTAAGGTGTATAATAAGGTGCCGGGACAGGAGGCCGGACCCAACCGTGGATGCAGGGCCCGGGTGGGGGGGTTTCTGTGGTGGACTTCTAATTTACCGATTCAATTAATAAAACCAACCTGAAAGCTGATTCTACAATCTCATAAATTCGCAGATAATTCAAAATGGCTGTTTTCTAAATTTGTATCAGACGACACACAAATTCGATCATTCAGATTTGATTTCAGTCTTTCCATTGTGGACTCAATTTTTATTGCAAATGTAATAGCGTATGATAGCTTGGCGCGTTGAACACAAGTAATAGTTTATAATAGCTTGGACGTGATAGAATATATTAAATACACCACAAGAGGCACAAAGGCAAAGTGAGGACCAGTACATCACAACTTTCCTTAAAGATAAAATAATGCTAAGGGTATCCCCAATAATGGAACCAAAGATGTATGCTAATTGAAATTCAAAGTTTCCAGAATAGAACTACTATTCAATACAAACACACTAACAAAATTGTTGCAAACAAAGTAATTAGATCAAAACAAGACAATAACCAAATTTAATTTAGATGATTCCAATCTTGTTTGCCACATCCAAAGCATCATAATCTGGAGTCAACCTGACGTAAGCCTTCTTCGTTCCATCAGGCCTGTTTCAAAAGCAAGCGAGATTGGTCATCTAAATTTAGAGCTTTAACCTTAAAACTACAGAATCATGGAGAACATAATTGCTTTAATTTAATACGACAAAAAAAGCAATAACATCTTTAAGTCAAAAACATTCCTAGATACCATGTTCACAAGATAATGAATTAAGCATATTTTGAAGCTTTGATAAATGTCCCTTCCCCCCCCCCCCCCCCCCCCCAAAAAAAAAACAAAAAAAAAGGTCAAAATAGTGACAGCAAACCATTTCACAATGCATCAGCCATATAAGTCAGCAAGCTCCATTAATAGAAACTTACAACTAAAATGCTGGAATGTCCTTCAAGTGGAAATACAATTGTTACCTGATCAAGGTGTTCACTTTCTTGGTCTGAATGTCGTACATCTTCTTCACTGCATCCTTAATTTTCTTCTTATCAGCACGGATGTCAACAATGAAAACCAAAGTATTGTTATCTTCAATCTTCTTCATAGCAGATTCAGTAGTCAAAGGATATTTGAGAATCTGATAATGGTCCAACTTGTTCCTTGGAGGAGCGCTGATGCGTGGATACTTGGGGTTCCTGTCCTTTTTCAATGTCTTAGGCCGATGGAAGGTAACTTTTGTGCGGATCTTCTTAGCTTTCTTCTTAAATGTTGTCCCAGATTTCACAGCCTTGGCAACCTTTGTGGCCTGAGCCTTTGAATCAGCCTTTTTGGTGCTGTCAGCTGCACAAAATCAATTAAACCACAAAGTCATTCAGCAATAGGAGAAGTAATGATCCTGAGCATAAGCATGAGCATAGACCCAAAAAAGCAAATTATAAAAACATTGGTTCACAAAAGGCTTGAAATTCCAGTAAATATAAAAACCTAATAATTAATCCTTCTCATCATAAACTAAGCACACAACGTTGCAGAAATGAAAACTATAAGAATGTTATATTCCAAAACAACATATCTGCACTAACTGTATCCTCGAACAATGCCAATAGACATACGATAAGCAAAGAAGATAAAATCAGATCTACTTATTCTTGGAATACACAAAGACACAGAAATGTTGCAGACACAAGCACGGAGAATGGAAGCTTTGCAGGCTGAACGATCAATAAGAGGGAAGTAAAGAAGGGGTTAATTGAAACTCTCAGCATCAGTTTAAGCATAACTTGTGGACCGAAAGCAGCATTCTAATTTATTACCCGAGATAATGGTAAAAAATCTAAAGTGACCCTTTCCAGGAATGAACTTCTGGAACATAAAAGTTTGCTCCATTACTTGTCCAGAAATCTTCTCATTAGGCTAAAACCACCTGTATTCCCCCAAAAAAAATCACTTCAAAATCTGTGCAGACACCATTCTATTGATGGCACATCCCTCTAACACTTGCTCAAAACAACAAAGTTTTCACCATTATCGAAACCCGATTCATTGTCAAATCCTGATAACCTCAACATGAAGTTCTAATTTATGCTAGTCAATCGCCAATTGTCCAATAGGATTATGCGCAAAATAACAGTTCATTCAATTCCAGACACCTACATTTCCCTCCTCGGACTTTAGACCGCCCTCATCCTTGACAGGTTGGTTACTAAAACAATCAAACAATATTGGCCAAAACTACATTGAATCAATAAAGCTTTAAATCATTGAAAATTCACGAAAAAAAAAAAACACACACACACACACAGAGAGAAACGTACACATATTTCTAACAAAGTATATGAAACGACTGCCTCAGATAAAATCAGCATTTCCATTATCAATTAATCACAACAAAAGAAAAGAATAAGAAAGAGAAAGATAGAAACAGCACCTTTAGGAGCCATTGCTGAAAATTGAACCCAAACTTTTACCTAATCAAAAGATCCAAAAAAAATTTGAAAGGTTGTAAATTAAACTTCTGTAGATATCTATATATAAACACGCGTGTACATATTCGCATATAAAGCTTAATGCAAAGATTAGAAGATACCTGTTGGTGGAGGCCCCGGGAGCGGAGGGGGATATGGAGGTGGCGGAGGAAGGAGAGTTTTTGGGGTCCCTGAAGCGGCTTGCTAGGGTTTATGAATTTTGTAGACAACAACAGATATAGAGTTGTTGGGAGTCTGGGCTGCGAGAATTTTCATGGGCCGAAAGTTAACAGATGGTCCGTAATCAGTAATTTGAAATATCGATATGGATTATTTGGATTTGTAGCCAGCCCATCATTATTCGATAAAAATCTAGTTTGTCAATATTTATTCTGTTGTCCGAGATTGAATGTTTTCATTTAATCTTAATTAATTATATAAAGTAGAATCATTAATTTTCATTTTAATAACATAAAGATCAAACAAGAAGAGAAACAATAATGCATATATAAATAATATTTGCTCAAAAAAATTGGGGACGAAATTTCTAATTTTTATTAATTAGTAAGTTATTATACACTAGACAGACAGGTATGAGGTGAAATATAACTAATATTGTTACAATCACGGCACTACTTGCCACATCAATAAACTATGAAATGCCTCCTCATTATTGTGGGTTGGATTTACAGAATCATAAACTTGTTCTCAAGTTTCGAACATATTTATTAATTTCTTGTAAAAATAATTGCAAAGCTTTTTTCTAATCATTTTTTAGGTTTATATTTTTGGGCTTTAATTCAAAAGTTAGGATTTTTTTACCATACTTAGAAAAAGTTATTATGGTTTATGGGTTTTTCATATTTTGATTATTGTTGTCAGATGGTAATTTGCATTGGGGTTTGAAAAGCCACATTTGAATCCATTGCAAAAAGGTCTAGTGTTTTTTTTTCTTTTTTAATTATTCATTTTCTGAGTTTCTTGGGAATTTGTATAAATCTGCTGTCTTTATTCATGTATCTCCTGGTGTGTTGCTACACAGCTCCAATGAGTCGGGAAAATGTAGACAAGCCTGTGTTTATTGAACTTTTGGTGCTTTCGTATATGATTTTTATACTAACATGTTTTCGATCAGCTTTTCGGGAGTTTAAAGAGGATTGTGAGCCGTTGGTTGATGGCTTAATGGATCTTGTATATTGTTTTTATGGTGATTGATGATGAATAAAGGGCTGTTCTTAATTTCTCAGTAAACAAGGGTCTCTTCCGTATTTAGCCAAGGATTAAATCCAGAGTATTAATGAACCCCTAATTTTCTACGTTTTCAAGTAGGTAGGATCACTGTTAAGCAGTTTATTTATGTGGCTTTCACAGAAATGGGAATGTGGTTATGCTTCTGTGAAGTCAGCAATATGCTTCTAGTTATTTGGGGAGGTTGTTCTATATTCAATAATTTAACAATTAGATACCATTTGATCATCCAGGCTCGAAAATTTGTTTTAATTTTGCTATGGATTCTAATTTTGTATATTAGATAGTATCTAAATTAACAGATGGGTCTCCCATGATTTCTCTCATGATTCCGGAGAGTCCTTATTTGTTAGGCGAAGAGATTTGTATGTTTTTCTACTTTATTATGGGGATAATTTCACTTACCTACCCTGAGGTTTGTCATAATTACACTCACCTCCCATCAGGTTTTGAAAATTACACTTACACCCCTTATGTTTATATTTTTCATAACAAACAAGTCCATCTTGATAGTGTAACAAAAAAATACCAACTAAACACTTTAAAATATGCTTAATCACTTTTAAAAAGATAAATAAATCTTAAAAAATTAATTAATTAGTCACAAAAATGCCAAAAGTGCTTATATTCTGACATCAAATTTTAAATTGCCACCAAATATTACTTCTTCAAAACTCAGTTATTTGACTAATCTAAATAAAATTTACTTTATCTATTAAAATTTCACAAACAAACATATTAATAAGAAATAGATGATCAATTTAAAAGCAATTCAAGATATTTTAAGGGATTTAGTTGGTGTTTTTGGATTACATTATTAAGATGGACTTGTTTTGTTATGAAAAATATAAACATAGGGGGTGTAAGTGTAATTTTTAAAACCTAAGGGGAGGTGAGTGTAATTATGACAAACCTCAAGGGAGGTATGTACAATTATCCCTTTATTATGTGCTCTAGCGCTTGCTGCTTACGCGGCTAAACGAGGACACCAGAAAGGAAAGCCCTTGGATTGTACAAAAGTATATATTATTTCTTTAAAGAGCTATTATTTTTTCCGATTTCTGCCAATTGATCCTAAAAGAAGTAATGCCTCGAATTGGCCATCCAAACAGCAAATTGTGGTCAAATTGGCCCCTTTCCAACTTTCTTAGATTTTTTAGAGTCATAGTCCAATTGATAATACGAACATTAATCCACAATATGCTTCCATTTTGTTCATGATAAATAAAAAAAAGATTATAAATAAATAAATATGACAAGAATGATTTTGAAGGAAGGACCTCAACCAAAACCTTAGGATATGAGGAAATGAGTAATTGATTATTACTCTTTCATGCCTACTTGTTCATACACACGTGGAAGAATGTATTTGTCCGAAGTTAAAAAAACAAAGAAAAAAAATGCAACCAAGTAAATTCACACCAAAACTCTTGATTATGGATCTATGGCGGTGGAAGAGTCAAAAGTGTTGTAATTCCCAACATTGTTGTATTCAACTTTGATCACCAATGGATATCTGAGTAAGGAAAATAAATAAATAAATAAAAAGGAGTAGGACTAAAAACAAATTTTGCTTGATTTTCAATCACCGTGAGTACCCCAGGAGACTCAAATTTGTTATTGATTGTTTCACCAAATAAATAGTGATGCGACTATATAGTTACAAACACCTATTTAACAAGGGGGTTATCAGCAACATTAAATGCTTCTTGGAGAGTATATTACTTGAATAGTTTCTTTAAGTCATTATTTTTTTTTTGAAGGAATCTTAAGTCATTATATCAAGTCTCAATAATTAGTGAATGTTATTGGCATGTTTATTAATTAGGACTCTAAAAGTCGAGAAGTTAGATTAATGTTTTGTATATCCAAATAATTGTACAAAACATCTGTTAAAAATTTTGGGAGGTTAACCACAAAATGCAAGTACGTGGATAAATTGAACTATTTTCAATTTCATTCCTTGCATCAAAGGAACATTTTTTTAAAAAAAAATTTCTTATAAGGATAATGTGCATTTCAACTTTTGCTCATATATCTTGTCAGGGCTGATTTGTAAATATATATATATATAATAGTTGGATTCCTACTAAAACACGCAATGTGCTAAATAAGGTGGGGGACAAAAAAGCAAGCCATATTATAACCTTTTAAGCTTATTATCCTTTCTGAGTAAATCTACCTCAATAATGAAGTATAGAAAGGAACTAAAAATCTGCAATCATATCAAGTATTGCTTTTCTCTTAACCTTGGAACCACTAATTCCCTATGTGAAAACATCTGCAGAAAGCTGTATTAATAAGCCAAAAACAATTCAAAACAACATTGACAGAAAGACCACTCTTTTTTATTAATCCCTTTGACCTTAACTGAAAGCCCTACAGGCCAGCTTATTCTATATCGTATATCATATTGGTCTACATTCTTTTGATAACACTTAAAGCTATGAATGAATCAGTGAATCCCATTATGCCAATAGTAACATTCCGCAAGACCAATGCAGAAACGAGTCATGAAAGTGCTACCCCTTCACGTTGAAATTCATACGCTATGAAATTTAATTTTCCTTGGTAAACAAACCAGGATATAGAGAAAATCTATGTAATGGTTGTAGCTAATTTCACACGCTGTGAAACTTAACTCCCTTGTTAAAAGAGCCAGGATATAAAGAAAATCTACAAACACGTAATAGGACATAGTAGAAGATTAATTTGAAGGTAATACGTTTCTTTTTACCAGATAACGTGCTAACTTCGTAAACGGAATTATATATATACTGTGTCCATTCAGTAAATTTTTGTTCAGTCTCAATGATCTTATTTGTATCAAACTTGGGCATTATAAAGATAGATATTTGTTTTATTTCATTTCTAAAAGAAATACTTTAATAAATAAAACTACACTAGAAATAAAAAGTCTTATTAACAACGTTTGTGTTTTTTTTTTCTATTTTGTCTCGATATTTTTTTTAGAAGCACTTCATGATCATGTGGTTAAATGTGAATTAAAGAGTCAAGTTTTTCCTTTTAAGACTGGATTTCACTTTGTTTAGGGTTAGAACTATATATTCCTTTTAAGTTTAATTTTTGCAATCAAATTAAACTCTATTTTTTTTATAGCAAAACTTATCGAGAAGCATTGGTTTATATTGCTCCAGAGGCGTCAACTATCTATGGAGTTTCATGTGGTGCTGTCATGTGTTTCTAAAGTTTATCAACAGCCGTCAGTAAATAAAATAATTCAGTAAGTGGATAAATTATGAAAACATGTGGTAGCATCACATTAAATGAGAATAATTCAGTAAGTGGATAAATTATGAAAACACATGGTAGCATCACATGAAATGAGTTTGGCTCAGTTAATGGAGTTGAGGATAAACAATCTCCTATTTATTACCTTGTCTTTTTATGCAGAAATAAGGCACAAGTATATAACAATTGTTCTATATCTTGAATGACATTGAAACTCAATAAGCAATACGGTATCCACTTTCTTTAAATTTTTGGACTTGAATCACATTGAAACTCAATAGACAATATGATACCCAATTTCTTTAAATTTTTGGAAAGCCAATTCCATAATTAAGAGCATAAGTCTTTTTTTAAGTTGTTGATTAATTGTTTAAAATTTTGAAGAAATGTTGTGTTAGAATGAGCATTTTTAGAGGTGTGTTTAGAGATAATATTACTGTAACATTTTGCAAAATTTATCCAATAAAAATATGCATCTGTCAAATAAAAAAAAGGTCAAAAAATTACGTCAAATTAAGAAAAAATAGTCAAAAAATTACTTAGACTTTATCAAAAATAGTGTATTCACCTTAACTATTATGGGTACATTATCAGTATATATAACTTTGTTTCAAATCTAATGATGTAGAGATTAAAATTTAATGGCACACAACATTAAATCATAATGTAATGTGTTTATACGCATAGGTACAGTATCTGACCGTTCAAGGTACAGGGATTTAAAATGCACCAAAATATCCTTTCGGTACACTTTGTAACCATACAGAGGAATTAAATTTCTATTTCAGTGTTTCCTTTTCAATATACAAAAAAGAAGCAAGACTCATAAATTGCTAACATCTGTCCATGCCCCATTGGCCAACGTTTCCCCAAAAGCTCCAATATTGCAAGATATACATTATATATATATATATATATATGCATGAGCCATTTAGATGTAAAATGTAGCGTTGCATGCTCCGACTTGGAGCTTACAGCTTTTGAAAACCCACCTCTACAAATTTCTCTCTGCTTCCTCTCTGATTTTGCAAAACCAAATCACCACTCCAAGGTACATTCTTTAATATCCTCCTTCAAAGTTATTTCATTTTCAAAGTTATATCTCCTTCCTCCGTCCTCTTCTTTTTCATCGATTTTGTTATTATCCTTAACAATTTTTAGGTCCACCTCTCTTGTGAAGGTAGTCCACCTCAAGCTCTGTTAGCATCCAAATACATTTTGTTATGATTTTTTGCAGATTCTATGCTTCTTTGCATATTCTATGATTTTTTGCAACTTGTTTTTATGTTCAAAGAAAGGATCACTCTCTATTATGGTTCATGGGTTCTTTACGACGACAATTGATATTTCATTTTCAAAGTTAAATCTCCTTCCACTGTCCTCTTCTTTTTCATCGATTTTGTTACTATCCTTAACAATTTTTAGGTCCACCTCTCTTGTGAGGGTAGTCCACTTCAAGCTCTGTTACTATCCAAGTACGTTTTGTTACGATTTTTTGCAGATTCTATGCTTTTTTGCATATTCTATGATATTTTGAAACTTGTTTTTCTATTTCGAAGAAAGCACCGCTCTCTATTATGGTTCACGTGTTCTTTACGATGACAATCAATATTTCAGTTTCAAAGTTAAATCTCGTTCTGCCGTCCTCTTCTTTTTCATCGATTTTGTTGTTATCCTTAACAATTTTTAAGTCCACCTCTCTTGTGAAGGTAGTCCACCTCAAGCTTTGTTAGCATCCAGGTACATTTTGTTATGATTTTTTGCAACTTGTTTTTTCGTTTCGAAGAAAGTATCGCTCTCTATTATGGTTGACCTACTTGTTTACGATGACAATCGACAATGGGCTCCCTATTATGGTTTCCCTGCTTGTTTACGATGACAATCGACAATGGGAATGTGACCGTGGGCTATGCTATGCATACTTGTCAGATTGTATTAACGTGTGGTGCTTGGTATTTAGTTTAACTATGCTCTTTCTTAACTAGGGATGTTTAATTTGTTATGGGTGCAACTCGCCTAGACCTTTTTCAACTCGAGTGGAGTATTCTGTGTAGGCATGTTAGGTTGTAATAAATTGTGTTGTTTGTTTTCTTTTTTTTCAACTCGAGTGGAGTATTTTGTGTAGGCATGTTAGGTTGTAAAAAATTGTGTTGTTTGTTTTTTGTTTTTCAGAAAACAGGAAAATCGTCATTCCATTAAATTAATTGTTGATACATATATAACAGGTTTTGAAAAACAAGTAAACCAAACAGCACTAGACCCTCACAAACAAGAGCTAAATTTGGTTGCTTCTTGTGCGGGACCATTGTTCTTCCTTTTGACATGGAAAATCCTCACTGCTAGGAACTCTTTAATCAATCCTCTGATTCCTTCAATTATATGCCCAATCATTGATAGGTCATTTTGCTTGGTATTTACTTTTTTGATTACATTATATGGGCATAAATTATTAAATTATTCAAATCATCTATCAAAATTCTATCAGAAGAACAAAAACGTTTTTCCTAAAATACAACCAGCAACAGTTTATCTAGACATTACCATAAAAGATGTTCAATAATATTCCAAAACCAATCATCACTATTATGCATATTCTAATAGAATGTTCTTTGTACTATACTTTATTGCTGGAACAAATCTACGACAACAAAATTGTAGGCATGGTCAATTACATTATTCACATTCTACACACCGTTATTCATGACATTTTGACTGGCACTGTATAATGTTATGACTGATTAACAATTTTCTTTTAGTGATAGCCTTATCATCCGCTTAATTAATTAAGTTTTTATTTGATTATTATTCAATAATTTTTATGCTATTCTCATATTTTTATTCCAACCTGTGAAATGTTTGTTGTCATCCTATTTTAGAGAAAACTGTGGTGCTAGGTTAATTTTCATCTATTTAATTTTTTTCAAACGGGCAACTGTTGGTTTTAAACTTGTGATGAGGTAGAAAAGCTTCATGAATATGTTGTGCTCCGTTGAAATGATGCAACTTTTTTAGCCACATTATCTTTCGTTGTAAACAAGTTACAATTGCCTCAGGCACTGTGAACTTTACCCCCATACTTACACTGCTCTATTGCACTTGATATATAACTAACTCTATCTATCTCTTCTTTAGGTGATAGAAAATATGGCTTTACTGAGGAAGATTTCAGGTTTGATGCGTAGTTTCTCTCAGGCTAAGCATTAGTAAAAAATTAGTAATTCATATTTTTTTTAATAAAAAATTCAAGCTAATTTATTCTTGCAATTCTACTACTAGATGTATGCAAGGCTGAATTTATCTGTCTCCACCCCCAGAGTTCTTTCTCATGGCTATAGGAGTTCGGTATGTCATTAACAAATTTTAAATTCGACATTTAGTTTTATTTATTGATTACTATTACTATTACTATTATTATACCTGTAAAAAATTAGTAATTCATAATTTTTTTATTGAAATTTAAACTAATTTATCCTAGACTCCTAGATGTATGCTGGGCTGAATTCATCTGTCTTCTCCCCTAGAGTTCTCTCTCGTGGCTATACAAGTCCAGTACATCATTAACAAATTTTAAATCCAACATTTAGTTTTATTTATTGATTATTATTACTGCTACTACAATTATTATTATACCTGTAAAAAATTTAGTAATTCATATTTTTTAATAAAAAATTCAAGCTAATTTATCCGAGAAATTCTACTACTAGATGTATGCAGGGCTAAATTCATCTGTCTCCTCCCCCAGGGCTCTCTCTCATGGCTACACAAGTCCGGTACGTCATTAACAAATTTTAAATTCAACATTTAGTTTTTATTTATTCATTATTATTACTACTACTATTATTATTATACCTGTAAAAAATTAGTAATTCATATTTTTTTATCACAAATTCAAGATAATTTATGCTAGCAATTCTACTACAGATGAATGCAGGGCTGAATTCATATAAAAAGTTTTTATAGAGATGCAAAAATGGTGTTGTGTGCTATAAGAGATAGGATTTATATTGTTTAGGGAATACAACACATTTCCTCATTTCTTTTCCATTTTCTTATTTTCACGGTACATTGTTTCTTGGTAACTCAATCTAATAGAGATTGGTATGATTGGATTGTTTCTTTGTTTCTTGGATTTGTATAGGCTCGCCCTGTCAGATTCAGTTGGAGAGATTACAGCATCATAGACGAAGTACAAAATCAAGGAAGATCTAGTGAGCTATTTTTCCAACATCAATAATAAAAGTTTAATACGTTGCACCATTTAGTTTTTATTTTTTCTTTAGATATTGACTTTTTTACGTAAATGCATTGCGAGCAGCGACTTGTTTTGCTCGTGTTGCCCTCAACCTCGTCAAATCATTGTATGCCATGAAAGGAATCAAAATCACATTATCTATCTAAAAGTTTTAGATAATGTATTGTATGATCTGAAATGCGGAGGATTAACAAGAAAGGTCTTTGAATGGGCAATGACCTCTGGAGTATCGTTGGAGAAAGATTACAGGCCTTACAAGGGAGACAAACAAGATCCAACTGTGTTCAGCCACAATACGGTACGTGTCTGTCTAATTATTTTAGTTAGAGTGAATTAAAAAATTTAATAATCGAATTCTAACACATGTTTTATCCTCTTCTATCTAAATATATTTTAGTCAGGGTGAATTAAAAGATTTAATAATCGAATGCTAACACATTTTTTATCCTCTTCTATCTAAATATATTTCAGTTGGAGCAAATTAAAAAATTTAATAATCAAGTCCTAACTCATGTTTTATCGTCTCTTGTCTCTAAAGCACCTGAGAGATTTATCCTTCCTTGATCCTTACTCGTACGTGGATTATGGTGGAGATGCATTGATGGATGCCCTTCTTGAGGGGCCTATAGCCGCACGTGTTGAGTTGGGGCCTAATTTTTGTGATTATGATGGGGTAAGACAGTACATTAGCCGGTCAATATTTGTCTTTATATTTTGTCACGCTGCTAAACACCTCTATATATGTAGGGTATCTTTTTTGGAGAGAGGAAGTCGGTGGAAGAATCAAAGCTGGAATATCACCCTATCCAGATAGTTGGCTTTGGAGAAGAAGCGGGAGTAGAGGATGGGGAGAAGCTGGTTATATACGGATCTGGAGGGATGATTCAAGTCTGCTGGGTGTTAATGGGATGTATAGTGTCCTCACCTACCCAATTCTACGAGCACACTGTCACAAGCTGCAATTTTAATTCCTCAATTTTGCCTTAGAGGTTTGACCGAACGTTCTAGAGATGTGTAGAGAGTTCTTGGTATTTCCAACCAAATGAGCACTCTAGAACCTTCTAACTTAGCCTAAGAAAGACTAAATAGATTGTAGGCAATTCTAGAGATTTTTATTAGCTTGTAAATATGCTGGAGTAATATAGAATTCTCTAGAGAGACATTGTATACTGTAGGATCAAATTAATCCCCGCCGTCCATTGAAGAGGTGGAAGATTATATACAGGGATTTTGGCCAGTTGTCAAACCCAAGCTAGAAAGCTAGAGATCAAGCAACCAACAAGTGTACTCAAAACCTCCTTAATAAAGTGTTCTTTTAAAGTTTTTCTATCTTATGTTCCTTTCTTAAGTTTCCTTGCCAACTTTCTTTCGCTCTTCATTTAGTAAGTTCGAGGGCCTTAAGGCTTACTTAGCCACAAGGAGCAAGTGACTAAGTGCCACATGGATATAGTGAAAGAATAAGTCCATGATAACTGTCACGGACTTACTCTTTGCTATACCCATACAGCACTTAGTCACTTGCTCTATGTGAACTAAGTCAGCCTTTAGACCCTCTTGAACGTGCCTGGCACAAGCTAAGTATGGAGAACGATAGTTAGAAAGTTTAAGCTAAGTGGGCAAGAAGAGAACACAAGAGAAAGCCTTTAAAAGGAAAGCTTTGTATTGTTTGGAGAATGCCTTGAGTACAAATGACTTGGTTGGTCTTGGCAAATGGCCAAAGCCCCTATTTATAGCCTTCCACCTCCTCAATGGACGGTGGAGATCGATTTCATCCAACGGCTAATATTTACACTCTAGAATATTCTATACAAGTCTAGGTTATTTACAACCTACAAGAGTTATCTAAAATATTCTACACTACTCTACAACCTTATGGAAGCTAAGTGTCTCTAGAGAGTTCTAAGTCTTGAAAGATATAGGAACTCTCTGCACCGTTTTAGAACATTCCGCTTAACCTTCAAGTTGAACGGACCGAAAACGGGGGACGGAGTCAGGACGAAAGTCTCGAGTCGTGACATAACGCACGCTGAAGGCTGAGGAGTATTTAACAGAGGAGTTGGAGAAGTATTTGCCAGAGTATTTGCCGCTTGAGGCTTTTGTTAACAGTATTTTCGAATTGTAGTTTCGCAGATCTCATACCTTGTTTTGAAAGTTTGCAGATTGTATAACTAATCACAGGTTTCCTACAATTATCTTAAAATCTAGAGAAACAAAAATTATCGGTAAGATCTACACACAAACTTCATTCAGCACTTTATCAATTAGATTTGAACCTCTTTTTTCCTAGCCTTGGCTTTTTTTTCACCTTCAATGAGCTCCAGCTCTTGTTGGGATGGATCCTGCACGAACAAATAAAAGAAAAAACTTTAAGAAAAAACATATTTATTACAAAAAGGAATTCATATATGATTTCTAGAATCACCTACATATCATTTCTAACCTTTCATCTTGTCTAATGACTTTTCCGTAACAAGTAGCAAAGCCCAACTGAAATTAAAGAAGTTTAAAGAAAATGTTTACAACTAGAGGATTTATCTCTGGAAAAGCATATTTAGACTAAAACTTTTCAGGAATGAAAGACCATTGCACATCGATAACTGGGGAAATGAAGGCTTGGCATTTTTTGTTACACTTTCTGATCTTATACTTATTTTACACTATTTAAGTGATTGATAAGTGTATTTCGAGATATGGTTGTTACTCACCTAGGTAGTGTAGTATGAGTGTAATACTAAAATGTGTAACATAAGACACCAAGCTGGAAATGAATTTACTCCAATGTTTAAGAACTTGTGGTGTTTCCTATCACTTGGTGAGGATTTTATTCACCATTTTCATTCTCATTCTCCTTCCCACTTCTTCAATTTTATCCCACCCTTTACTTGCTAAAATCTTGTAAATCAAAAATTCACTTCGTCAAAGGCTGTGCCTGGGAAGTATTTGACTTTGACAACCAAGAAGTGAAAACAAAATATTCTAAAATGATTTCAGTACCTTCCTTGTATACCATCATCCAGTTCCCAAGGTTATCTAAATTTTGCCTGGCGCATGATAAAATTAACCAATATAAACAACATTGTAATAATTATATTAAAGTTACGTAAAAAACTTATGTTTATAGAGCAAATCAACACACGTGGAGAAAATTCCAGTTGCCATTTGCACTATCTCTAGGGGGTTTTTCGTTGATGTCAAAACACGCTATGGTTTCGTCTACTAGTTCGTTGCATGCAACTCGTATGATTTGTGAATTTTTGTTATCTGGTGGCTTGGCCGTGATTAAAAGGTTTTTTCATCTTAACAATATATAAAATACAAAAGGCTGCTAATGTAATTCCTAATGTATTTTTTTGGCATTATTTATTGTTCTATAATAGATTATATTTCAAAGCCACATTTTATTTTAAAAAATGAAGTTAAAGGACGTAACAATTTGATACTATCTAACCCTACACAAAGCACAAAGATTTGTTTAGGTTTTATGTCAAATTTAATATACTTCCTAATATGCTTGTCTCTGCCTTATCCATTTTTTTAATAGATTATATTTCAAGAACTTTATTTTTAAAAAAATAAAGTTAAATAACATAAAAATTTGATACAATTATATAATATTTTAAATTATATCTCAATACGTGTATTCATAAACTTTGTTAAGTTGCATAGACATACGACAATGCTATAGTTTTAGTAATGAGTTACATTTAGTTAGCTTAGTGCTAAGTACCTCGTACTCTTAGGATTGAGTTCAATTTATTCACGAAATGCAAGTACGTGGATAAATTGAACTAGTTTCAATTTCATTCCTTATGTCAAAGGAACATTTTTAAATTTTAGTTTTCTTCAAGGATAATGTACATTCCAACTTTTGCAGATATATCTCGTCAGGACTGATTTGTAAGTACATACAATAGATGGATTCCTACTAAAACACGCAATGTGCTAAATAAGGTGGGGGACAAAAATGCAAGCCATATCATAACCTTTTAAGCTTATTATCCTTTCTGAGTAAATCTACCTCGATATTGAAGTATAAAAAGGAACTAAAAATCTACAATCATATCAACTATTGCTTTTCTCTGAACCATGGAACCACCAATTCCCTACGCGAAAACATCTACAGAAAGCTGTATTAATAAGCCAAAAGCAATTCAAAACAACATTGATAGAAAGACCACTCTTTTTTATTAATCCCTTTGACCTTAACTGAGAGCCCTACAAGCCAACTTATTCTATATCATATATCATATTGGTCTACATTCTTTTGACAACACTTAGGGGGTGTTAGATAATATGACTTAATGCTAAAAATTAATGGATTAAATACTTTTTGAATTCAGTATGTTTGATAACAAAATTCATTTACCACTTAACACATTAAGCACTTATTTAATTTGTATACAAAATTTTAAGTCAAAAATTTTCACTTAATTTGTCGAATTTTGATACTCTTCCGCTCTCCTCATTACACACACACATACACACACTCACTCTCACAAACTCACCCTTGCACGCACATATGCATACTCTGTCTCACATTCGTGCACAATCTCTCTCTCTCTCTCTCTCTCTCTCTCTCTCTCTCTCTTACACACACACATACTCTTTCTCACACACACACACCTACTTTCACACAAATACACATATTCTCTCTCTCTCTCTGTCACACACACACATGCACTCGCTCTATCTCTCTCTCTCTCCTCCCACACATAGTTATTTACATACTTTCTTGCACATACACTTTTACACACACATACATATACTTTTCTATATACATTTTTTATCTCTCATATACACGTGCACATATTTTAATTTTTTTCCTTTTACATACATATGTTTTTGCATATATACACATACTTTCTCTCTCACACACTTTCTCATACATAAATACACTTATTCTCTATCTCTCACAAACAAACAATATCTTTCTTTCTCATATACATTATTAATAAATTATTTTAAATTTTAAGATAAAATAATTATATTTATGAAAGGAGATATTTAAATTCAGTGCATATAATCAGTTAATTATCAAATAGGTAAAACTTTTTCAATTTAGTAATTTAATATTTTCATCACTTAAATTTCAGACTTCAGACTTCAGATTTTAGATTTCAGTTTTACCAAATATTCATCAGTCTGATTAAAAAAAATGGTTAAAAAATTACTTAGACTTAATTAGAATTAGTGTAATTATCTTAACTATTATGGGTACATTATCAGTGCTTATAACTTTGTTTAAAGTCTAATAATGTAGAGATTAAAATTTAATGACACACAACATTAAATCATAATGTACTGTGTTTATACGTGATGGGTACAATACCTAATCGTTCAAGGTATATGGATTTTATATGCACCAAATATCTTTTCGATACACTTTGCAGCATTGCAGAGGAATTAAATTTTTGTTTCAGTGTTTCCTCTTCAACATAAAAAAAAGAAGCAAGACTCATAAATTACTGACATCTTTCCATGCCCTATTGGCCAACGTTTTCCCCAAAAGCTCCAATATTGCAAGATATACATTATACATATATATATATATATATATATATATGCATGAGCCATTTAGATGTAAAATGCAGTGATGCATGCTCCGGCTCGGAGTTTACAGCTTTTGAAAATCCACCTCTACAAATTTCTCTCTGCTCCCTCTCTGATTTTGCAAAACCAAATCACCACTCCAAGGTACATTCTTTAATATTCTCCTTCAAAGTTATTTCATTTTCGAAGTTAAATCTCCTTCCGCCATCCTCTTCCTTTTTATCGATTTTGTTATTATCTTTAACAATTTTAGGTCCACTTCTCTTGTGAAGGTAGTCCATCTCAAGCTCTGTTAGCATCCAGGTATATTTTGTTATGATTTTTTGTAGATTCTTTGCTTTTTTGCATATTCTATGATTTTTTGCAACTTGTTTTTCTGTTTCGAAGTTCATGGGTTCTTTTATGTCACTGATTTAGGAGAGCTTGTTTACCACGACAGTTGATATTTCATTTTCAAAGTTAAATCTCCTTCTGTCGTCCACTTCTTTTTCATCGATTTTGTTATTATCCTTAATAATTTTTAAGTCCACCTCTCTTGTGAAGGTAGTCCACCTCAGGCTCTGTTAGCATCTAGGTACATTTTGTTATGATTTTTTGTAGATTCTATACTTTTTTACATAATTTATGATTTTTTGTAACTTATTTTTCTGTTTCAAAGAAAGTATCGCTCTCTATTATGGTTGACCTGCTTGTTTATGATGACAATCGACAATAAAAATGTGATTGTGGGTTATGCTATGTATACATGTCAGATTGTGGTAACTTTTGGTGCTAGGGTAAGAGGCCGATCGTAAAAGGGCTAATACGTAGACAGTTGGTACTAGTTTAACTTATGCTTCTTCATTAACAGGGGATGTTTAATTTGTTAAGGGTGCAACTCGTGTAAACATTTTTCAACTCAAGTGGAGTATTGTATAGGCATGTCAGGTTGTAATAAATTGTGTCATTTTTTTTTTTTTTGGAAAACAAAAAGATCGTCAGTCCATTGAATCAATAGTTGATGCATATATAACAGGTTTTGGAGAACAAGTAAACCAAATAGCACTTCCCTTACAAACAAGAGCTAATTTAGTTGCTGCTTGTGCTAGACCATTGTTCTTTCTTTTGACATGGAAAATCCTCACTGTAAGGAACTATTTAAAAAATCCTCTAATTCCTTCAATTATATGCCCAATCATTGATAGGTCATTTTACTTGCTATTGACTTTTTGGATTACATTATATGGGCATAACCGATTACATTATTTAAATCAAACAAAAATACTTTTTCTAAAATACAACCAGCAACAGTTTATCTAGACATTCCCAAAAAAGATGTTCAATGATATTCCAAAACCAATCATTATTATTATACATATTCTAATAGCATGTTCTTTGTATTATACTTTATTGCTTCAGCAAATCTACGATAAGAAAATTATAGGTATGGTCAATTACGTTGTTCACATTTTATATACAAATGATAAAAGATATATTTAATATTTTTGGTTATCAATTCATAATGTACATAGTAGCATTGATGTGAGTCTAGGCAGCATCTTCAAATAAACAATGCACATGATTACTACATAGAAATCTTATTAATCAAACATTTGGTAAGAATAAGATTGCACAAAGTTTTGACATTTTTTTAAATCCACCTAACTATCAAATTCAATTTAAGTCTCGTGTAGGAACCTATTTATTATTGGCAAGAATAAGATTACACAAACTTTTGACTTTTTTTTATCTAGCCAACTATAAATTCAATTTCAGCAATATATTCTTTGAACAAGACCGTTAAAACTGAGCTGGGTAAGGAACATAATTAAACCGAGAACTTCATGCACACTAATCATCTATGTAAAAAAAATATCAATGATTACATTTATTTGTTGTTAGTCTGTTTAATTTTTCTGTATCAATTTAATTAGACTCATCCATGCATTTTGTTCATACAACCCCGTGGGTAAGAGGCTGATGGTAAAAGGGCTAATATGTAGGTAGCTGGTATTTAGTTTAACTTATACTCCTTCGTTAACTAGGGACGTTTAATTTGTTAAGGGTGCAACTCGCGTAGTCATTTTTCAACACAACTCACGTAGACATTTTTCAACTCAAGTGAAGTATTCTATAGGCAAGTCAGGTTCAAATAAATTGTGTTGTTTGTTTTCTTTTTTTTTTGGAAAACAAAAAGATCCTCATTCCATTAAATCAAGTGTTGATGCATATATAACAGGTTTTGGAAAATAAGTAAACCAAACAACACTACCCTTACAAATAAGAGTTAATTTAGTTGCTGTTTGTGCTAGACCATTGTTCTTCCTTTCGACATGAAAAATCCTCATTATTAGGAACTATTTAATCAATTCTCTAATTTCTTCAATTATATGCGTAGTCATTGATAGGTCATTTTACTTGCTATTGACTTTTTGGATTATATTATATGTGCATAACTGATTACATTATTTAAATCAAACAAAAACACTTTTTCTAAAATACAACCTGCAACAGTTTATCTAGACATTCCCAGAAAAGATATTCAATGATATTCCGAAACCAATCATCACTATTATGCAAATTCTATTAGAATGTTCTTTGTACTATGCTTTATTGCTGTAGCAAATCTATGTCAACAAAATTATAGGTATGATCAATTACGTTGTTCACATTCTACATACAAATGATAAATGATATATTCAATATTTTTAGTTGTCAATTCATAATTTACATAGTAACATTGATGTGAGTTTAGGCAGCATCTTCAAATAGACAATGCACATGGTTACTACATAGAAATGCTTTCAATCAAACATTTGGTAATAATAGAATTGCACAAAGTTTTGACATTTTTTTAAATCCACTTGACTATCAAATTCAATTTAAGTTTCATGCAGGAACCTATTTATCATTGGCAAAAATAGGATTACATAAACTTTTCACATTTTTTTTATCTAGCCAACTATAAATTCAATTTCAGCATATGTTCTTTGAACAAGACTGGTAAAATTTGGCTGGGTAAAGAACATGATTAAACCTACAACTTTTTACACATTAATCATCTATGTAAAAAAATAACAATGATTACATTTATTTGTTGTTAGTTTGTTTAATTTTTCTGTATCAATTAAATTAGACTCATCTATGCATTTTGTTCATGCAACCTTGTAGATAAGAGACTAATGGTAAAATGGCTAATATGTAGGCAGTTGATATTTAGTTTAATTTATGCTCCTTCGTTAAGTAGGGATATTTAATTTGCTAAGAGTGCAACTCGCGTAGACATTTTTCAACATAGCTCACGTAGACATTTTTCAACTCAAGTGGAGTATTCTATAAACATGTTAGGTTGTAATAAATTGTGTTGTTTGTTTTTTTTCTTTTTTTGAAAAATAGAAAGATCGTCATTCTATTAAATCAATTGTTGATGGATATATAATAGGTTTTAGAAAACAAGTAAACCAAATAGCACTACCCTTGCAAACAAGAGCTAACTTAGTTGCTGCTTGTGCTGGACCGTTGTTCTTCCTTTTGACATGAAAAATTTTCACTGTTAGGAACTCTTTAATCAATCCTCTGATTCTTTCAATTATATGCACAGTCATTGATAAATCATTTTACTTGCTATTGACTTTTTGAATTACATTATATGGGCATAACTGATTACATTATTTAAATCAAACAAAAACACTTTTCCTAAAATACAACCAGCAACAATTTATCTAGACATTCCCAAAAAGATGTTCAATGATATTCCAAAACCAATCATCACTATTATGCATATTCTAATAGAATGTTGTTTGTATTATACTTTATTGCTACAGCAAATCTACGACAACAAAATTGTAAGTATAGTCAATTACGTTGTTCATATTCTACATACAAATAAAAATTGATATATTCAATATTTTTTGTTGTCAATTCATAATTTACACATAGTGTTGATGTGAGTCTAGGCAGCATCTTCAAATAAACGACGCACATGGTTACTAAATAAAAATCTTATCAATCAAACATTTCGTAAGAATAGGATTGCACAAAGTTTTGACATTTTTTTAAATTCACTTGACTATCAAATTCAATTTAAGTCTCATGCAGGAAACTATTTATCATTAGTAAGAATAGGATTACAAAAACTTTTGATATTTTTTTATCTAGCCAACTATAAATTTAATTTCAACAATATATTTTTTTAACAAGACTGGTAAAACTTGGCAGGGTAAGGAACATAATTAAACCTAGAACTTCATGCACACTAATCATCTATGTAGAAAACTAATAATGATTACATTTATTTGTTGTTAGTCTGCTTAATTTTTCTATATCAATTTAATTAGGCTCATCCATGCATTTTGTTCATGCAACCCCGCATGAACAACCTAATCTGATTATGTTTAAAATATTTGAAATGGTGCGCAACTTACCTGCCCTGCTGCTAGTGTTTGAGCTAGCTGGGAATAAGTCTCCAAAAAAATAAAGAATAACAGATGAATTTGAAAAAGAGATACAAAGGCCTAAGAAACAATAGTGACTGACTATTATTGCCTCAAATTCCTACTTAGGACTCTAACAATTTCATGAAATCTCTCTCAACCTTTTGACCTTACACGAACATCAGACAACTGTTAACAATACATAATCTAATCTTAGCTAGGTTACACTTCATTCACAAGCACGGAGATTTCCTGTAACTCTATTTAACACTTGGTGGTCAAGCAGCCGAATCAGCTTGTTTAGCTACCCCAGTGTGGAATATAGCTTGCAACCACTAAATGTTAACAACACAGCTTTCAAATGTACAGGATTTTCTCACTCTTAAAACAGCTAATTGAAAACCCCACTGCCCAATACAAGCTGCAACCACTAAACCTTTGATACCACAGTTTTCAAACATGCATCTTTCCCTCGCTTTCAAATCTTACAACTGTATCTCAAAAGCAATTTTTCCATAGGACCTTGTCCAAAATGTTAAACTGTCAACTAATTGAAGTACAAAACCAGTCAAAAGCTTTCCTTCAACCTGAAACACACAAGTAACAACAAATAGAAAACAGATGTTGAAGTAAGAAACCATCAAACAAATACATTGGACACTATAAGATACTATATAACACTCACAAGACCGCCAACAACATAAATCAAATACTTGTACTCAACTTTCTTCCAATCTTACAACAATACAAACACTTCATAACACAAAGCAACACATGACACAAACAAAATCACTCACAGCAGACGAATCATTAGGGCCTCCTCTACAGATCGTGACACCAACCGGATTCCCTGCACCACAAAATGAATGATAAATTCAAACAAAAAATATTTGGCCCTAACAAGATCATGAGTTTGACATGACTAAGACTCCAAGTTATTATTGTTACAGCAAGTCGGTAACAAAATTGTATATATGGTCAATTACATTGTTCACATTTGACATATAAATGTAAAATGACATAATATTTTTTGTAGTCAATCCTTTAAGAATAATCAAAATCACATAGTAGTATTGATGTGAGTCCAGGCAGCATATTCAAATAAACAAAACACACAGTTAAAAATTTATCAATCAAATAATTGGTAAGAATAGGATTACACAAAACTATGGCATTTTTTATCTAACTAACTATCAAATTCAATTTAAGGTAGCGTTTGGTCAGAGGTATTGGAATGAGGAATTGGAATGAACTCCATGAGTGACGTTTGGATTACTACTATCGGAATTGGTATTTTTGAATCATATTTAAAAATTTAAGAATCACCAATCCTTTAGAAAATGGAGAGTTTTGGGCAAAACTAAAATTTGATTCCTATCTAGTCGACATACTCTTCTCTCTATTACCCTTCTTTCCTCATTCTTCGTCTAGTCGATACTATTTATCTCCATTGTAGGCATCACCACCACTAATATTCTGCCCCCTAGCCTTCATCTTCCTCCCTTTCTTGGAGGTACTTCACGCACACTAATTATCTACGTGAAAAAATTAACAACGATTATATTTATTTATTGTTAATCTGCCTACCTTTGTTGTATCTCTTTAATTAGACTCACCAAGCATTCCATTCATGACATGTATAGCCAAATTTGATTATGTTTTAAAGATTTTAAATGTACAAACGTATGCCCTGCCTACCCTGCTACCAGTGTTTGAACTAGATGGTCATATAAGATACAAAGTAGGAAAACAATATGAAAAAAAAAGAGTTCATCAAAACTGGAAAAAGTCTCCAAGAAGAAATACAAAACATAGGAGAATACAATTAATTTAAGAAATAGATACAAGCACTTGATAAACAAGAATGACTGCCTAATATTGCCTCACATTTCAACTTAAGACCGTAACAATATCATAAAATCTCTCACTCAACCTCCTAATATCATACAAACAACATTATGGAACAGTTAATGACAAATAACCTAATCTCACCTGGGCTACACTTCACACAAACACGGAGGTTTCCTGCAACTATATTTGACACTCGGTGGTTGTGCAGCCAAATCGGCTTGTTCAGCAACCCCAGTGTGCAATATAGTCTGCAACCACAACATGTTAACATCACAGCCTTCAAACATATAGGATTCCCTCACTTTTAAAACAATTGTTGCACAATCCTACTGCCTCACATAAGCTGCAAGCACTAAGCCTAAATGTGCATCATCCTCTCACTCCAAAATCTCATAACTGCAACCCAAAAGCAATTTTTTCCATA
The DNA here is from genome assembly GCA_024721245.1 of Mitragyna speciosa. Taxonomy (NCBI): domain Eukaryota; kingdom Viridiplantae; phylum Streptophyta; class Magnoliopsida; order Gentianales; family Rubiaceae; genus Mitragyna; species Mitragyna speciosa. Next base: position 4,623,933 of record CM045552.1, read on the forward strand.
GAAACTTCTCCAAATTGTTATGTTGACAACTAATTGAAGAGCAAAACAAGTAGTCAGAACCCTCCTTTCAACCTGAAATACAAATGAGTAACAGCAAGTAGAAAATAGACTTAAAACAAGAAACCATCAAACAAATACATTGGACACTACAAGCTACTAAGTAACACTCACAAGACCACCCACACCATACAAATCATATACTTGTACTCAACTCCCATCATATCTTACAAGAATACACACTTCATAACACCAAGCACTATACGACATTCACAAGATCACCCATTGCAAACGAATTATTAGGGCCTCTTCTACTGACCTTGACACCAACTGGATTGCTTGCACTACAAAATGAATGACAAATTCAAACCTCAAACATTTGGCCTTGACAAGATCAGGAGTTTGGCATGACTAAAGACTTTAAGCTATTACTGCACATCCAGTTGACAAATTGATGCACATTATGGACCTATAGAACTGCATTTAAAAGCGACTAATCATTAGCAAAATATGTACATAGTTGAGGAGAAATGTAAATGGTTCAGCAAATTTTCAAAAGTAAATTGGATAGCTGCATTACATTAGTTTTGTATTTTGAATGGTGATCAAATAATGTTAATAACCCCTTGTCAATCATTTCCTGTCAAATAACATGAAAAAACCAAAAAATTTGAATCAATATTGTGAAAGTTAGAAGATTGGCAGCAGTAGTTAGAAAGAACCATCAATATGATGTGGATGCTATTGTGGGACGGTATTATCAAAGAAGGTAGGTAGCAATAGTACATGTAGCCTAACTTATTCAATTAGAATTAGATCACAAGAAAAATTCTTTTATGTCTAGACTTGTGACTAGGTCCTACGCTAAAGCCCATAACACAATAACAATAAAAAGCTTCTTATATGGGCATAACTGATTTCATTATTTAAATTATCTATCAAAATTCTATCAGAAGAACGAAACACTTTTCCTACAATACAACCAACAATAGTTTATCTAGATATTACCAAAAAAGATGTTCAATGATATTCCAAAACCAACCATCACTATTATGCATATTCTACTAGAATGTTCTTTGTATTGTACTTTATTGTTGCAGCAAATCTACGACAATAAAATTGTAGGTATGGTCAATTACATTATTCACATTCTACATACAAGTGGAAAATGATATATTCAATATTTCTGGTTGTCAATTCATAATTTATATAGTAGTGTGTATGTGAGCCTAGGCATCATCTTCAAATAAAGAATACACATAATTACTACATAAAAATCTTATCAATCAAACATTTGATAAGAATAGGATTGCATAAAGCTTTGACATTTTTTTAAATCCACCTGACTGTCAAATTCAATTTAAGTCTCGTGCAAGAACCTATTTATCATTGGTAAGAATAGGATTACACAAATTTTTGACATTTTTTTCAACAAGACTGAAACAATGATTACATTTATTTGTTGTTAGTCTACTTAATTTTTCTGTATCTATTTAATTAGACTCATCCATCAATTTTGTTCGTGCAACCCTACATGAACAGCCTAATCTGATTATGTTTAAAAAATTGTAAATGCACAAAGGTGCGTTATCAGCAATCCCACATGAACAAGGGGGTTATCATCAACATTAAATGCTTCTTGGGGAGTATCTTACTTGAATAGTTTCTTAAGTCATTATTTTTTTTTTGAAGGAATTTTAAGTCATTATTTCAAGTCTCAATAATTAGTGAATGATTACTGGCATTCTTATTAATTAGGACACTAAAAGTCAAGAAGTTAGATTAATTTTTCGTATATCCAAATAATTGTGCAGAACATCTGTTAAAAAATTTGGGGCGGTTAACCACTAAATGCAACTACGTGGATAAATTGAACTATTTTCAATTTCATTTCTCGTGTCAAAAATCAAAGGAACATTTTTTATTTTACTTTTCTTCAAGGATGCCTAGGTTGGCAATTTTTGACGCAACACTATCCTAACATGAAAATAATGAGTTTGGTCAAGGCTTGGCGAGTTCAGGTCGGACCCATTTGGTAGGCCAAACAAACAGGTCAAATTTGGATTGGAATCAGATTGACTTGTCTGACCCCAAAAAAATCAAAAAAACATGTCGAGTTCGGGTTCAAGTCAATCTATTTGACTTGAAAAAAAACTTTACATTAGGAATTTTATTGGGTCAAATGAGGCCAACCCATAAAACTTCCCTAATAATGGCATGTGAGGGTTTTTTTGGACCTAACAAGTTGACTCGTCAACTCGTTGCAAGTTGAGTTCGAATTCAACTCTCTAGGGATTGGCATGTTGATGGGTCGAGTTCGAGTCTACAAATTGTCTATGATACTTGAGTTTCAACATGAACCGTCAACCCAAAAATCAACCGATTACTAATGTCGAATGATACTAAACGTTCAAACTTTTGCACATACTTTTCGTCAGGACTGATTTGTAAATATATATAATAGTTGGATTGCCAATGTGCTAAATAAGGTGGGGGGGGGGGGGGGACAAAAAAAACAAGCCGTCTCATAACCTTTTAAGCTTATTATCCTTTCTAAGTAAATCTACCTCGATATTGAAGTAGAAAAAGGAACTAGAAATCTGCAATCATCAACTATTTTGCTTTTCTCTGAACCTTGGAACCACCAACTGCCTATGTGAAAACATCTGCAGAAAGCCATATTAATATGCCAAAAGCAATTCAAAACAACATTGACAGGAAGACCAATTTTTTTTATTAATCCTTTTGACCTTAACTGAGAGCCCTACAAGCTAGCTTATTTTATATCAGATATCATATTGGTCTACATTCTTTTGACAACACTTAAGCTATGAATGAATCAGTGAATTCCATTATGCCAAAGTAACATTCCGTAATACCAATACAGAAACGAGTCATGAGGGTGCTTCCTCCTTCACGTTAATGTTACTAAATTCATACACTATGAAATTTAAATCTCCTGGTAAACAAACTAGGATATAGAGAAAATCTATGTAATAATTGTAGCTAATTTCACACGCTATGAAACTTAACTCCCTTGGTAAAAGAGCCAGGATATAGAAAAAATCTACAAACACATAATAGGACACAATAGAAGATTAATTTGTAGGCAATACGTTTCTTTTTATCGAGTCACGTGCTAACTTCGTAAACGAAATTATATATATACCGTGTCCATTCAGTAAATCTTTGTTCAATTTCAGTAGTGTGATTTTATCATTTGAGATAAGTTTTGGGAAGGAAATGTGGATGCTTGATTTTTTTATTTTGTTTAAATACAGATTATCACGATCTGAGTTAAATATTGAGAAATTTATGTCAAAATTGTGCATTATAAAGTTGGATATTTGTTTTATTTCATTTCTAAAAAGAATAATTTAATAAATAAAAATACAATAGAAACAAAAAGTTTTATTAACAACATTTGTGTTTTTTGTTTCTATTTTGTCTCGATATTTTTTTTAGGAGCACTTCATGATCACGTGGTTAAATGCGAATTAAAGAGTTGATTTTTCCTTTTAAGATTGGATTTCACTTTGTTTAAGGTTAGAACTATATTAATTTTTGCAATCAAATTAAACTCTATTTTTATAGCAAAACTTATTCAGAAGCATTGGTTTATATTGCTCTAGAGGCGTCAACTATCTATTGAATTTCATGTGGTGTTGCCACATGTTTCTAAAGTTTATTAACAACTGTCTTAAATAAAATAATTCACTAAGTGGATAAATTATAGAAACACATAGTAGCACCATTTGAGATGAGTTTGACTCAATTAATGAGATTGACGATCAAATCTCCTATTTATTACCATGTCTTTTTATGCAAAAATAAGGCATGAGTATATAATGATTGTTATATATCTTGAATCACATCAAAACTCAATAAACAATACGGTACCTATTTTTGTTAAATTTTTGGACTTGAATCACATTGAAACTCATTGGACAATACGATATCCAATTTCTTTAAATTTTTGGAAAGCCAAATCCATAATTAAGAGCACAAGTCTTTTTTAAGCTGTTGATTAACTATTTAAAATTTTGAAGAAATGTTGCATTAGAATGAGCATTTTTAGGGGTGTGTTTAGAGATAATATTACTGTAACATTTTGCAAAATTTTCCAATAAAAAAATGCATCTGTCAGATTAAAAAAAATAGTCAAAAAATTACTTAGACTTGATCAGAAATACTGTATTCACCCTAACTATTACAGGTATATTATCAGTGTGTATAACTTTGTTTAAAATCTAATGATGTAGAGATTAAAATTTAATGGCACAGAACATTAAATCATAATATATTGTGTGTTTATACCCTTAAGAACGATAAGTACGATACCTGACTATTGAAGGTACAGGGATTTGATATGCACCAAATATCCTTTCCGTACATCTTGCAAAGGAATTAAATTACTGTTTTAGTATTTCCTCCTCAACATACAAAAAAGAAGCAAGACTCCTGACATCTGTCCATGGCCCATTGAGGCATTTGGATGTAAGATGTAGCGCTACATGCTTTGGCTTGTAGCTTAGAGCTTGCGGAAACCCACCTCAGCAAATTCTCTATGATTCCTCTCTAATTTTGCAAAACCAAAGCACCACTCCAAGGTACATTCTTTATATTTACCTTCAAAGTTATTTCATTTTCTATAGTGCCCATCACTTTATATTCTTAGGCCCACCTTTCTTGTAAAAGAAGTCCACCTCAAGCTTTGTTACCATCTAGGTACATTTTTTTATGATTTTTTGCCAATTCTTGATTTTTTGCAAGCTTGTTTTTTCCTTTCGAAAAAAGGATCACTGTATTATGGTTCATGGGTTTATGGGTTCTTTTTTACTGCACTAATTAAGGAGACCTGCTTATTTACGATAACAATCGACAATGGGGATGTGATTGTAGGGTATGCTATGCATACACGTCAGATTGTAGTAACGTGTGGGAGGATGCTAGGGTAAGAGGTTGATAGTAAAAAGGTTAAGACATAGGCACTAAGTATTTAGGTGAGGATTCGATTTGAAATTTTTTGATATATTTGATATGGGTCAACTTTTTTGCCAAAGAGGAGATAGTCAAAGATAAATTTGGAAATTTTGATATTTGCCTCCAACAATTTTGAGGTTTTTGGCATAAAATATGCTTGTTTCTCTGGCATGATTTTTTTCAAAATTTTCAAAATATTTTCATTATAAATTTGTTAAACTATTCAAGTTTGAATAAATCACCTGTATTTTTTAAACAATCACTAACCAAAAAAATAAACCAACCCCAAAAAGTAATCACTATCTATTATCAAATTACAAAATAAATTAAAAGAGTGAATTAATTGAATGAAACTTAATTAGGGGACCCAAACCCTCTAGTGAGATTCGTTTGTGATTAATGTATTTTGTGTTTGATTCAAGTTTTATCCTATAAAAATGATTTGACTATAATAATTTTTAGAGATGGCAATTAAGTCCCAAGACCCATCTATGATTGTTCTTTACGAATATTCATCTTTTGAAAACATTGCAAAATCAACCCATTATAAATTTTGTTAAATACATCTTTTTTTCAATTTAAGTAACCAAACAATTGTTCATCTATTTATCTCCCTTTTTTCTAAAATTATGTGAAAATAAATAACAAAGTAAGTGAAAATAGAATCCTTACTTATGCTATATCCTAACCAATTCCTATATTCATTAAATCAAGTGGGACAAAACCGTTGTGGTATATTTTTGATATTTTTTGTTGAAAAGTTATAATGATGAGGTTGACAAGACCCTTTCAATAAATATGCTCTTCATACTTTATCTCTTAAAAATATTAACAAGTAACCTCGGATCTAAGAGAATGTCAGCAAATTAAGTGGAGCACTTAATTTTCTAAAATATTTTGCAAACCACTAGCAACTTAATCTTCTTTTTTTTATTTTTGAAAATATTTTGCAAACTGCTATCAACTTAAATCTTCTATAGGTTTCCTTTTAAGATTTTTTTCCATAATTTGTTATAAATAAAAATCATAAAATAACTCAATTTAGTATATAAACTTGAATTTCAGTGTTTGATAACATATTAAGATTGTGCACAAATATATAGTCCATTTTAAAAAAAAGGAAAAAAGAAGAAAAAAGTATGATCAAACCTAATTTAAGCTTTATTTCTAAGATCCAAGGTCACTTACTAATGCATATAATAATAGTCCAAAATTCTAAATCCATAATTCAAAAAAATCTTCAATATACCATCCCACTTGAAAGAGAATATAAAGTATGATAACGGTAGCAAAACTACTTTCAGTTATTTTATTGTTACTAATCATGTTAGAATCAATCAATCTTCAACTCATATTCAGGTCAGGTATACTCAATGATCCTTAATTATAATTCAACCTAGTCATCCTTAAAATTGAGAAATAAATCTATAATTAATCATATAGTTTCATGATATATCTTATTGAAAAGGTAAATATAAAAAAAGATTTACATAAAAAGGCCAAAGAATAATACAATCAAATAGAATAATGTAAACAAGAGACGAATTAAACCAAAAATCCAAAAAAAGAAAAGGAAAAGAATAAGAATTATTGCCAAGGTTAGTACAATACTAACTTGCTAAGCGATGCTTGACTTTGATAAGAGGAATGAAGAAAGATGATACAACAAGTTTTAACTTTAGAACACACTGAATTTACAACGGAAGTCTGCAAATGAAATTTCAGTAAAAAGGAAAGAGAAAATACAAGATAGACTGAGACAAAAAGAAACAAATGAGGTAGAGGAATGTTTCAAGTCTCTTCTGATGCCTTCTAAGCGTTATTTTTTGTGTGAGAAAAGCTATCCACTTTGAGGATGTTATTTTGACTTTTTGATTCTCTAAATTTATTAATTAAAAATTTGATCCCAAAGTCTATTTTTGTATGGTATCAAACAAGAGTTCGTCTATATAATATATATGATTTTTAAAATTTAAGTGGGGTCATTTGACCCCACTTGGAGCCACATGGCTCTGCCCATGCATGTCAGATTGGAGTAACAAGTAGGAGGATGCTAGGTCAAGAAGCTAACTTAAAAGGGCAAAAACGTAGGCACTTGGGATTTTGGTGAGGATTCGGTTTGAAATTTTTTGATATAGGTCAACTTTTTTGCCACAAAAGGAGATAGTTAGAGATAAATTTGAAAATTTTGATATTTACCTCTAACAATTTTGAGGTTTTTGGCATAAAATATGCTTGTTTCTTTGGCATGATTTTTTCAAAATTTTTAAAATATTTTCATTGTAAATTTGTTATATTATTCAAGTTTGAATAAACTACTTGTATTTTTTAAACAATTACTAACCAAAGAAATAAACCAACCCCAAAAAGTAGTCACTATCTATTGTCAAATAACAAAATAAATTAAAAGAATGAATTAATTGAATGAAACTTAACTAGAAGACCCAAATTGATTCGTTTGTGATTAAGGTGTTTTGTATTTGATTGAAATTTTATTCCCAAGACCTATTGGGATCTCATGCCCAAATTTAATTTAGACGGGATTGGTATCAAAAGTTTGGGATTGAGTTTAATTCGAAGTATACCCAATAATACCCATTTAAATATGGGTATAGATGGGATTTATTTGGGACTCCCAATCCCACTGCCCCCATTTGGTCACAAACCCACATTACCAAGGACAGTTCGGATGCTTAATATGTATGCTTATCACCAAGTCATATTTTATTCTTCTATCGATGTCGAATGCTTGATAATGAGCAATTTGGCGGATGAGGGTGAAAGCTAAAGAAAGCCAACCTAATGAGAAATGCATGATTAACAAGTCCATGTAGACTTTTTAGTTGGTTATTTGATTAGAAATCTTAAGAGGCGTATTCAAATTTTAATTAGGAATCTTAAAAGGCGTATTCAAACTTTAAGTTGCACCAAATATTAATCAAATGCAGAGTATCAGATTTACCCATCCAAATTGAAATTTATTTATTTTTGGATTCCAATTTTGGTTTCTTAAACATTAAAATGATTTTACAATGTACTTTAATATGTTTCTTTATGAATTTCATAATTAGTTAGTTTTGTTTAGTTTGAAAATTTGTCAAATAATATATAAAGAGAGAACGGTAGAATTTTTACCAAATTAAACCAAAAAGTAATTGATATAGAAAAGCAAAATTGAAATATGACCAAAAAATTAATGAATATGAAAACAGTAGCATTTGATTAATGAGAAAAAAATATTGTAAGAAAATGATAAGATGGGATCTATCGGGTATTTGGATGATATTAAAATATATTTTGCAGTCTGAATTAAATCCCATCCCTCCTCCTTATTTGCCATCTTTAGAAAGAATGTAGATCATTGGATGCGGTAGTTGAGAAAATCCCGCTCAAAGTTTTTACAAAGATAAATAATGTGCCACCAACACTTAGCCGATAAAAGGCACGGCTCAATAATGCACGATAGGTGCAAGTCTTTTTTTTGTATATGCCTTGCCTCATAATAAATATATTATTTGAACCTAAAACAATGCCTTCCAGGACGACTCGGTAAAATAAGGATGCTTTTGCGACATTACAAAGCCTTTTTTTTTTTTTTTTTGGGATAATTCAGAGAATTCGAGTTGTGTAGGTGGAATCATTCCTAATTTGCTTATTGAATTCAGATTAACAGTTTAGCTTTTGAAGGCATCTCCAATCTTCCAAATTAAACAGCAGTCAAGAAGTTCTGACACAAATAAGAGAATTCATTTTTTATCCTACATAATCTCCTAACAGAGGGCACCCAGCTTGATTCCAACTTCATCATATGTTAAGTCTGGCCCGATAATAAGGAAATTCCAGCTTCCAATCTGCCTAAGCACAGTATGGGAATACTCCAGTCCTTATTTAATCAGAGTGCTCTTGGAAAGAAAAAACAAAAATAGAAAAACCAAACTGGAGTACTTAGATCAACCATAAAATCCTGTCATCAACTCTAACCAACACAAGATATTAAAGAATACTCAAAGCATTAAATTCAAAATAAAGACATAATGCATTCCACACCAACAAAAGCCCTTGATGCTGAGTCAATTCACATGGTAGCAGTAATAACACCAGAATCCTCAAATGCATTGACACCATATTAAGTTAAACTAACCACAGAATGTTCCTTGGTTCCTTCTCCCAGACAATTAAATCAAGACATTCTGTTCATCTACCAGACATTCTTCCATCAACCAAACACAAGATGCTTCCTGCTTCCTGCTTCCTGCTCTGCACCTACAATTTTTTTTTGGTTTATGTGGCGGTGGTTTCGGGTTTTCTAGGAAGGGGGGGGGGGGGGGGGGGGATGAAAAGAAAAGCAGATTAATATAAAAATTGAATATATTATTATCCTCCACAGAATATCATACCATGCAAAGACTTAATATTACAGAGATGTAATTATGTAAAGCTGCAGACAGCATAAACACCACGAAATTACTGATTGATCTGGCTCCTGTATCTGATTCAATTAGTACATAAAGTTTCATAAGATGACAAAGACATAAAATAGGATGAAGTGCCCAGAAGTGATATCTAAGGGCTCCAAAAACTTCTGAAATTCCAATTATGGTGCACACCACGATAATAAGTTATAGGAGATAGGTAAAATAGAAACTTTCGCTTGAAATAAATGTCATCACGAAACTTGGAAGACGGAAACAATTTACTGGTGAGAAACCCATGAATGACTATTTTGAGACAGGAAGAAAAGAAATAATAATAATAATAATCATAACATAGCAGGAACTAATTTGTCCTTTTCCCTCCCAATGGGCCAAAATATTCCTCTTTTTTTTCACAGCCCGTGATGCATTCACAGTCAGCTTAACTTGTAAACAAGCTCATTCTTGTCAATGATATAAATCATAAAAGTACATTAGAATTGTGATAATTTCATACACCATTTTTTGTAGTATTAGTTCCGTGAGAAAAATCATTCTAGCCATTCCTTAAAGCTCACTTACAAGTATCCGCAGTCCAATATCATCGTAAGTTAGATAGTAATTCACAAAATGTATTTCAAGTATTGGTTTACCGCAATCAGCTCTTAAGGCTGAAGAAAATTAATCTACAGGACCCCAAGATAGTATCTCTACGGACTTCAGCCACAACCGTTCCCAAACCTCAAAACGATACTTTCTGGGTGGCCCATCCTGATTACTGAGCTCCGGAGTGATCCAGATTTTGAAACCAGAAACAACTAACCTATCTGCTTCCACTATCTTCACAAGCTTAAACTGGGAATCCTGTAAAAAAAAAAAAAGAAAAGAAAGAATAGTTTTAAAAAAAAAAAGTTAAGAACAAAGAATATAGGCAAGTTGGATCATAATACATGGTGCTAAATTAGCCTGAGACAATCAGCGGCAAGGAGACACAGCATTTGACTGATCTGCTAAGGCAATCGAACATCAGAAGAAGACCTTCAGCTTTCATTTGAAATTGGGCCTTTATGCAAGCAATCATGAAATGGTGGTTCTCCATACAAGTTAATTTTGCTTCGCTCAAAAGAAGAGGGATATTGTTTTCTAACTGAAGACAACTTAGATAATTATGTCGTATTTTTTGGTCATCTACATGGACTAATTCGACTAAAAACAAACAGCACCCCACCTCATTCAACTACAAACCAATATCAAATGCAAAATATAAGGGCTTTTATCATTTTACCCCTTAAACTATACTCCAACTATCACTTTAGTCCTTAAAGTTAATTTTTAGTCACTTAAGTCATTGGTTAAATTAAAGCACATAATTGACCATTTTATGACAAAAATACCCTCCCCTCATAGTTATTAAGTATAAAATAATAGCTAAAAGGTTTTTCTCTCCTCTATTTTTTAAACTGTTTACATACTTCTTATTTTGCGCAATATCTTATTCAAAATATTGCAAATCTGATGAGATAAAAGTGTGAAATTTTATCAATTGTTTGCATGTAACAAAGATAATCTTAAAAGAAAAATTTTATACCTGCTCCATTGCAATATATATTTTTCTCAAGTTTTGTATTAGTAAAATTTTTCTTCGATAACCTATTTATTTTCATAATTTTTCAAATTGTGACAACACTTACATTTTTTTTATGGATGAATTCTAAAATTTATGATGAGAGTAAATGTATTGGAAAAATATTACTATCAAGAAACATGGCTATATATTATTCTATTTTTTTCTTTTCTTATTTATTTACGTGTCGCCACTTCATAAAGCACATTTTAGAAGTAAAATTTATTTTTTAGATTTTTATGAGTTTATTTGTTCCTTTACAATTTAGAAGTGAAATTTATTTTTTAAGACTTTATGGACATATTTGTCCCTCTGTAATTAAATTGGACCTAAACATGTTTTTTTACATGTTAGTTCAAGGAGTTAAATAGCTAAAAGTTAATGTTAGAGACTAAACTGATAGTTGGGATATAGTTAAAGGGGGTAAAGTAATAAAAATTTTATAGTTAAATTAGACCCAAATATGTCTTTTTACATGATCGTTAGTCTAAGTGTTAGTTTGATTGTTAGTCCAGGGGTTAAGTGACTAGTAATTAACTTTAGGGACTAAACTGATAGTTGGGGTATACTTTGAGGGGATAAAGTGATAAAAACCCAAAATATAATCTTTGATGGATTATGCGAGCAGAAAAATGTTATCCGCTCTCCGCAATTCTACTTCGACCAACATCACAGATGTAAAAGAATCAAATTTTTTGAAGGTAGTAACGAAGCAAAGTAAAACCTGAATTTGACAGATCTGTTGGACACAGTAGTCCGCTAAAGATATGAGTTCGGGATCGTTTGCAGGGTCCGAACAATTAATAAGCTGGCCGGCCGGAGAACCCCGACTCCTACGTTCCTCCAGTGTGGGTTTTGGTGGCCGAATGATGTTGTTGAGCCCCTTGAGCCCTGGAGCTCCTCCTGCCGCATTTTGGCCAAAAAGAGAAGGGAGATTGAGAGACGGCGTAGGAATGACAGTAGCCGCAGCAAGAGCAGGCTCACCATCAGTAGCTGCGCTGTGATCAGACGACAGCAGAACAGAAGGAGGAGGGGGAGAAGAAGAAGAACAGAAAGGATAGCAAAAGGCACGGAAGAGAGCCGCTCTCGACTGCAGAACAATACGAGATGGAGGAGAAGAGCGGAAGGTTGAGTAAAAGATATGGATGAGAGCTGCTCTCGACTTGCCGTCGACGGCCACAGCCACGGCCGTGCGTAGATTTAGAGCAGCGGAACGCATACCTGTCTACTTTATTCACTCCAGCGAGGATTCGGTCTCTGTGTTAGGTTTTGAGAACAGCGGTTTAATTTAACGGAGGATTGAAGAGTCTGAGACTATTATCATAAATTTTGAGAGCGGCGGCATATTCTAACGGGCTGAAGCGTAAATATGGTTCACAAGTATTCTTTTGGTATTCTAATGGCTGGAAGCCCAATAGTAATAAGAGAGCAAATGTGATAGGCAGTTGTTAATATTAAGTCAAAATTTCAGGTTCTATCGTTTGATCCTTCACGGAATGAATTTTGTTCTAATTTTGCTCTCGATTCTAATTTAGTTTATTAGTTAATAGCTAAATTAATAAATTTGCCTCACATGATTTTAGACTAGTATTAAGTACAAATAATAAATCACCGTTGTAGGTTAGAAACGACAATTAAGGAATTGAATGGGTTTTAGGAGGGTGTTTTTGCTTTATTGGGTTGTATAATTATGTTTCATCATTCAGATTTTTGATGCCATTGCACAGGTTTGCTAACCAACCAACCAAACCATTAGTCGGTTAATGGAAGCCTGATAATAGTATCCACAAGACAAAGGATATGTGAGAGTTAATCGACAGTGTCTTTGCCTGCTTCAGCAAATGGAACTTACTGTTTTTTGGTATCAACGAGGAGTTTGTAGCTCAATTTTAAGGCTGTCATGCTCACATGTGTCAAACAGCAAATAGAACCAGGGTTCCAAAATTCAAAGAGAGGAGAGAGATATTGAAGAGAGGAGGCTTGATTTGAACTTGAGTTGTGAGAGAGAACTAAACAAGAGGGAAGCTACGAAGTAGGAGCGAGTTCTAAAAATAAAGGGAATGAAGATGGGAAAGAGCTTGGAGGAAGTTGAAACTTGCCAAAATTCTACTTCCACAGGGATTAGAGACCGGAAAGAGTTTGAAACTTACCAAAATTCCGCTTTCTCTGGAAACTTGGTGAAAAAGAAAACTCATACTCCAATTCCAATCTTTTCAGAGTGACCAACTAGTCAGGATTCGGATCTTTTTCCGGTTTATATATCCCTTTGATAAATGGGCCAGATAATAGATGGACCTCACGGCTACTTTTATAGCAGGGCTCGGATTTAAGAAGAGGTCACAAGTGTAAACGCAAGCGATGTTCAGAGGACTCGAGTAAAATTGATGGAGACAGGAGATTCGGCACATCAAAATCGCATGCAAAGATGGAGCAAAGTTATGAAGACAATGGACAAACTAACGACAAAATTTCAAATCCTAAATTCTTACAAAAATCAGCACCAAGAAAAAGAAACGAGTGCATTCGTGTCTATTGAAGAAACGCCAAAACCAACGAATATCCTAAGTTGGAACTGTAGGGGGTTTGGGAATCCTAGGACAGTTCGTGAACTCCAGGATTTTATCTGGAGAGTAGACCCATGCATTATTTTTCTATGTGAAACAAAGTGTCAATATTTTTCAGTTAAAAATTTGATGTCAACGTTGGACATGCGTAGTATGGTAGTAAATTCAAAAGGCACATCTGGTGGCTTAGCTTTACTGTGGAAGAAGGATGTTGATGTTATCATTTTAGGGTACAATGATAGGTATATCGATGCTGAGATTAGCGGATGTTTGGGTTTGGAGAATTGGCGTCTAACGGGTTATTATGGAGAGCCTGACGTGAGTTTGAGGAAGGAGTCATGGTCCAATCTCACTAAGCTTAAAGAGATTTCAAATTTGCCTTGGGTTTGTTTTGGGGACTTTAATGAAGTGTTACAGCAGAACGAGTTCACAGGGAGCAGTGGTGGCCGAGCCCAGTGGCAGATAAACCGTTTTAAAGAGGCTTTAGATGAGTGTAATTTGAAGGATATGGGTTTTGAAGGTCACGAGTTTACCTGGTGTAGAAATAAGGATGATCCTAATTCTACACGCGCTCGCCTTGATCGAGTTTGTTCAAACGAAAAGTGGTCGACTTTATTCCCGAATGCTCAAGTCTTTCATATGGAAGGTCGAAATTCTGATCATAGTCCCATCAAGTTGAAGCTTCAAGACAATCCACTCTTTAAAATTGAGTCAAAAGAAAAGAAGCCCTTTAGCTTTTCGTTTGAGGGAATGCATCGATATGCTGAACCTGTCAAAAAAGCTGGCCCCAGAGTTCTGCGGATTTTTGGAACCCGCTTGAGGCATGTGAAGTTGGGCTTTTCAACTATATCAAGAGTACTTCATTGGGAAATATGAAACATGGATCCTACTTTTTCAAGAAAAAAAGTGATGATCATGCTCAAAGTCACCAAGGTTCGGGTACAGATAGCGCACGAGTAGAGGAATGGATTGATTACTTAGAGGGTTCGTCAGATGGAGAAGATTTGATGAAGTGCGGCAGCAGGAATACATTGGGAATTATGAGAAGCTCCGAATTCAACAGAAGAAGTGATGATCAGGCTCAAAGTCAACAAAGTTCTGGCGCATATAGAGAGCAAGTGAAAGAATGGATTAATTACCTAAAGGGTTCATCAGACGAAGTAGATTTGATGAAGCAGTATAAAACACTCTGCTATGATGAAGAAGGTGATAGAAATGTGGCATTCTTTGATGCACATGCTTCTAAAATGTGCAGAAAAAATTTAATTACGGCATCCTTTCGTGCACATCCTTCTAAAAGGATCAGAGCAAATTTAATTAGAGATTTGAGGTGTGAAAATGGGGTTTGGAGAGAGCAACCGGAGGAGATTGGAGAAAGAATGTAGATCCTTTTGCGGTTGGTCTGAATGCAGTAACGGAGAGAGTCCCGCTTAAGTTTCCTGCAGAGATGAATGGTGTGCCATCAATACTTAGGATGGCCAAAAAGAAAGGCGTACGAGTCTCAATGATCCACTCGTAACTTATTATCAGAATGATTTATATTATAGGTATAAATCCCTCTGAAAATGAAATATTTTTTTTTATATGCCTCATAGTAAACGTAATATTTGCACCCATACATAACAAACACTTGGTTATCGTGTTAGTAGTATAGATTTTTTTTTTTTTTGAGCAAACAATTACTATTATTTTATTTATGATAACAATGGAGAGCCTCCAAAATGGGGTTGAAACTTTTTGTACGAATCCCACGTACATATCCTTTTTTTCTTTTGGTAGAGAAACGACTTATACAATTCCATATATATGTGTTTCTTTTTTTAATTTGGGATTTTTTTTAAGTTGGGACCAATTCATGTATGTAGTTAAAGATATGATGCCCTTAGAGTTTGTCATAAGTTCTCCAGCGCAATTTCTGCCCACCAACCAGTGAAAGAACAAAGCGGAGGTGGATTGAAGGCGGATTTGAGTGCACTTATAAGGGAAAAGTGGTGAATATTGACAGGAATGAGAGGTAGGCCAGAACTATTCAAATTATTCAATATTAATGTTTGTGTTAATGCAGCCTTTACACTTGGATTGTCCTTTGATAACAATTTTCATTCCCTTTTTTTTTATTGTTCTAATATTTTTCTTTCCCTTAATTGTGCGAATTCAACTTGGCCCTTTACTTTTATGATTTCATTTCATTCTTGAATTCTTGACTTGTAACACACCTTGAAGTTGCTCGTGGCATCATTGGAATGGAAGACGGTGCTTACCAACTTCTTCCTGAACGGTGTGGGAAAATAAGGATGCTCTGTCAAATTTGAAAGCCTTTTATCATCATCATCATTTTTGTAATTCCGTGAAAATTCGAGCTGTTTGAATGAGAATACTGAGTCGGAATCACGACTATCATTTTGTTCTCTTTTTGAATTAGATAAGGTGCCAAACTGCGAATATGTATGATTTTTTCAATTGGTTAGTTGGATGTTGATCAATAAAAGTCAAGCAGCAATTTTGAGTTCAGCTCCAATCTTCAACTAAATTTCTAGTCGGTCCAAAATGGTAAAAAAGGCCAAATTCGCAAATAAGAAATGGAGGAATTTCAGTGCAAATTGGTACTAGCTCTATTTTTGTTTTCTTCAAGTGAAATGGCATTAGCACCTGATCAACAACAAATGAGACCTTTTCAACATGTAATGAAGTGGTTCATTTAACATTGTTTTTGATAAAATGCGATAGTTCATCAATTTGAATTCCAAAAACACCGACATGGTCGACCAGAGTTAGCTAATCGAGGGGATGAGAATTTGGATCCCGTGAAGCAGTCTTAGGATTCCCTCAGAGATCAATTAATTAATTTTGCTCGATTCCAACATTGGTTACCTTGATTAATTAAGCTGCCACTGGGAAAAAGTGATAATTATACCATCTCAATGCCATAATTATACCACATTTGATCGATTCACAAGAAATATAATTAGTGTTCTGTTAAATCCATTTTGCTCATTTCCAATATTGGTTGCCTTGATTAATTAAGCCGCCACTGGGAAAAGTGATAATTTTACCATCTCAATGCCATAATTAGATCACAGTTGTCCAATCTCATTCTCATGAGCGTCATGATTTATGTATGCGCTGCTTAATTCTGCTCCTGCACTCTTCTATATAAACATACGAGTACATGTGCTTTCAGTCCACATTTCCACATTAACAACTATACTGCTACTATAATTAGAAAATATCTAATCATATGTATGGCAGATTCGAAAATGAGTTTGAAACCTTCGATTGATGCCAAAGTTCAGAAAGTTCTGTTTGCTGAAGCACAGTTGATTTCCTATTTTATATCCTTTCTTTGCCCGTAGGTACCGTAATCAGGCTTCTCAGCAAGCAAGGAATAACCGGTTGCTTGACACAACCATTCAGGATCTCAACGAACATACACACAACCCAACCACACCAAAGAAACCCTTCTCAAACCGAGACTATCCGCTGGTGTTGCTGCTTCAATTCCAACGCTGTCCCTAACTGACAGTGAGCCCATTCAAAAAGCTTTTTATAAGTGCGGCATGAACCGTTGTTTATATGTTGCTGAAATCCCTAGTGCTATTTGTCCTCAGTGCGGGAACATTATGTCCACAAAGATGACATTTGTTGCTTCCCCAGCAGTGAAAGAACACCCTACCGGAGGGGACGATGAAGGTGGATTTGTTAAGGGTGTGGTGACCTATATGGTTATGGATGACTTGGTGGTGAAGCCTATGTCCACTATCTCTAGCATTGCATTGCTTAATAAGTTTAACGTGAAGGAAGTTGGAGCTTTGAAGGAAAAGATGGTGGATCTCGGCATGGATGAGGTAAGCGATTAAGAATATATGTATTTGGCCTTAATCTACAAGTTTTTGTCGCTGACTAATTGTGTGCCACTACTACTCGATAATTGTTCTTGATGTGTTCTTTAAACAGGCCTTGAACTTGCTCAAGACATCTTGGGAGTGCAAGACGGTGCTTACCAATGTTTTCTTGAAGAATATGGGAAAATAAGGATCTGCATGGATCACTGTCAAATCGATTCGATTGTGTTCTCATATGTTATTGAATGAAAAGTTCTAGGTTTTTGGATAAGAATATTTAGGCGGAATCATGAGTGCTATAATTAATCTATGTTCCAATTTCTTTTTGTCTTGTCGTCCTAGTGCGAATTATTTTTCCCTTTGCTTACCTTGTACATTGAACAATTCACTGCATGTTTTTGATTAGTAACTTCCTCGTGTTTATCAGATAATCAAAATAGCAACTCACCAGGGCAATTAATTCTGCAAATGTATAGTGAGATGCATGAACTTCAAACGACATGCGTTTACAACAATAAATGTAAAATTTTCACGTCCAAATTCAAGATAATTTCTGGAATTAATCTTTTTAGTAGGCCTTAAAGTTGCCTAAGACAACTTTAGTGTCGAAAAGAGTGCTTAACAATATCAATCATGATAGATAGGGAAAATTAAATGGAAAAGTATTATGTCTATTGGATGAGAATGATACTTTGGATGTAAATTTTAACGTGGAAGCAACACTATCATTGTATTTCATAGTGGGATCTTTTTACGTTTGATTAGTTATATTTAGTCTAATTCCATAATGAGCAGATCTGGCATTAACCTCATATGACGTGTTTAATATCTATTTCTGAGGCACCTCTCCTCTTCCAATGTAAATCCGATTTCTTCAATGTGAAATTTTCCGCATCGTACGTACTAGCTAGTCTGCACATCATTAGCGATTAGGCATCTGAAGGGTAGCACTCAATACGCTTATCGATGTGGAGCAAAAACAATTGATCAAGAGAGAAGAACCGTGCGGGAAGAAAAACAAAAATATAATCATGTGGAACAAAATTGATTTTAATGGTGTTTCTTTTGTAGATACTAGATTGTGAATTATTTATTTTAAGCGCATCACATTTACCGGTGCAAGATTGATAAGCTTGGGAACCTCAGTAGACCATAGATCGAATCCATCTAAGTATTTTCCGAAATCAACAGCATCGGACTTGCTAGGATATTTGTTTTTGAGCTATTTTCGTGTTATTGTTCCAATCAATGAAAGTTTTAGTTAAAAAGAGTCCATGGTTCAGTTTTCCAGTGCAGCTTCTGAAGCTTATACGCAAACATAGAGAAGTTTCTGTTAAAAATTAAAATACCAACACTTCAACAGAGGACGGAAAAAGAGATTACAATCCAATTTGACAATTGCTGAGTATACAAGAGAGAATTCTTAGGTCAACTTGGCGTAAATCATGCATTAACAGCTTATTTCCGTACATGCTTAAACTTTTGTAGCACATACAAATTCAATACACATGACATAATTAAACACACAAGGTATGCCCTATGATTGGCGACTTTTCTTTTCCTCAATGCCTGACTGTGAAAATCTGAGCCTCAAAACATGCAGAACATCTTCAATTTTTACATCCTTCTTGGCCAGCAAAACCATGGCGTGATATAGCACATCCGCCATCTCTGAAGCAGTCCGTGCTTTGTCCTCATTTTCCTCCAGGGTTCGACATAATTCATCTGCCTCCTCTCTAAGAAAGGACACAATAATTAATAATTGAAAAACTTATTGCATGCAGATAACACTCCAAGTTGCCCATATAAAACATGGAGGTGCACAGGCTTGCGCACACACATACAAGCAAACCTAAAACATATGTACATAAATAAGCCAAGAAACTTGCATGAAGAAGATCAAGTGAAGAGGTTGAGTCCTGTTACCGGATTTTTGAGCACAGCAAGTTGTCATCCAGCAATAACCGCTTGGTCCAAGATGGTTTTCCATTTGATCCTGTTTCTTCTTTTCGCTGATTGATGGTAGATTCTAAGGCATATAAAGTAGTCAATGCCAGCTTATTTTCTCCAGCCTATCATGAGACAGACCAATCAAAAAGCAACCATTATTCTAATGAGACAAGATGCAGAAGAGTACTAAGTTTTAGACTGAGCAAATCAGATAACTGAAAGAACATTAAAGTAAAGAAGGCAAAGAATGGGAACCTTTTGATCATTCAACAAGTCATCAATGGGTGTATAATAGCAAGTCTCTGATCCGGTATGGCAAGTTGGTCCATCAGGCTTCCCTAGATATATTATCTGAAAAGTACGTCCTGAACGATGATCTCAATAAAAGGAAAGGGCACTAATCTAAAACAAAAAATTGATTCATACAAAAAAAATGAAAAATACTCACAGAATCACGATCACAATCCACAAAGATATCGCAGACGTTTATGAAATTCAAGGAGGTCTCTCCCTTTGTCCACAAAGTTGACCGCGACCTGCTATAGAATGTCGCCTTTCGTGAAGAAATAGTTGTTAGAAGTGCATGCTTATTGGCAAAGCCTTGCATTAAAACAGCTCCTGTGTCTACATTTTGAGCTATTGCAACAGCCAATCCTTTGTCATCCCATTTGATGCTATCTAGAAGTAAATCAAACTATAATTCTCTCGTCAGGTAGAAGAAACATATGTACATTTTAATTTTTAAAATTCAAATATTGTCTTTCCGAAGAATCAAGGAATTGTAATTCATTAGTGCAACAAAGAGGAAATGTGCACTGTATGCAAAGGGGAGAAATACAAAAACAATTTTGAGCTACAAAACTTTTCAGTAGCCCTTCCATTTCTGTAACCATGTAGGTATAATAAAGAATCAATAATATCATGCATGTCATTAATGCCTTTATTCTTCAATAGCAACAGCGAGCAGAGAAGTGTTGAAACAAAAATTCCAAAATAGAGTTGACGAGACCAAAACATTCAACATAGAGTCAGGTAAAAGCCAAAGTTAAAACTTAATAACTTATTAATAGCTGTCTGAAACATGATTTCTATGTGATGTTCAATCATCACAAGTGTTAATTCCCATTCCTAAAAGGGATGAGATGACATGAGAGGAATGTCCAAAACAAACATTGACACAGATGTAAAAGAAGACATTTATCACCTAGAATATGGCACTCAGATGTAGCCATGTAATCTCTAGGGACGACTAGCAGCCAGGCATGAGCTCCTTCAAGAGATGACCACTAAAGGATAGAACCACATGTAGCTATCATTGTCTTTCGTTTCTATTCCAGACCATCAACCATCCCCACAACCAGGATATAAGTGGTAGACGTCTGACAATGTCTGGATGCCACGAGAAATTCTTTTAGTCTCAATAGTTACAAACGTTTGCTCTCATTCCCTAACTAGATGAAAAGACCTGCTAAAAGGAAGAAAATTATCTACTACAATATGGGGTTCAGATGTAGCTCGTGTAGACATTAATGATGACTAACAGGCAATAACAAACTCCTTTTCTATTCTAGACAATCAACGGTCCCCACAACCAGAAAGTCGTAGAGACCTGCCATATCTGGCTGAAACAATTAAAAACAAAGAATAAAGACATAAAATTAGATAAAAACCTACCAAGCCTATGTTATTCATACAAAATCAGTTAGCAGCCAGCTTTCGCCTGTAGGTTATTTAGAAGGAATTTTATCAATTGTCAATGGCAATTGATATTCCCGACCCTCCCACAACCCAACCCCAAAGGAATGCATAGTCAAAGTAGGTGCTCGAAAGAAATCAAATTGACAAAGAGCAGACCTGCATTTTGGCAACTTCATCTTTTCAATATACTACTGTAGTACTTATATAATCTCGTAAAACTGACAATGAAGCAGCAGCAGCAGCAACAATAAGCAGATATTAATTGCAAAAAGTAAGCTAAGGGAATCGATAATCAACAGAGAATCTAAAAATTTTATTAACCAATAACACTAGTAATATAATTCAACAATAATAAAGTTTTCCAGCTCAGTGGTGGTATTATAGCTGAAGCTACCTTAGGTTCTCGGAGCAAATCCTGATCCAATTTTTTCATGCACGCAACAACCGGGAAGCAGCATCTGCTGTTGAGCCTTCCACCAGAACCAAGAGAGCTGCATCTAACTGAAACTTTTGGAGTCTGAAAACAACACGAATAGGAGAATGTCGCCATGGCAGATTCAGACAAATCAGTCCTGAGAATGAAACACAACAATTTCACACCAAAAAAATAAAGATAATCAGTTTAAAGATTGAAAAGAAGGGGACGAAATTCGTAAATTTGAGCTTATATAATGGCAGGAGCGATGGCCATTGAGGAAGAAATGAGCTGTTATTAGAAACCTTTGTATTTTAGCCTGGCGGCAGCGGAGGAGGACGGCGAAGAAAATGAGCAGCAGGGGAAAGTAAATATGCCTTCTATAGGGATTAATTTTCACTTCTAACCCCTGAGGTTTTACTTAATCTCAAAATTTGTCCACTTGGTTTGGATTATTAAAAAAATTTGATCCCTCTCTTGTATTAGTTTTTGTTAGACAAGGATACTCTTGATTTTTATTTGTTTTTGGGTTATTTTTTAAAAAACAATACTATAATTGACAGATCGTTTGAATAGTTATTTTTTGAAATTTTTTTAAAAAAACATTAATGTAATTATTTTAAGAATTCTTTTTAATAAATACACAAATAAAATAAAAAATTAATTAAAAAACATATTTAAAGTCGACATGTTTCTAAAAAACACCACCAAACAAACAAAGGTAGAAAAAAAAATGTCAGAGGAGATATAGTGCCTCTTTGAGTGCTTCCTTCAACTGTCTTTTCTATGGTTATAATTTGTTGAATTTGGCTTCAATGAATCAAGCTTCTTACATACCGATTAATTTAGGCTTTCCAAAATGACATGGCAAACAATTTGTAAGCCACCCAGAAGTAAAAGTTTTTGGCTTTATTAGGATTGCATTTTTCGAACAAGCGTTTTAGAGAAAATAGTTCACTGCGGTGCTTTATTAGTAAAAGTGCAATAAAAAAATCACAACTAAAAAATGTAAGAGCCTCGCAACAATAACAGTAAGAGGAGATAAATACATTGACATCACACCAGAGGAAGGCCTTTGAGGAAAGAAGAGTACAGTTATTCTCGCTGACAGGTAAGGCCGGAATCCTTGCACTGACAAATACCTAGTTGTCCTGCCAAACAATTAAGAAATTCAACTTGCCCCCCACAAAAAATAACCCTTGAATCCTAGTTCGAGTATGTTGTGTTGGGTAAGTGACCCATTAAACCAACAAGGCTCATTCTACAACTGAACACTTTCCCTTTGTTTTAAATAAGCAAAGCACCAGCTGCATAAACCACTTTCTGGATGCCAAAGTAGTTTACACTTTACACGGACATCATGGAGCTTCTATGGCTACTTTAAAAGAACTAAGAACATGCAACGCACCTTCCAGAAGTTCTTTAGCATTCGATCGAGATATCGTGCTTTTTAAGAACAAGTACGTAAATGTGCATCATAAATTTGTGCCTTTTCTTTTATTTCCGCTTCATATTAAGGAGTCAACTGGGGTTGAGAGTGAGGTTTCCATTTTCAATGACACAATGAACATGTCATATGAGGGATACATATCATTAAACCCAGACTACAGAGTCAAATACAATTCTCTAAGAAGCTTTTGCTGTTAACTTCGAGTTAGCCAAGGCAAATACGTGATGTACAGAGGTCAGGTGGTGAAGAAAACTCTAATCTAGCTATCTTGCCCGGAAAGGACTTTAAAATCAGTTTCTAAGTTTGAAAAATATACAACTTTGAATCAGCACAACAAACGCCTTGAGATTATCAGGTGCCAAACTTTGTACAACCAGGTAAACCACCTTGGAAATTACACTGCAGCATCCTGCATTAGTAAATGAAATAAAGACATAACTAAAACAAGCATAAACTAGGATAAACAAGCAAAATAATAAGCCGTTCATCTATCTGAATGCAGAAAGCACCATGACTATAGGCACAACAATAAAGGCGCTCCATAACCCAGCTCAAACGGGGATCTAGTCCAAATTAAGAATCAAAAGAAAAGGCCACATTTTAGGCAAATTTACAAAAGATTCGCAGAGCCGGATTACGGCCAGTAGAGCAAGCTTCAAAATTTTTTCAAATTAAACTTTAACTACCAGGTCAAATTAATTATTCACGGAAAGAAATCCTCAAGGGAAAGTAAAAACAAAACAATCCCGATGTAACAAATGATACTTAAACAAAGATGACTACAAAAGGAAAAGAAAAACCTTCCCAGACAGAGCAGAAACAAAATTTCAAACTTCTTCATTTTCTACAGTAAAATAAATCTGCATTTCTATTATGTCAAATTGATTTTTTTTCCCCATTTTGTGGTGGACCCAGAAAACACCCCACCCTCCCCCCCCCCCCCCCCACAAAAAAAAAAATACTGAAATAAGGCTGCAATTGGCTTTCTGTGGTCAAATTGTCATCTATTTAAGCGTTGTTCCTTTTAGTATTTATTTAAAAAAAAAAAAAAAAAAACTTAGCAAGTCCTGGTGTGAAATTTAAATCATTTAAACAATTTTTCCATAATGCCTTCTAACTCAACACGATAAAATAAAAGAGGAGATTGAAAAATATTTTCCCCTTTTAGATGCTCAAAAGTGCAATCCTATGTGAAGTGTGATCCCTGCTATACCACATGTTCCTGTTTATCTTCAAAATTTATATATTTTAAGCTCGAACTTAAAACATCATAACAAGTCAGAAGGCCTTTGGTTTCAAAAGTACAGCAAGTGTATGAATGGCAGGCCTTTGGTTAGGGAATAAAGCATGCCAGATAAAGTTCTTATTCATGGACCATGCCAAATAAAGCATCTCAGAACGTTAGGGAATATCAAGTACCTTCAATTGTCAATGAAGTTCATCATACAGACAGGAAACTTGCGATGCAAATTGTTGAAGCTGAAGAAGTGTGAAAGAGAAGTCATTTATGAACAGTGACAAATGCCTCCTTAATTGCATTAGTGTCACAAAGAACTCAAGAATGACAGGAATTCTGCAGGTTCTTCATTTTCCTTGATTATCTATCCACAATTCCACAAAGGCCTAATTAGGCTCTTAAACTTGATAATAGGCTAAGCAATTGCAAAAGTTATACAAGAAAACTTCATATAATCGAGAATAAATGGAAATAACAACCAAGAGGAATTTCCTCAAAGACTTGTTTATTCAATGAATATGCAATCTCTCAGAGGAGCATATCATAAGCATCAAAAAATTGATGCTTTCATAACTTCATGATTGGAGCTCCTCAGATGTAAGAGGTTTACATTAGATGCATGAAACCCGTATATAGATTTGTGCCTCACTAAATATGGTTTATTGTCATGAAGTATCAGACTGCAACTATGAAAAGACTAAATCACAATAAGTAATCCAAAGTTTAAATTTCCTAAATTCATTTCAAAATATTTCCCAAAGTAAATATCATACCATGCCTACTAAACTATGCGTAATGAAGATGATTGGAGTGTAAGCTTTAAAAAAAAAAAATTGACATTTTGCTCACTAAAACTTGCCATTGGCTTATATTAATTGAGGAAAAAACCAAAAGTACTGCAGACTTATACTTAACAAAGCAAAGAAAATTAACAACATCAAAAGTTCTGCACATGATATGAGAACCAATAACAAAAAAATGAAACAATAAAAAATAATTACTAGGTGAAGAGAATATTTAAACTGAAGTAGCTGATAAATGCTCCTAAGCTTGGTACAAACAAATTATGCGCATGGTATAACTATTCTTGACCACAGAAAAAATAATGATATAGTCCATTGGGTGATTTTCAAGGTATGGTATCAAAAATATTTAATAACAATGCAGCAATGAGGCACCATGAGCATATAGAAATTGCAGGAAAATAGAAATTGTTAGTAAGATAGGGCATGTACCTCAATCTTTATGTCCTTTGGCAGACCCATTTGAGAAATAACAACTGAACTAGCTTGTTTCCAATCAACTTCGACTGGATCACCAAGATTTTGATAGCTCTCGGATCTAGTATTGCACTTATTATAATTGAAATGTCGTCCAACCCAAAAATAAAGAATTCCACACCCAGATTTGCCAGGATATGAGCTTGGAGTGATGAAAACAAATGCATATTGGGAATCCAATTTATCAAAACCAAAAGTCACAACCTTCTCCAAGCTAGGCCAACGACATATTATTGGTTCAATCAAGTTAGAAGATGCCAGACTATTCTCTACCATTCCGTTTAAGATACCTTCCTCCTTTTTTCCAGAATGATGATTTTCTCTAAGTAGATCAGAATTTTTTCTCAAAGCAGCTTCCACATGGCTTGAATCTTCACTAGCTAAAGATGACTGAAGCTTTGACTCATCATACATGACTTCCTGTTCCTTGGAATGTAGCAAATTCTCTGCCCCATTGGATTTTCTTAAAGAACAGGTTTCATTGTTTCTTGTTAAAAGGTCTTCTTCATTGGTAAAACAATTTCTAGGGATATCTCTTCCTTGAAAATCATCACTCGGCATTTGCAGCTTAAGACATTTTGACAAGCTGCCTCTACGTTCAGCAATAGAAAGAGGAAATTTTTTTGATGGTGTCGACGCTGATCTTAAACAAGACTCTGAACTAAAATTAACATCAATGAACTTCGAACTTTTAGATATTGACTGAGGAGTTATTCTGGATGACAGAAGGGTCATATTAGAAAATTTTGACAGAATTGAAGATGTTAGACCGGAACATGATGCAGCTGAAGGAGACATGACAGGAGAATCAGAAAGATTTATTGAATTAAAGCCTGCATCAGAAGAGGAGTCTGGAGAGAGATAGGGAGGTGAAGAAGAAGAAGATGATGAAGAAGCAGAGGACAATGATGACAAGGATGATGTAGATGGTGACAACGATGATGAAGATGACATTGATGATAACAAGGAGCTCGCTGAAGAATGGGACTGTTTGGTTCTGCATTGCTCATCAACTACAAACAAGGAATCAGGATAAACTACGGAGGGACCTGAGTTTGTAGCAGAGACAAATTCCTTCAAATTTCCAGAGATAAACTTACGTCTCAGTATACTCCAAGAACTCTCTCTCACTGGCAGATGAGTTTCTTGTTCAGTCTCTGAAGATGCAAATGGAGGCACAAAACCACCCATGATTGCTTTTCGAAAAATTTCGAAGTCAACACTGTAAGAATCAATTATTCTGTATCCGGGGCAAATTTTGATTGATGATTCCACTACATCCACCTTACTACTCGATTTGTCCATCAGTGGCAGTAGGCTGGAAAAAGCATCCCAGAAGTATGAAGGTTCTTCACCTTCCTTGAATCATGACTAACCGGGCCCTGCACTTTCTCATACCTAACAATCTGGCAAACAGCACCTCTAGCAGTCCCTTTCCATAATCATATTCACATCTCTTACCAATCCAAACATATATTGCAGAAGGAATATGGAATGATGAATGCACCCCTAGAATCCAGAGCAGATGGAGAAGGATCATTTAACATTTTTGGAACAAGATGCAAGGGATCGTAAGGTGAATGAGGCGCAATCCTATACATCCTTCACTAACGAACTTGGGCTCAAAGGAAATGCATGGACCCTTTTCTGGCATTGTAATAACTGACAAGCAAAACCCATATTTGGATCAGCAATACCTCTTGCAGCCTTCACATACTTGAAATGCATCATCAAAACTTTGTCCTTCTCTCCACATAAGATAAGCAATTACCAATGAAGTAGGACCGCTGAGACTCCTTGACAACAATGAACAAAAACCCTCCCACCCTGTTCCCTGACATCTTCAAAGTAGTCAAAAACATCATAAAGTATGCTGGTTATGTCCTCATTTGGGCTATCCTGCAACCACAGAGTCCGGTATACAAAATCCGCCTTGAAATACTCAGGACAGACAAACCCTACACAATTAAGAATATGGGTTATTCCATGTTGCTTTAATATATCCCTATCTCTGGCAACTGCATCCCCACCAAGATAAACATGGTCAGCCACCTTCGAACACTCCTTATCAAAGGAAGCTATCTTCTCTCTTTTCACAAGCCCACCGTTCCTATCCGAGTTCCTCTGTATATTAGACAAATCAAGCTTCAATCTCTCACCACCGTTACTAACATCCCTACCACTGGGAGTGCTGGGAAGTGGCCATTCACCAATATCATCAGAACCAGCTTTTGGCCACTCCTCTAAACTCCTACGAGCAATTGACAATGGCTGCAATGGGGGCAGACACGACCTATTCTTAAAGCTATTCTGGGATCTAGGGGTTAACGGACCAGCAACTCTACGACCCTGCCCACTACCATTACTATTCTCAAGTGGATCTAAAGCATCCTTTTCACTATACGGGTTAAGCGGTGGCAATGAAGTCCGTGAAGAGGACCATGAAGCAGACCTCCAAAACAATTTCCGGCCACCCACCACTTCGCATGGCCCCGGAAAACCGCCCTCGCCACCACCACTTCCTTCACCACCAGATAGGGCATCCTCCTTCCCAACCATTCCAACTTGCAAAACAGAAATTCAATATACTACACCTAAAACCCTAAGCCCTAATTTATCTTCAACCCAAAACAAAAATGCAAAAGAACTAAAGCCCAGAATGAGTTTAACTAGAAGCAAAATTTTCCGCATCTGGGTCCATGGACTTCGCCTGTAAATAAAAATTACCAAACAAATTACTAATACAGATTCAATAACTTATCAGAAAATTCTTTAACCAAATTAAATAAATACCCTAGAAGGGAAAAGGGAACAAAATCATTTAACTAAGATCTCAAATAAAAAAAAACACAATATTGACAATAAATCCCAAGGTTTATGCTTTTCTTCTAGGGCTATATGGCGCCATGAACTGTGCATTTAACCAGTGTCTCCATACATCCAGGTCATATATGTATACAATCACAAATTATTGTTTAAGTAACATTTTTGCAAACATAAAATTCACAAAAATACATAAAAGAGAAAGGAAGAGAGATTTATTGAAACTTACAGAGAATATAGTAACGTAGGAGGGAAAAAAGTAGAGAGAGAAAGTGAGGGTGAGAGGAGTGAGTGAGGAGAGTGGAAGAAGAAATGGGAATTGAGATGCCAAAGACACAAAGTGTTTAAGATAGAGAAGGTGGGGGTGAATATAGCGGTCAAATTTTTTTCTTGACTTATTTTTATATATTTATTTATCTCTAACAAGATGATTTTGGGCACAATTAATTATTGGTCCAATAAAATTCACGGTCTCGATTAATTGGCGCGAGTAAATTTGTTTGGAATGTGTATTTTTTGAACATAATTGAAAGAATGATGCCGTAGCATTTTTTAAATCTATTTTACGTGAGATAAAAAAAATTAATTAAGAATATAAAAAAGTAATTGAAAAACTGTTTGTATAAAATTTTAGAATAATTTTTTTAAAAAAAATTGAGTTTGCTAAACAAAGTCATAAGCTTGCTAACCCCTAATTCTCGAGCATCTATTATCCACCATTTATGAGTCCTCCTTTTATTAATTTATTCCCCCATTTATTTATATTTAGTTTATTAATGTTTTGCAATGCATTGAAAAATGGAATTCGTCTGATATCGTGAATATGATTAATTTTGGGTCTATGAATAACTATTCATATATGTAAGTTTAGTATTTGAATGGTAACATATGAGAATTACAAGAAAGCTTGAATAGTTCAATCTATTAACAAAAATATGGTCATATTTTTAACACGACTAAAAACCTATTATCAATTGTCAAATGAGTTTTATGTACACTATGAATTTCAACAATGGTATTATAATTATGTATTCCTAATATGTAGTACTATGTGTTGATAATTAGCAGCGGTAGGTTGTCTAAAAAATTGTGAAAAATCGATAAAATTAATTCACCCCCAATTGAAAAGAGGGTATCTGATCTAGTTTTGGTTACAACTCGATAGGGAATTTAAAAATTCGTGAACCGTTGGTCACCAAACGAGTTTATATATAATATAAATTATTTTTTTCAAAATTTTGTGCTAAAAATTAAAGTTTATTTTATGTTAAAAGCACATATTATTACTCAAAATTAGATAAAGAATTTAGATTAATTTTATATTTTATATGGTTTTATTTTTAAAAAAAATTAGAAAGTTTTAAATTAATCACTGTTGGTATTAATAATAATTTATTTTAGAAGACAAATAAAATTTATATGAATAATTTATTTGTGAAAATGAAATTAAAGGTGGGAGTTAAAAATTTTAAAAGAAAATTAAATTTTTAGTTTTTAAAAAATAAATTAAAAATAATCAAATTGGGGATCCAATGTATACGAACCAATTTTTTCAGTAACCAGTCATCCAATTACACTATAGAAATAGATCAAGATTTGGGTCGCATTTTTCGGTTTATAATTTGAATTCTTGTCAAGATTTGGGTCGCATTTTTTACTTAATCGGAAACTCGGTCCTTGAATAACTGGTAGCATTATAAGAGTAGTTTAGTGTATTAGTGAGTTTAGTGTATTGGTGAATACTTTATTGTTATATATATATATATATATATATATATATATATATATATATATATATATATACGCGCGCGCGCGAAATTCTTCTTCATGTATTCCCCCTTCTATAGGGCAGAAGAAATGAAGACTGCAGAAGTCATGTGAATGGTCCCTTTTTCAATAAAGAGTGCATTTCTTTTGCCTTTTTGGCATTTTCACTTCCCACTTGTGAACTCGATATCATATATTTATATTCATTACTGATTTCGTCATTCTCTTGGTTTGAACAAGGACTCCAACAGCAATAGTCCACAAATATAAACTCTCTTTATTAATATAATGATGGACGCCAGCAATGGCATGAACTCTTATTCTTGCTACATCTTCACGGAAAAGAATTAAATACATCACATGTATTGTTGAGTAACGTATTAAAATTAATAATTTATCACTATGTGATAATAAGAGTTATTCCTTATATTAATTGACAATATATAATTAGTTCTATTACGTCACGTAACATGTCTAGTGACGTGTATTGTACACCTAATATTCATATCATATTCACTATTATTACTTTTTTTTATAATTTATATTCGGGTTTTCATTTGAAGGGGTTTCCATGGACTAAGGTCCATGGCCATGAAGTACAGAGGTCCAACATGAAAAATATGTGAAGGTGTGTGTGCGTGTGCGGCGTGGATTGTGTTGTGAATAAGGGAAAAGTTAAATTCCCTAGCTGAGTGAATAGTATGAAAGTGAAATTTATGGGCTGTTTCTAATCCGAATTTCCCATGAGGGTGGTACAGAATATACATTATCCCTGTAACCCTGAGCTAATTAGACTGTAGTGTAAAGCAAATTTCATTGTTTTTGGCCCTGTTATGCTTGACGGTATAATTGCACCATGGGTCAAAACCAATAAAAAAAACATGCTACGGTGAAATAAATTTAATATTTCCTCCCTTATAAGAACCAAAAGAGAATTTTGTCTCGACTGTTAATTTTCAAAGACTATAGCATTGCATTTTGCAGCAGAGACAAGCCACAAGCCACCAGCCACCAAAGGAAGGAAGGAATTCTTTTTTCAAAAGTAGACGTCGAACCAACATCTTCATTTTTTTTTTTAGGCTAGATCCACCTCAGAATAACACGTAGAAACAGAAAGGAGAACTTTCTTTATTTAATGTCATTAAGTGGAGAATGGTACCAGCATTTTGAAGGAAAATGCTAAAGTTCTACAGGATTAAATATTTAATGCATGATGAAATTACACATCTAATTAGCTAAAAACATGTGGCTAACCCTTCACTAAGAGCTGCTGGAATTGACTAGCATCTTTAATCTCCATGTTTTGTTTTTAGTTTCTTTTTTAGCGTAATTAAACTCGTGGAAGTCCTGTTCAAGTGTTCTGCCCCTAGTTTCGCGAACTTGGTGGAAGACCTTCCAAGAATGGCTTTATTTTTATGGGATATTAAAAAACCCACAATGAAATGGATACAAAATTCTGAAGTAAGCTATGCAGGAAACCTAGTTCAAGCGCTCAATTTGACTTATTTTCTTCAATAAAGGTATCATAATGTCATAGAGCACTTCAGATTATTTGACAGGGACAGGGACTCAACTGGGATGACAAAATTCAATCTAGTCAAGATTCTATCATTCCTTCACCGCCATTTTCAACATTATTTGATTACAATTCTACATTTGAGTGATGAAAGAACTAGAAAGAAGTGACTGAAGTAGGATAAGTCCCTAACAACATGCAATTTTCAATGTCCTATTTTTTCCTAGTAAATAAGGCAATCCAATTCATTCCAGAAAGAACAGAGATACAACTACGCTTTGAAAACATGGAGAACATAATTTATATTACAATACATGATCGCGTAGTCAAGTTACACTTAACCAAATATTGAAAGTCAGGTTTCAGCCCAATTACCAGAAGAAGCCAATAGAATGGTACCAATACAGTAAAGCCAATATCGGCATGGTTTGTAGAGAACTTGACAAAATAGTTACAAAGATCACGGTTACTATTAAATTATATAGGAAGTAGAAAAGAGTTACTGCTCATAGCATGATCCTGGACCAGTTGGAGGTCTTCGAGCATAATAGTTTCTTACCGGAGCAGCTTGAATTCCACGCCTAGTCAAGAGGCAACGGAAGTACTCCAATCTATCTAATGCACTTAACTTGCTATCTGTTGCAGACGTGGCCTCCCTGTTGCTCCACAAGCGCTCTACGAGGAGAGAGAGATACATTATGTGCAGAATTAAAGAATAAATTTCAGAACAGGAACAGCATAGCACTTAAAATTTGTGTAAGAAGAAAGTCAGTCCAAACAATAATATTGCATGAGCTACAGAGCACTGGAGAAAAAGACGCAGGCAGAAAATTAGATCTATGGGAATACTTCCAAACAAGTGCAATCCTATTTCTAAATGCATATAACTTTGCCAGCAACAAGAATAAGTTCATAACAAATTTTAATTAACAGTAGTTTCCTTTACACCTCGAAACATCACACTATTCGGAAAAAGTTTAACCAGAAATAAGCAATGAAAAGCTTACTACTTGGAAATTATTTTATAATCATGATATGACCCACTACAACAAGACTGACTGCATGTTTCAAAGGGGCTATCTCAATGCAAACCCTGTATATATTCCCTCCATCCTCATATACCTATTTTACATAAATTAAAATAGCTTAAAATTTAATAAGCAAGAAGGAAGGTAAAGAAAAGCACTTGGATATTATGAATTTAGAGACCACAACACTTGAAATTATCCCATTTAATTCCCACGCACTTTCTAAGCAAGCAACTAAGAGATTTTCCCAAGGACACTAAAACCACCTAGAAAGTTTAGGATCTTAAATATTTAATGAAATATTAGCAAATATGTCATGGTTCCTAATCATATAGAATCATTACTGCAAAATGCACACCTGCTGCTGCAGCAGCTCGAGGCCATATTGTTTCTTGGACATTTGAGGGATCAGCTGTCTCACTCCACATGCATACTTCTCCTCCAAGCACAAGTTGTTGCTCAGAAGCATCTTTTATTCCTTCTAATGGCTCAGCATAGTAGACCTCATCCCACGGCACATCTAAGTGGTCAAGATACCAGACACCTTGATTGCTAAAAATGCATCTGAAACCCTTTGCAACAACCTTTGGGCATACACCAGGACCCAACCTACATTCCACAAGTGAAGGTTGCAAAAATAACCATGGACCGACACTATTTATCTTTACAAGTAAAACAGAAAAACTCCATACCAGTTATGCACCACAGTCTGCGGGTTGAGTTTAGATGGAAATGTATTGAAGGTTTCTTCCCTAGAGTGACCAAAATCATGCACCAATTCTTAAATAAGATTGTAAATATTATGATGAAATGAAATATAAGTCAAAATATGTAGGAAAGAAGAAGCTCTTTTTTGGGCCATTGGCCTCCAACCTAATAGTATTTATTCACTTAGACATATAGTTTCCAATAAAGTTCAAATTTGCAATGTACCAGTTGACAGGGGTCCAGTTTTGTGATAATGCTATTTTTTGAGCTTTAAGTACAAAATATTGGTACGCATCTTTAGCAGTCATATTATGATCTTGAAGCCTGCACATAAAATGCATAAAATGTAAGCATCATAAAGCCGCATCCAGACAATATCACTCCGAGCATGCCAAGAAGACAATGAAATTGCAATGTGCCAACTGTACAGATGTAAAACTTGCAGCCACTTAAAAATAAGTAGCTACATGATTGATAAATGCAATAAATTAGAGAGAGAGAGATCTTGAGCTCACCATTGCTTCACATGCGGAGTAGATGTCCAACAATCTGCAAAAGGACAGCACTGCCTTAATACTTAGTTTGAATAAGAAAATATCAGAGGAGAAGTAATCACAAATTTTACCATCCTAACAAATATGATCATTAAAAAAATAGTACAAGAGCACGAGATAGAATTGTTCTTTCAACTTAATATGGAAAACACGTAATACTGCATAGACCAGCTTCATCTTTACTTTTTAACTTTTTCCAGGAGAATAGAAAGCAGAGGCACATTTTAATATTGTTAAATAGAGAAGCACTGCTTCCACACGTACTATTTTAGGCTCTTATTCAATTCTCTATGGCTGCTATCTTAAGTAGCTGTACCAAAAGCCAATATTTTGAACTTGCTGAGCTAGGGAACATTATTCTTCTACTTTCGGCAGCATATGCTATTACTATTGCCCTTGCTGCTTAGATGATTTCAAAAGTATAGTAAATAATACGTGCTTTCTTCCCATTGTTTTAGTCTCTAAAGTATGCATATGCTGAATCAATTTTAGTGAGAAAAGAATAGTTAAAAATGCAAAAGTTTTCTTGTTTACCGCAATAACAGAGAGATTTGGCCTCTTACAATGCATGCTCAACACTGAGCAAAAGAATCAACTGCAGCTGTTGAGTAGAAAGCTGGTCTGTAAACCATCCTCTCATTTTGATACTAATTCAATATAATCTTACTTTTTCAACTTTGCTCCGTTAGATTTGGGTTATACATCTGAAGAAAATTTCCATACTCCCTAGATTGCGAAATGTTGCAAATACAAAAATTAAGATGCATGTTCTTTTCTTTTTTTCCTCTACAGTATACACACACACATATATACACACGCGTATGTTTGTGTGCATGTTGTTGAAAATATAATAGTTTCAATATTAATATGCAGAGTTTATTCCATCATTTTCAATTTAGTGATAAATGATAGTAAGTTTGAACCTCTAGACAATGTATAAAAGACTCAAGAAGTGAAATAAACACTAGCAATTATCCAAGTGAGAGAAGAAATATACACACTGATCACTTTTTATTGAGGATTACTAATTAGACATCAGTAAATGAACATGAACAGTAGCAATTCACCATACAATATCTCAGACAAGACATTTACATCTTTAACTTCTTTAGTTTGCTTTGGTTCTGGTCTGAAAGAGATATAAAAAGGAGTGAATAAAAGGAATTTAAAAATTTACAAGAAAAAAGGGAAACAAGCACTGCAAAATGGGGGATTTCAAGGAATCACACGTATACCAACCTGTATTTACCTCATCCCCACCTAAGTGGAAGAGCTTGAATGGAAAAATTTCCCTCATGTCTGCACAATGAAAAATTGTATCAACAGTCATAGACAACAAGGAGGGAGAAAGCATCTAACACAGTGATTTAATGTTTGAGATAAAAAATTTACGCCATGAAATTACTGCATCACAAAATCACAACATATTTTTCCAAGTTGCAAGAAGCATCAGACAACAAACATAAATAATTACAGGCAGCCCTGTGAAACATGGCATTTTTACTTTTTCTTTTCTTGGGGGATTTAAAGGAGACTCTAAGCCTTACAAGGGAGAATGGGGTGAGGGAGTGCTTGAGAGTCGAACCAAGCACCTCATGGTGCCCAATTGATCTCTCAACCAACTGAACCATCTTTAGGTTAATTTGTAGTTTGTATAATATAAAATATGAACTTCGGATAATTCATGTGCCACTGATACAGCTCAAAGGTACCAAAAACAATATAGAAATAATTTAGTAACAAGATATATCGGCAAAAATTTCAATGAATATAACCAAGTAGCAACAACATAGTTTACATATAAAATTAAGTTTTCCTAAAAGAAAGCTTGAACTAACCTGCAAGGATGCCGGAAATGACATCAAAGGTAAAGTTTTTGGAAACATCAAGGGGCTCTGTGCAAGAAGACGAAGGCCAGAGATCAGGATATCCTTTACCCCTAAGACAAAAATATCCATAAAACACAGATTGTATAGCTTGGAGGAATACAGCTGGTTTGCAGTTAAATCTAGATTTGACTATTTGACGATCATCCACGATGTTCATAACATCCCAAGGTTCACATACAATTTAACTTATACTACAAAAATGGTCAGTTGACTTATCAAAAATAATCAGAAAAAAGTAACGAAAAAATAAAAGTTGTAAGCTGGTTGCTGAATGATTGGTAATATGGAAAAATGAAGATCTGGAATAACAGAATACTATATCTTACTTTCAAAACTGCAGAAAGGGAAAAGGTGAGACAAAAACTTGAGGATATAAACCTAGGCGGGAAAAGAATATGAAATTTCCACCTGACCCTCTAAACTTTCATGAGTTTTTGCCTCTTGTTCAAATGGTTCAATTCCCTAAGCTATGCTCCTTGTACTACACACTACTACTCTTCTTTTAAGTATTATCTCCACATTAAGGGTTTGTTTTCAATAGCTTCCGATTTTTAAGAAAACTGATTTTAGAAAAGCTGAAAATCAGTTGTTCCTTGTTTTAGCTAAAAAAATCTAAAAAAGAAAATAGTAAAAAAAGAGTTGAGAACATCACAAAATAGATTTTGTAAAAATCAAAAGCTAAAATCAGGTAAAAAAAGCTACTGAGAGCAGGCCCTAAGTATGGTTTGTTTTCAGGAAACTGTAGAAGACATAACAGTATTAAAATATCCCACCAATTAAATCGCACTTGTTTTAATATCTTACTTTTGGCATTAACACTACAGTTTGAGGACTGCAGATGGAAATGTCTAAATCTTAACATTAACAGCACAGCTTCAGTACTGAAGATGGAAATACTTAAAGCATATGCATTCCACTCAAAAACAAAACATACAAATGAACCCAGTATTTTACATCTTCCTTGTATATTCAGAGCTCATAAAGAAAAACTAATCTTCTCAGTAACAATAAATTAGTTTTTAGATGAGAAAACACGACTTTAGCTTCATTGTGAACTTACCACGACTCCGCATGACCAGGGACGTCAACTTCTGCCATCACATTTATACCTGCCTTCAGTAAATAAAGTTAGTTAGAAATATCACAGATAATTTTCCGAATAACTAATTTAACTAAAAGGAAAGCTTACTATGGTAAAACCAAATTGGGTTAATTACTTCAATAGTCCTCAAACTATTTCATGAGTGTCAATTTAGTCCCCAAGCTTTTATTTGTGTCTATTTGGTCCATCAACTTTTACATTAGTGTTTAATTGATCCCCAATACCAATAAATGGCAAAATTGCCCTTCTATTTATATCATATCTTATCTTTGTTTTTTCTCTACTTTACTTTTTATCAGTTTTCTTATATTTTTTATTTATTCCTTCAATTCTTTCCCTATCTTTATCCGTGTTCTCAAAAAACTCAGCCAAAACATTACCTTTTTTATTCACAAGTTTATATTGATTGATTTATCTGAAATATTTAGAGTGTTTTTCAGAGTTCTTGAGATGAAAAAGACTATTAAAAGAAATAAAATGAAGGAAAACTTCAAAAAATATTAAAATAGAAAAACATAAGGTTTAGGATTTCAATTTATTTACTTGGTTGTAGACATTTATGTCTTTCTTTTTTAATCATTTTCTTAATTTTTCTTAACTTTTTTTCTTTTATTTGTCCTCAGAGATCTCAAGAGAATAAAAAAAAATTCTAAACTTATCAACTAAACCAATCAATATAAACCCGAAAAAAGAAAAGAAAAGAAGCTAATATGCAATTAGGTTTCTAATGATGTGGACAAGGATAGTGAATGTGGAGAAAGGATAAATTAAAAAGAATATAAAAAAGGAGATAAAAAGTAAAGGTCATAAAAGTAGAAGGGCAATTTTGTCATTAATTGGTATTGAGGACTAATTAAACACAAATATAAAAGTTGAGGGACTAAATAGATACAATTAAAAGTTGAGGGACTAAAGTGACACTCATGAAATAGTTTAGGGACCAATGGAGTAATTAACCCAACCAAATTTATAAAAAGCAGTTAAAACTGGATAAAAAATGTGCTCATTAAAAATTTTAAAAACTTCTCAAAGGCGCAACATACCTCTCATTTTTGCAAAGCTTCAGTTCAGATCACATCAACGAGACAAGAAGAAGCCAACGATAATAAACACCATTAGAACCAAGATTGAATAAGCAAAATATGAAGCACTGAAAGTAATTGCAATAATTTTAACAGCACCACAATTCATTTCCATGCCAACAAAGGAGAACAAAGGACAACCAATAGTAAGAGAGGCGTGGTAGAAAATAGTACTAAAAATTATACAGTAATACCAGAAATTGAAGGCCTTGTTACTGCAGTTCAAGGTCTACTTACCAAAGAAGTAAGAAAATGATAAAATAGTTCCCACTGTGAATCTTTGTATGCAACTATACCTAGTCAATCCTTACAAAATCCAAGACCTTATAAATCATTAAGAAGATTTCAAAATGAGACCCACATCCTGTTTTCAAGTCACTCCACTATTAAGGAAGATAACTGCACATCTACTGGTATGCAAATAATGACTCAAGGTTTGAATAACTGCAAACAATCAACAGCATTCAACCTTGAGCAGCTCAATTAGAGATTCATTTCGTTGCCAATTTAGTGATGTTCAGGAGAAACTTTCTAGCAACATCAACATGTCGAAGGCAAGAATATAAGAAATGCAGAAAATAAGTTCCCACCGAACTACTTCTTGAGCATCCTCGACTGTATAGCGTTCCCACTTTGTATATGCCCCTTTCCACAAATTTGGGTATCTAGGCACTTCCAGAGGAAAGGACTCTTCATCTATAATATGCCAATGAAGGACATTCTAAGGAAATAAATAAGCAATCCAATTTTTAGTTAGTAAAAAAAGGATAAAATCAAGTAAGCACTTCGATAAATGTTCTAAAGTAATAAGAGCAAATTGAGTAGCAGTTAATATGTCTTACAAGTTTAGCATATGACATTGATTCAAGAACTTGCTTGATTACATCAAGTGGATAATAATGCCTTGAAGTATCTGAAGAGCAGTTCCAAAAATAGCTGTAAATAGCACAATAGTCCGGAAATGTTAGAACCCCAAGTTTAGTTTAATTAAAAAACTAGAACATACCGAGTGAAAGCCCACGATACTCAAATCTTGGCTTGTCCTGAATGAACCATGGTGCTTTGTAAACTAGCACAGTTTTAGCTCCATAATCAAAAACACATAGTTGACTCAATGTCTGGAGGGAGAGGAATCAAATGGGAACAAAAGGGATTAGAATAGAAACTTATATTTCGAGATTTGAAAATTTTCTTGGCAAGAGTATGTAATTGTGTGTGGATAGTGGTACATGTCCAAAGCCTAAGCTTGAAGAATAGATAAATTATATAAAAAGAACCCACCCTTGAACTCAAAACTCAAATATAGATTGATAGGAGCAAAACTCAGCACAGGGGGGTTTCCCATGTTAATCTGTGTTTCCTATTTCTTTTTCACCTCAATTACAAAAATGATCCTATCTCAGCGCATGGTAACAGTAATCTAGTAATTAAAAATTCAGTAATTTCATAGTTGCACAATGCATACCTCCAGCCCACGTAATGCACCATAGACAGAATTAGCCTGCAGGGCAGCAAACACATACGATACTCAGCAAAAGTTATCTCTTAACAAAATTCATTAAATCTTTAGATGCAGCGTTGTAGTTGCTTAATCAATCTAGCATAAGAAAAAATATTAGTTTTTCTACAGAAAAACACCAAAAACTCTCAAGAAGCATTAACTTAAGAAACAAAGATCTCTTGTGGTCCATACTCTGAATTTAAATGGTTATGGATACTGGTCCGTGCTCAACAGAATTTTCACTCTAGCGAACCAGTTATTATAGAGAAACACAACTACGGATGTAATTCTAATGTGTTTTTGTTCCATTAGTTGAAAATTTTGAGTTTAAGCTAATCAGGTTCAAAGATAAAATTTTTTTTGGCAGGTATTCAGAACTTGAATAACAATGGTGACCCAGAAAAAAAAAGACATTGTCCAAGTGGAGTGTGGGGATGTTTCCATAACACAATATCTTTTAATAGTTAGAATTTTTTGTACATCCAAGGATATATATCAACAATTTGAGAATGAATGTCTGCGTGGATGAATTATTATCACCTAGCAGTTTTTAACCTCCTCACTATACTTCCTAATCCTGGAAGAAAGAGGAAGTACATCAATGGGAAGATATACTAGAGTTTTCAATCATCAAGAGCAAAAAATAAAAACCCATGGTAACCACTAAATCTCTACATTTCTTCTTTGCCATTTGTGAAGACAAAGGGAGACCGAGAGTTCATAATAGATCTGATCAACTTCCAGATCATAATTGCTCAACAACTAAAGAAAAAAGATAGATGGACAAAGGGATTATGTTGAAAAGGCAAAGTAAATGGATGACAACACAGACTTTTTCATTAGGACGTAAAATCTGTATGGGCAAGTAAGCACAAACAAAATCATAAATCAAAGGCTATGTCCACACATACTAAGGAAACTAAACAATACTCCATAAGCAAATAATACAAATGGATGACAACAAAGACCTATTCATTTGGACATAAAATCTGTATGGGCAAGTAAGCACAAACAAAATCACAAATCAAAGACTATGTCCACACGTACTAGTGAAACTAAGCAAGACTACCTAAGCATATAATACAAATGTCTTCCTTCCATGAGCAAAATAATTGCCAATATCATGAACTTTTGTCCCCTTAGTCTCAACATGCCAACCCATTATTCTCAACAAGCACAATGATTTCTTATCATGTTGAGCACATTGATCAAATGACAAGCATGTGACACAAACTACACAATACTAAACACCAATCCCATACAAGAACTCTTCACATATGCATCCAAACACTGGCATCATCAAAAAAGAGGTTCCGAACTCATAGTGAAACATTTACAATAATTCTAACATCAAAAGAATAGATGCTTTAGCTGAAAATTCACCTCAATGGTGATTTCCCCGATAATCGAATGCTCATCACTCTTCGCCACCAATAGCGAATAGCTCTCATCCACTCCAAGTTGCAGCTGTCGAAAACAGACGCACAAAAAAATCAAGACACCATAAAATTCATCCAATCCAACCAAAAAAGAAGAACCCATATCACCTCTTCATTCTCAGAATGAACAATAATGTTAAGCTTCTGAATATCGTACACTAATCCGGAGCTAGAAACTTTAGAATTATGCTTAAAGATGATATTTTTATATCTCTGAAAAGCTTCTTTAACAATATCAGAGGAGCCACCATTTCCCTCGAGTACAAGGGAGAGATTAGGATCAACTGCGAGGGTTTGATTCCCAAAAGTGTATTGAGAGGGCAAGGGCCAGAGAAAAGTGCGATTTTCATCGAAGTTGTGCTTTGCCTTGGGAAGTGAGAGAGTTCTGGAAGAACTGACCGGAGCTAAAAAAGATTGGGAAATGAGGCAGAAAAGGCAAAACAGCAAGAAATATTTGGAACCATATTTCGGTAAAATTGAGGAATTTGAGGACATCTTCATGGGCAGGGAATTGATGGTTTGATGAAGGGAGGTGGAGAGATCAGTGCTGACTTTGCGGAGGATATGTAGTTGGTGGCTTTGATAGTTGTCAGTAGTAGGAAGCTTGGTCGTTTAGGGGACTTTCGACAGTTTGGATGTCTGTGTAGAAAGTTTGGCAAAGGGCCATCATAGGAAGTGCTGATTTTTTTTTTCTTTTTTTAATTTAATTATTGTTTCTCCCGTTATCTTCTTTCGAACACTTACTCATTTTAACGTAATTATTAAGAAAATAGCATTTAGTTGGTTATTATAATATATTAATTTTCTTAATTATATATTAATTGTAATAAGAATATTAATTTTTAAAATTTTAGTTGACTAATTAACGAGCTATAAAATAAATGAACAATAATAATTATGACCAAACTAATTTCGATATCAACTGTTGTTTGTAATTGAGATGAAGTTATACTTTATAATATTTTTTTTACTAACAATTTGAACGGTATATTAGTTTATTAACAAATTTATATTTAATAAAAGATTAATTTCATTTTATAATACTGTATAAAAATATAGCTTTCGCATTGCAGAGGGTAAAGGAATTATTTTGCTTTATTAACACGTGAATTTTTAAGAAAATAACATTATTTTTATTTAAATATATATTTTTATCTAAAACTAAAATAATTTTTTAAAGGCTTTACCATGTCGATTTCCAAAAATAATTTTTTTCCCGCGACTGCGATATTTTTCTCAGTTGAAGTACAAATAAATTCATCACGGAATTAGGTAGTCAGCATGTTTAAAAAAAATTTAAAAAAAAGCAAGTTATAATTAAGAGCAGAATTTGGACCTTGATTTATGTGACTCCATTTGGGCTTTCAAAATTATTTTTTTTGGACAAAAATTTTTTTGCCCATTATCACCTCGCATCAACAAAGGGGCACCCATGCTGCTAATCGGCCCATCCAAAGTCCGGGAAACGTTATGCGTGCGCGTTCCCACGTTACATATCCTAACAGCTACATTTAAACAAGTTTTATTATTTCGAGCTAAGATACATGCATCAATCATTTCGAATTTTAGCAAGAAGAAACAAAGAGTTAAATGGTTAGAGTTTTACAACTCTATCTCAGATGTCGGGTGTTCGAATCCTACAAATACCATTCTTTTTTCCAAATTGTAATAATGTATGTTTGATTAAAAAAATGATTACAGTTTGCCCCCTAAAAGTAGGGGTGACTTACACTTTGCCCCCTTGAATGCAAAAAATGTACACTTTTCACCGAAAAAACTTTGGGTTAATATTTTATTTATTAACTTAAATTTTGTATAAATTATTAAAAGTCAAATTTGCCCTTATAACTACGTGTATATTGACAAACATACCTATAGATATTAAAAATTACTTCTTTTCCTATTCTATCCCTTGCATGTATATTATCTCATGTAATACGCATTTATATGTATTATTTTAAAAATTAATATTGAAAAATACTTATACATGCTTTTTAACCAATTATATAAAATAATATAAGAGTTAAATTTGATATTTATAAGCATACTATATTAAACATACATAATGTAATATTTCACGCACAAAGAAAATAGCTAAAATTGATATTAATGTAGCATAATACATTAAAAATATTAAATTAATAAAAATTTTACCATGTTATTGATTTTTTATATATACATGTGTAAAAGTTTGGATATGAGTCTTTATTGTTTTGTATATAGTGCAAAAAATATATCATTACTATTCTACAAATTTTAAATTTTACAAAAAATTGAAATATTATTCCTGAAATATAATATGACAGAAATTTTAATGTATTTTATAAAGTTAGTTAAAAAGTATGCATAATTATTTTTTAAAATTATATGTGCGAGCATGATAGATACGTATGGAATAAAATAGGAAAAAAAAATAAGTTTTTGCACATATGGGTATATTTGTCGATAGATACTTAGTTATAAGGACAATTTAAATTTTTAACAAATTTTACAGAATTAAGTTAATAAAAAAATTTTAACCCAAAATTTTTGGCGCAATGTGCATATTTTTTGCATTCAGGTGGATAAAGTGTAAGTTATCCCCACTTTCAGGGGGCAAAGTGTAATTAACCAAAAAATTTTTTCGAACTTCAGCTACATTGCCTTGATTTTAAACAGTGGTTTCCACAATGGTCAAATTGGTCGTCTATAAGGCGGGCCGAAGAAGACAAAGAAAATGAAAACACCCGCGCGTGAAGCCAAAATTTTGATTAAATATTTTTTTGTCCCGACGTTTCCCCTCACCTCGTTCAAAAATGCCGCCATGAGAGACCACAAAAAAGCACTCAACCACCAACCTTGCCTATATTTACCTTTCCCAATTTACCCTCGCCCTTTCCATTTTTTTCCCATCCTCCACTTTCTCCCCCCCAGACTGTCTCTACTCATATTAGTATATTTATCTCTGTTTTTTTAGGGTTTTCTATTTTTTGAGTGATCGGGAAATGATAGGGCTAGTGAAGCTCGACGGTGATAGCGACGACGGCGGTGGCGGCTCCGAAGAGCAACTCTTGTTGCAGGAGACCGGCAATGCTGAGAGTTCGTGGCGGTTGAAATTCGAC
The DNA here is from genome assembly GCA_024721245.1 of Mitragyna speciosa. Lineage (NCBI taxonomy): Eukaryota > Viridiplantae > Streptophyta > Magnoliopsida > Gentianales > Rubiaceae > Mitragyna > Mitragyna speciosa. Next base: position 4,667,895 of record CM045552.1, read on the forward strand.
GGCTTTCAGTTATCTGCCGAGCAAAAAGAGAAACCTTCACCTGGCTCCCATGACTGCCTTGGGGTTTTAGGTAACTATTACCAACTTCAACTTCTTCCACGTTCTTATTTGACAATTCAATCAACTTAGTTCTATGATTGTTTTGCTTATGGCTTAACTGGGTAAGGACTATTTCTGGTTATGGAATCACCTTTTTTTGTTTTATCTGTTCGTTTTAGTTGCTCTTCTTTGTTTGATGCTACTATAATAGATCGCTTCTGTGTTGTTGCATTTTTGCGCTTGTATTTCTCTTAAAGCATAGAATTGAATGGGAATGGGTATTAAATTAAATTAGTAAGTTGTTTGTCTGATGTGGGCCCTAAATATTTGAGGAGAAAAAGGCCTTTTTGAGGCATTGATGGTGTTTAGACATGCAGCAGAGCATCAGACATCTGCTGGGGCTTATTTAAGTATCATATAACAAAGTTATGGGTTCAGTTTTGTTTGCCACAAGCTTGGCGTGGCGTACATTTCTTTATGGGAATATTGGAATACTACTTTTTTATCTTGTACATTGCTCAATTAACTTTTGTAATAGAAAGTTGCATCTACAAATAAGAGTGATTAGTGCTGCATGCTATGTGCCCACCAAGGGAAGGAGGTAATTTCTTTTTGATTTTGTAAATTTTGGGTTTTTGTTGGTATTTTTGGGTAAGATTAGTCCTATTTCCCAGCTTTGTGGATAATTTCGATGAAATTTCCAGAAGTTAAATCAAAATTTGTGTTAGGAGTCTCAAGATGCTGTACTTTTACATGAATTCTCCACTGGCCTGTTAAAACATAAAGAAATTAACGCGGTTATTGTTTGCATAAACTTTGATGCATCCACTTAGACATGGAAGTAACTTGTTAGTTTATTTTGTATTTGTTTTGCTATTAGTTTAACTTCTGCAAATGTTATATTTTCATAGTCTGTGATTTAACTTATGCAAATTTTAATTACTTTCCAGTCAATTCTAGACTTGTAGTTGCATTCTGGGGAGGCAGCATGCCTATTTGGGACGATTGTGAGAGAAGGTTGTAGTAATTCATTGAGGCATTTCATTTATCTTTTTCTGATGTTTCAGGCCCAGAAGATAGCGTTGCTGAGTATTATCAGCAACAGGTGGAGATGCTGGAAGGCTTCAATGAAATGGATTCATTAGCAGAACGTGGTTTCGTACCCGGGATGTCAAAGGTTTGTATTGCATTACTCTTCTTCTGTTTCTGGTGACCATGGATAGCCGACCAAATGTTAGCTAGAATTCAAGTATTAGGGATTTAGGGCCTAGAGGTGGAAATTGCTGGTCAGAAACCATTTCTTTTTTTTTTGGGGCTTCAGGAAGAGAGAGAAACGTTGGCGAGAAGTGAGACAGCTGCTATTCGCATATCAAATATTGCGAACATGGTTCTTTTTACTGCTAAAGTTTACGCATCGATCAGGAGTGGTTCACTGGCTATCATTGCGTCTACATTAGACTCACTTCTTGATCTTCTATCTGGGTTTATTCTTTGGTTCACGGCATTCTCCATGCAGACCCCAAACCCATATCAGTATCCCATTGGAAAGAAGCGCATGCAACCTTTGGTTAGTCTTTCTACAATCATAACCCTCCGCTCTTCTATGACATGAATGCATTTTATCATGCTGCTTTGCTCTTTTCATTGCATCATAGTGGAATGGAGCCTTTCTTCAACAGTTCACTTCATTGCAGTTGGGAAAATATAGAGGGAACATTCCTGAAGCTTCAGTGCTTTTCCGGTGCTAAGTGGTTGAAAACAATTTCAGTTTGGCCTGTAAATATGATCTGACTAGATTTTACTAGTAGAAAATTCTGCACACACGAATTTCCTTAAGCTAGAACAGCACAAATAGAATCACGAATTGCGCTCTAGATTTTTTAGATTTTATCTATATTTAAGTAATAAATGTGAAATGACTGAATAAATAGCACACGAAGACTTATCAAGGGTCCAGTTTTTTTTTAAATATATTATTTAACGGTATTTTGTGTTTGTTTAGTTCTCTCTCTCGGCACTGTTCTTTCTATTTCATAATGTTTGGCTTAAGTTTCACCATTTCTTTGCATTAGTCTCTTCCATTTGTCTTCATCTTTACCGCTAACAGACTAAACCTCCTTTAATGGTGGTCCAGTTCTCTGGTAATTGAACTGGTAACATGATAAAGGCATTTGAACAAAGCACTAGAGTAATGGCATTAGATTGCTCTTAGATATTATAATCACATCATCTATTTAATTTTGACCAAGGGAACTACGCATGGTAGCATGTGGAATTAGTCATATAATTATAATGATATTTCTGATTTACTTGGATACAGTTGCAGTTATGCCAATTAAGTTTGTTAAGGTTTTTTTTTTTTTTTTTTTTTTTTGAGCTTTCGGTGATTTATTTTACAACTGGTTAGTTGTGTTAGAACTCCATCAATTTGAGTGCATGATCTCTTTTTTTAACTAAAAACATGATTTGCAGGGAATCCTGGTTTTTGCATCTGTAATGGCAACTCTGGGCTTGCAAATAATATTGGAGTCTATGCGCACACTAATATCTGATGTAAGTAACTATCATCTGGAATTAAGATACTAAGGCTTTATACAAATCTATGGTTGATGTTTATGAGTTTGGTTGCTGGCAGCAGAGTTGAAGATTTATCTTTAGTCTCTTCCTGATGCTGATCCCGTAAAGAAAATAAAATTTTGCTTCTGTTCTTCCTTGTTCTTGCCTTTGCTAATATCAGAATGTTCTTATGTTTATGACTAAAAAGGTTCTCTGGCCTTCTCTAGGAGGATGAGTTTAACTTGACTAAGGAGCAAGAGCGCTGGGTGGTTGGTATAATGCTTTCCGTGACATTGGTTAAACTACTTCTGTTACTTTATTGCCGTACTTTTACCAATGAGATTGTCAAGGCATATGCCCAGGATCACTTTTTTGATGTCATTACCAACATGATTGGTCTTGTTGCTGCACTACTAGCTAATTCTATCAGTGATTGGATGGACCCTGTTGGAGCTATCCTTGTAAGTCGATATTCATGTTTCATTATTCTACTTTGTTTGATGCATTTTGCATTTGCACTAATTCATGTACTTCAGAAATTTTGGCAATAACCTTTGAAAGTTAGCACATCAAAGTTTTGTTATTTCAGCAGGTGCTATCATCGATCCAGCTACGAATCATGTTTGGTCCTGTAACCCTTATAGTTGGATCATTTACTCATCTTACGTTGCGCATCTATCTGGTTCATGTATAACTTCACGTTGGCGTATGTTGTTGTTGTTGTTTTTTTTTTTTTTTTTAAAAACCTGATCTTGCCATTCAATTGCTGTTTGAGCCTGGATTGACTGATTGATTTATCTTTCACACATATGGGGTCATTTATTCTAGTTGGGGGGATGGAGAAAACACCAAGTGCTTGTGAGGGGTACCATGTCAGCATTCGAAGTACAATTAATTTTTAACCACACCAAGCACTGACCTCCTCCATTTGAATTTGAAAGTTAGATTCTGTTGAAATAAACTTACAATTTAAATTTAGGTTTGAACCGTAACAAGATCTTATATTCCTCTTCCTGTTCTGTTCATTGGCCCATTGCTGGTGAAGTAATTTTTTGTTTTCCCCAAATCCGTTAGCTAAAAAATTTTGATGGCTACATTACACACAAACAAATTTTGGCTAATGTAGTTTACATTCTTCTGGAAGGAAGAGCAGTATGCAGCCTAGGTTTTTATCGAACTGTCAGTTTGTTTGTGCTAAGCATATAAGATGCTTCTATTCACTTTCAGTTGAACTGTTAAACCTATCTGTCTTTCGCTATCAAGAAGTTAGCTTTTTCAAGTGGTTTTAGTCTTAGCTTTTTCAAGTGGTTTTAGTCTATTTGAAATGTTTTCTTAATTTATATATTGCATTGAACCGAAAAAAGAGCTAGTATTAAATTATCAATTCAGGTTATCAAGTTGTACAAATAATTAATGTAGTGTTGATTTCTTGGCTTATTCATGTAAGTTCTATGTATGGTACTTCCATGCATTTTTTTTTTTTTTGGACTCCCCTTCTCTTATATTCCTTATAATTTTATTCTGTATACTTCTACATTTTGCAGCTGGCTTTGTACACCATCCGAACCTGGTCATTAACTGTCTTGGAGAATGTGAATTCTCTTGTTGGAAAATCTGCTGCACCAGAATATCTGCAAAAGCTCACCTACCTATGTTGGAATCACCACAAGGCCATACGGCATATTGACACGGTGAGGGCTTACACTTTTGGTTCCCACTTCTTTGTCGAGGTTGACATTGTCTTGCCAGCTAACATGCCCTTGCAAGAGGCCCATGATATTGGAGAGGCCTTGCAAGAGAAACTTGAACTGTTGCCTGAAATTGAGCGTGCCTTCGTTCATCTTGATTATGAATACAGCCATAAACCGGAGCATGCACAGGCACACATTAACTGCAAATGATTCTTCACGCACAGGCACACCTTTAACTGCAAATGATTCTTAATTTCCATTACCTTTATACATTTCTCCCATCTCTTATCTTCTGCTAGTACAGTAGGAGACCCACATGGATTAATGTAGACAGAAGTGGCCTCCTGTTGTCATGCTACAAGATGGTGTGTGTATGCCTCAAAAATAAAAGGATACGGTATATGTATAGGGGTGAAGAATTTTAGTGGCTGATGGAATGTAATTTCATCACTAAGCTATAGTTACTACACGACATGTCCTTTAATTCCCCTTTCAAAATGACGTGAGCTCTGGCTGTATTACACTGAGCAAGCTCTTCTGATGGTCTGAATCTGGATCATACAAAAGCCAGGTTGAATTCAATGGGCAGAATTGAAATAAGTATGTAGGTCATTATCCAACTGAAAAGCCTCAGTTGTTTGTCTGCTTCGATGAAGTTGATCTATTGCTTTCTTTCTTTTTCTTTTGAAGGAAATGGCTGATAAGTTTAATCAGTCAGTGTTTCCTGTAGGTTGTTAAGTTTTACGTACTTGACGCATTAATTATTGTCCAAATTATTGAGGAAGTAGTAGTTTTGCTGATGATCACCGTTGTTTTCTTTTTCCTTCTCTCTCTCTCTCTCTCTGTCTCTGAATGGAGATAGTACCTGTGCCATGTAAGTTAGAGGAGTACATTGTCCAAATTCCCCCCCCCCCCCGGGGGGGGGGGGAGGGGTGGGGACACAGATTTGGGTTGTTCATCATCACGTTTGCTACGCTGGAATTCTTGAAGGGAAGCTGAAAATTGATCATAGTTTCTTTTTGACCTTAATCAACAAAGAGATCCAAAAAGACAAAAAAAAAAAAAAAGAGAGAAAAAGAGAGAGAACCAGTGCCTGGATATACCAAACACCTGGCAAAAGGTGATGGGTGGATTCCAAATTGTCTGATCTTTTTCTTGTTAAATTGATAGCCCGAGCCATTAATTTCGTGGACGAAAGAAAGGAAGCAGGAAAGTTCAATTTCGTGGATGAAAAAAGAAAGAGGAAAAAGATAACGAAACGAAAAGTTCAACGCTGGGATGCTTTCGTGTTGCAGCATTCAATAATTGCCACAATAGCCCTTTGTCCCCATATCGAATTGCATATGCGTCGTGGACTAATATGCATCAAATGTGACTCAGTCACTAGCATTAATTAAGGTGACAACATTTTTTTTTGGACCTTTTTCTAAAGATTTTTTTAATTTCAGAAAGATATATCAAGAATTTAGTTCAAGCACTTGAAAGAGGAATTAGGCCAAGACTTGGAGTAACTATTCTATTAATAGTTTAGTTAGATCCAGTCGCAACTGCTGCAGTTCGATTTCAGTTTGGAAATTTAAATTTAAAACGTACGACATAAATCAGATCATGGCCAATACATTTCGATCTGGATCTACAAGCATGTATGAATTGTTCGGCGCTTTGCAATTATTCTGGTTCAGCCTCAATTCCCTTTCAACATTGTCCTTGTGGGAGAAATTGTCTGGTGCTCACAAATATGATATAATGGCACAGATCATTTTGTGATTAAATATAAACAAAAAGAAGCAGTCGCAAAACGTTCCAGGAATGGCGATTACGTACACGCTTATTATATGTCTCTAGTCACCATCAAGTGATACTGAACTTGGTCGCCATACTGTCCAGATACGTGGCAGACACTGCACAATATTTGACTAGCTTTGTATTTTTAAAATTAACAAATAATTTCCCACTATTCTTACCATGACTACCATTGAAGTACTTAATTGATTACCGTTTTTACGTTAAAAATAAAAAATGTACTTTTTGGCATACAGATCTTGGCTTGGTCTCGTTTAATGTCAAGTGTTTAACATAAACTAAAAATATTTCATACCGAAAGTTTTACTTCCAGCAAATTCTTGGGTATTTTGGTTATAGTTTAAAATGCTGCTTTTGATTATGCATTGGTAGTTCTTGGCTTTAACAATAGTTACTTGTACAATCAACTACATTAACTAAACAAAAAACTGCAGTGAATAAATAAGCTAAGAATTTTTCACAATTAATAAGAGCAGGTCCTAATGTAAATGTATTTAACATGGCAAAGAAAATTACTCGCTATAATAGAATATTTTAAAATGTTGAACCCATTACATTTTTCTTCTTCTTCTTCTTCTTTTTCTTTACTTTTTCCATCTAAAATTCTTAAACTTTGTTAATTCATAAAATAAAAAAAAATAACTCTTTTATTTGAATAAACACTAATGCTGTAATGAAACTTGATATCTATATTGAAAGAGTTAAAATAATATTTATTTTTAAACCTTATTATTATTATTATTATTATTTTAAGATAGCAGTCTAGACGAGGCAATTCTACCTGGAAAATTGTAGTTTAGTAGCAAGACTAGCAATTTGCTAATATTTAATACTAGTAGTACTGTGTAAATCCTGCTAATTTCCAATATAAGATAAATCAAACTGACAACGTTTTGTTAAATTATTTGTATTATTACCAATTTACGCAAGGTAGCAGGCCCACCACGGCCTTCCAGTTATATAACCATCGATTTCCCATTGGCCAATAAGCGGGCAACGTCGGAAAGCCGTGCGACATGCCTCCAGCAGCGCACGGTACTGAATATCAGCTTTAGCTGGCCAAGGCGCGAACAGTTTCCCTGCGCATGGAGATCACTTACGCCTCTCCCAGCTCCCAAAACCTCGCGCTCGCCGCAGCGGATCCTTCGCCCTCTTCTCCGTTTTCCACCGCCAGCTCCATGTCCGGGACCCGCTCCGTTAAGATAATTCCCTTGCAGCACCCTTCGGTGACGACGAGTTCGTCGTCGAAAACGCAGTCCGCGGTGAACTCTGTTGTGGCGAAATGGCGGACGAAGGTGAAGCGGATGACGTGGACGGAGTGGATCGAGATGTTCTTGCCTTGTTACTCTTGGATTCGAACCTATAAATGGCGCGAATACCTCCAAATCGATCTCATGGCCGGCCTCACCGTTGGTATCATGCTTGTTCCTCAGGTAATTCTTAATCTTCCTTTATTTTTATTGCGCTGTAGATTCTTCAACAGCGAGGAAATTCAGTTTATTGTTTATTGAACTAAGCGAGGTTGAAGCGAAGTGTTTTTATGTGTTTGGCTGTCAACTCTCGTGAAGATCTAGTGATTGAATTGTACAGTTCTCCGTGCTTTGATGAGATTAAGAACTTTATTTTGTTGAACAGAAAACTCACAAATAAGAGTTTTTTCGGTGAGATTAGTAAGATGATTGGATATGTATTGGATGTTTTCGTTCGATATTTATAATATTTAGGATTTTTTTCATTCCTCGTGTATTCTGGTGTCGAGCTATTGTTGGTTCAGACCTTTTGGCAAATTTTTCCCGGTGTACCGGGTTGATGGCCCCACCCGTGGACCCAACGGCATACAGGGGACACCCGAGCTTACTTAGCCCTCTATCTGTCGAGTTAGTTTTGTTGATGTGAGTTTCGTTAATGATTTTTAATTGTAAAGTATCTTAATCATTTGCTCCACTGCTAGCTTAAGCATTATCCACTTATGCAATCTATTGTTGGATAAATTGTTTTTCCATGATTTTTTAGTGCTTTTGCACTGTGTTTGTGTGTCCTTATCTTATCAAGTATGCCTTTTAGTTTATATATTCAGAAAAATATAATTTGGTTGTATTCATGTGATGCATCTATTATGATGACTCAGTTACATTGTCTCATAGTACTTATTTGCATGGATTTTCTTTTGTTTATTTTGGTTTATTTCTGACAAATGGTGTTATTTGGCCAGTCAATGTCTTATGCAAAGCTAGCTGGGCTCCGGCCAATATATGGACTTTGTAAGTATAACATCTCATTGTTTGTTTAAATTGTTTTTACTACATTCAAAAAGTTGATCTTCGTTGACAAGTAGAGGAAAACTGATAAATAATTAAATACAGAAATTAGGAAGTCAAAGGAATAGAGAATGACAAACAAATTTGCCTCAAGTCTGCCAAATATTTCACTGTGCCAAAGAATCTTTTCTGTAACATAACATCTTATTCAAAATAGTCGTTCTACTCTGTTTCCTCTTAAACTGCTATATGGTAAGTGTGAAGAAACTCTGATCAAAACTGAACCTGAATCTGAAGAAGTGGATTAAATACTTCATGGTTCCAAAATTTGTTTTTGGATTTTGGTCTTTTCTGGAATTTTGTGAAGCACAAAGAAAACCATTCTACCAACCTACTACAGAAATTATTTACCCTACTAAATTCTGCCTCTTCTATCAACCTTCAAAATTCCTGAAAGTGCCTGGAAATGGATATTTATTTTTCTTTTCACAAATTGAACTTGTTTCATTTCTGTTGTTGATCAATAATTATGGTTGAACAATTGCTAACTGTTTAATCTCTTGACTGATGAATATCTTTTATTTATAATATCCATGATAACGATATTAGTAATGGGGTTTCTTTTTTGGCCTCCGAGTTAGATTCTGGTTTTGTGCCCATATTTGTGTATGCTATATTTGGATCATCTCGCCAGCTTGCTATTGGCCCAGTTGCATTGGTTTCCCTTCTGGTCTCAAATGTCTTGGGTCGTATAGTTGACTCATCGGAGGAGTTATACACAGAGCTTGCAATACTGCTCGCACTTATGGTTGGTATTTTGGAATGCATAATGGGTATCTTAAGGTACTTACTGTTTCATTTGTTTCGCATACAAATAACTTATATATCATTGAATGTAATTCCTGTGTATCAAATGTTTGCATGTTCTGCTGTAATTTCTTCTCTAACATGCAATTCTCCTGTTATTTAAAAACTGTACTAGACTTCTTAAAAACTTGGGATCCCTCTAATGCAATAAGAGATTTCTTAATAACTTGGGATCCCTCTAATGCAATAAGTAGTTTATCTTTAATTGATTGAGACACAAACAGCCTCGTTGTTCTAGAAAAACCATACTTTATGGACGGTGAGTTTCACGTTGTTTAGATTTTTACTCTCTTAGTGAGTATGCTGATTCCTGAAGGAGTAAAATTTGCCGCACTTAATTGTTTTTTATGTCAATCCAGCTATTTGAGTTTTTAGCACCTTGGGATTATGATAGTAGATTAACTAGCTGGTTGCTGATTTAACAAGTGACTTGAGTATTTTGTTTTTCTTTGGTCCTGGAAGGAGTTTTGACATAAACATCATTTGCTTATTCTCTCACCATTATCCTGAAAACTAAGCTTCTAAGCTTCTTTCCAGCTGATCACGTATTTTTTCCTTATCATTGAAATTTTTGAAGTATCTTACACCTGGATGTGCTCCTACTCTAGGCTTGGATGGCTTATTCGTTTCATCAGTCACTCTGTGATTTCTGGTTTTACAACTGCTTCAGCTTTTGTTATTGCGTTGTCTCAAGCAAAATACTTTTTGGGCTATGACATAGAACGTAGTAGCAAAATTATACCGCTGGTTGAGAGTATAATTTCTGGAGCAGATAAGGTATGCCTTTGGTTTCAAATAAGTCGTCTGAAGCATTTTCCCTCACTTTTTTATTGTAAGCTTCATTTTATTTTGTACTTTGATTCACACTTATATTGGGTTTTCGCCCACACCCTTCTCAAAGAGGAAGAAAAAGAAGAAGGAAAAAAAAAAAAAACAAAAGAATACTTCTTGAAACATAATAATAAATAGTGATTGTTTAGGAACAGTTGGATTCAATTTCATTTATCCTTTAGTATGTATGGGTAAACTTGTAGAATGGTCATCTTAGTTGTTTATAGTTTTTGGTTTCTTTTGTATATAAGCCTGTCCAGATTTTGCAAATGGCTAATGTCTGTTATGAAGCTGTTAATAGAGCCACAGCTTATAACCGTGTGGTGAAGTAACTACCAAATAAAGGAAATGCTCCTTTCTAGATTAGGTTTCTGCTCCAGGGAAAAATTATGGCCCATAGCCATTCACAAGAATTTGTTATAGAGATGCCTGAAATTGATTTGCTTTCTATTATAAGAAGCTTGAAGATTTAGATTACGCGATGATGGTGTGAAGGGAAGTGTTGAAACATTTAGCAATAATTAGAGTTTAAACTTTGTTTTGTTCCAAAGGTGTTGGATAGTTTCAAATTTAGAATTTTGGAATTTCTGGTGATTTTCAAGGTGTCTAAATGTTCAGGATTTATTTACCCTTCTTGTTGTATAAATATTTCAATTAATTGTTTGTTCTTGTTTTGAGACCTGGATTCCTTGTCCTTTTTTGTAGTTCTTGTGGCCTCCCTTCGTGATGGGCTCTGTCATGCTAGCCATTCTTTTGATTATGAAGCAATTGGTAGGAGCTGCTTTGTGTTTTTATGATAAGTAGGCTTCACTATAACTGTCTGATGATAAGAGTTGAATACGTATTGGCTTTGGCAATAGGGAAAAGGGAAGCGCTTGAGATTCCTGCGAGCTGCTGGTCCTCTTACTGCTGTAGTTTTGGGTACAACATTTGTGAAAATCTATCACCCAGCTTCAATTTCATTGGTGAGAATTCACTAAATAGCTTAAAGTTGGGAGCTGGATTTGAATCTCAAACTGAAGCAGAAATGATATTGTCTGTAAACTTTGTTTTTTGAATGTACTGCTGTTGATGTTACATCTCTAGTTTTATTTTATTCTGCTATCATGCAGCTATATTTGAATTTTCTAGAACTACAGTTGATGATGTAGTAGTTTGTGATGATTCGCACAACATCTCTTAAATATGCAGCAACCTCTAGAATGATATATTGCATTAATGGTCTGATTTTCCCAATAGGCCTTTTTGTCCTGATAGTTTTTGAAAGCTTGTATTCTTGCTTAGGACGGCGTATGACAGGACACTATGGTGTTCTGATGGCATCATCCTCATTGCTTTTGTAGTTGTAAAATGAATGTGGTCAAATTATGGTACTTAAGTAATGCACATTAAAGATGATTTTTCATGTGGTGAAATTCCAAATTCTGCCTAATGCCATACTGCTCATTGGAATGGCTATGTCATTCGAGGTTTTTTGTTTACTCATATTTAAGGGGTTTGGGGTTGATCTTTTCTAGCCTACCTTGAACCTCTCATCCTTGTATGTCTAATAAGTATGCGTCTTGTTATTTGGCTTATTTCATTTCCTTTTGCCCCTTCTCTTGCTGTAAATAGGTGTATAATACAATCATGCGAAAAGATCCTGCAGTTACTTGAATATATGCTGAATGAAAAGGCTGTGAATTCAATTGTAGCAACCACTTCAGTTATTAGATACAGAGCACAGGACTGATATTTATCTTTATCTGGACGTTTTCCGTGCAAATTACTATGAGCATCCAAACATTAAAAGACGTTACAATATTTATTTTTCAGAGACTTATCTTCTTTTGCCACCTTTTTATGGAACTGGGATAAACTTGTTTTATGTCTTCTCTAGTACAAATAGTAAGATCTGAGTTAAGTTAATGCTTCTGGGATGTGGAAGAAGAATGTATATCTTGTATTGATATTACAGTCAAACATTATGAAGGAAAATTTGTTATCTTTTTCTATGTTTACTTATGATATTTGTGACTACTATGTGTTTTACCCACTGAATAAATGCTCTTATAGTTAATTTACTTCTGAGAATTTGGTGTGGACAAAATTATAACATCATTCTAAGAATTGACTGATTACTGTTATAGGTGGGAGATATACCTCAAGGGCTGCCAAAGTTCTCCGTTCCCAAGAAATTTGAGTATGTTATATCATTAATTCCGACAGCCATTCTTATTACTGGCGTGGCTATTTTGGTAAGAAGACAATCTGAACCTTTAGGCTTTAATTCATTGTCTAGTTTCTTATGCAGCCAACTTAATACATTTCAATCACATAACTGATTTGTAGGAATCTGTGGGGATAGCCAAAGCTTTGGCGGCAAAGAACGGATATGAGTTGGACTCTAATCAAGAGGTATATTTTGCAGAAGCTTGCAGCATGAATTATTGTAGAAACTGCATTTGCCTGTCTTATTTGAAGAACATTCTGACATCATGATTGGTTTTATCTGCCAATCAGTCTTTATTATTAACCCCCTCTTAGCCTGACAAAGATTTGGATATTGGCATGATATTGGAAATATTTTTTTTTTTTTTTGGGTAATCACCCAAATATTTCTTCTCATGTATGAAATGATGTTGTTAGGAAACATATGATGTCTTACGTTCTTTCCTTGGTTTTCATTTGATGTCAGTTTATGCTTTTGAGAGTTGGAACACATAATTACTGGACAAAGTCCCCCTTCCCCTTCCCCTGGCTCTTCTACCCATTAATTAAATAGCTGACCTTGAAAGGCACTTCTAGCTTTTCCCCACTTATGCAGTTAGCCTTATGCAATGTTCAACCTTTTACTGCATCATATGTGACAAATAGACAGACTTTTATTGTTAACTTATCCCTTGTTTGTCTTTAACAGTTGTTTGGACTTGGCGTGGCCAACATTGCTGGTTCATTCTTCTCTATATACCCTACAACAGGTCCATTTTGTCAGGTCTTATGTGCAAAAAATGCTTCATATTTTTGTGCTTGCTATCAATGGATTGTTGTAGGAACTTGACTGCTGCCTTCAGTATTATAATTACTGTTATTATAATGACGTGTTTCTGAAAAGTTCTTAATTCCGTTTCATAGGTTCATTTTCTAGATCTGCCGTAAATCATGAAAGTGGAGCAAAAACTGGCGTATCTGGCATAGTGATGGGAATTATAATGGGATGTGCTCTCTTATTCATGACTCCACTATTTGAATACATACCCCAGGTCCTGCTCCTTACTGATGAATTAATGACTTTTCATTGGTAAATGCAAACAAATATGTGTATAAACTTTTAATGCTAGTCTTTTGTATCGCAAATGAGGCAAAATCTATGGTGTCTTTTGGAGTTTCAGCTCCAAGTACAACATATTCTTTAGCGTATGGGTATATATTATATAGCTACCCTTTATTAACTTGAACGTTATAGTGGATAAAGTCAGGAATTTGGAATATTAATTTCTTTTGTATATAAAAAATATTGTAAGCTTTGTCAATGGATCTTTGAAACATCTTTGAACTGCTTCAGTCTCTCACTATGGGTTTACTCCCTATGCTTTGCATTGATTTTGCAGTGTTCACTTGCTGCCATTGTCATTTCAGCTGTGATAGGCCTGGTATGTCTGCCGTCCTTTCAGATTTACTATGCTGCATTTTGACTTAGTCTGTGTTTTTCCATAGTATTAATTACTCTTGTAGACTTCTTAAAGCATAGGTCAACTGATTGGAGTACTTGTGCTCCATGTTGTATATCCCCATGATTATGGTGTTTAAACTAGCTTTTTTGTGTTTGAACTAGCGTATATACATGAAGTCAAGCTGTGAAATGTGCTGCAGAGTTCTGAATGGTCTAGAGTGTTTCAATCTCAATCTCTTTACTTGTTACCTATTCCATTAAGATTGCTTTATTTCTAACTGATCATGTGTCTATTTCGCAATGATCATCAAAGAACAAGTTGATATGTTAAAAGAGAGTAATTGGTGAACTAATGCAGACAGCAACTCCTATAATTTTCTCTGGAGGCTTTACTAGTGAGCTATTTGCTTCCTTTTAATCTCAGTACGGTGAAATCTTTCAAAAGTTGTTGGCTTTAGAGTAGTTCCTTAATGGCTTCGATGGGTTGTATCACTATCTGAGAGTTCTTCTGACTTCCTTTTTGGATAGATTTTCATCTTTTGTTTGACTGGGCTATATCATTCTATGTGATAAATCAAACACATTAGATTCCTAGTTAGGTGTTGAAGTACAATATTTATCGTTTGGGATTCTATTATGCCATATATTGTCCATTACTTCTCCCTTTTCGGCTTTAAGGTTGTTCTTGAGCTGCTGCGTGTTGAGTTTAGCGGTTTATTTCATTGTAGAGCACGTTCAGTTGTAGTTCATGAATGGTGATCATATCTCTTAGAATAAAGTTTTGCTGCTAAATTTTGGTAAAGAACTGCTTTCCCGAATTTGCACAGACAAGTGGAAGCAAATTATTTCATTTTCCTTTTACAGATTGCAGCAGTATTTATATTTAAATCATTCACAATTTCAGGTGGATTATGATGAGGCCATTTTCCTGTGGCGTGTAGATAAGAAGGATTTTATCCTCTGGATGATTACCTGCATGACCACCTTGTTCCTTGGCATTGAGATTGGTGTTCTTGTTGGTGTAAGTTGAAAATTGGAATGTTATGTTCTCATTTTGTCTGCTTAAATGTTTGGACTTCAAATTGGAATTCTAGATGTCAAGATATTGATGGCTCGGGTATTCAGATTAACAGTTGCCAAATGGAAAAGTCTTGTTCAAATAATTGGTGCATTTATGTGCAGGTTGGTTTTTCACTGGCTTTTGTTATTCATGAATCAGCCAATCCACATGTTGGTGAGTTTGTTATTTGTCACATTCATTGTGCTTGTAGTTTGGCGCACTGAATTCTAATTTTCTGGTCAGTTCAGTATCAAGCATTGCATATTTTCTGGTGTTATGGTTTGTTTATATTGGGTGGTTCAGATTCCTTGCCTGTTCATGAAAATAATCATCATTAATGTTCTTCATTTATGATCCTTAATTTGCTAGTTTTAATCTAATATTTGCCTCAATATGATCACCTGTAAAAATAGCACTAATTTTTCCCTTAATCCATTATAATTGTCATCTTTTATCCTGAGAAAAGAAATGTTATTCATTTATCATTCCACTCCTTTCTAGTAACAGCATTAGAGTTTTGTAGAATACATTCTCGTATGTTTTAAAGCTCGTATGACCATTCAATCGAAGTTTCTTCCTTAAGTGGTGAGATAGACTAAATTCTTATTATGTCCAGACTATGAAAATTCTCATCAGATAATTTCTGGCTTGTTCAATCTACACCATTGACGAAGTTTTTTCTGCAGCTGTTTTGGGTCGTCTTCCTGGAACCACTGTCTATAGAAACATTGAACAGTATCCAGAAGCATATACATACAACGGAATAGTTATTGTTCGTGTTGATGCACCTATTTATTTTGCAAATATAAGTTACATCAAAGACAGGTGATTATTCGTTCTTCCTTAGAGGCATATTTGACTGCACTAATTACACAGTCAGTATTTGTTTACAAAGTAGGGATAAAGTACTCAACTCCCTGACTTTCCTACTCAGGCTTCGCGAGTATGAATTTGAGATTGATGGTTCTACCAGCCGTGGACCTGAAGTTGCAAGAATTTACTTTGTGATTATTGAGATGGCACGTAAGGTTTTAGTCTTGGGAACATCAATTCTGATTATACAGTTTTTCACTGCTGAATCCTATAGGGTTATCCATTGCCTGCCTGATTTCTCAGCTGTCTTCGAGCTGAATGTATAAAATGATTAAGCTGCTTATTTTGCAAAATCTTGCAACCTTGCATGATGTGATTGTGAGAATAGTCAAAATATGAAGCCTGCAGGATTTTTACTTTTTTTCATGGGTACACTACTGATGTTTGGTTTACATTTCTTTCAGCTGTTACATATATAGACTCTAGTGCAGTTCAAGCTCTGAAAGACTTGCATCAAGAATACAAGTCACGTGATATTCAGGTTAACAATCACTGTGGATAGATAATCCAAGTTTAGAACTTGTTATACATAGGGATGCTATAATTCTTCTGACAAGCACTGATCTGCAGATTGCCATCTCCAATCTAAACCGGGATGTTCTGCTGACTCTAACAAGGTCTGGTGTTGTTGATCTGATTGGCAAAGAGTGGTATTTTGTTAGAGTTCATGATGCAGTTCAAGTTTGTCTTCAGCACGTGCAGAGTTTAACTGAGGCTCCCAAGACATCAGAATCCCTGTTGGACGACAGGCCAAGCTTTCTCAGGAGGCTACTAAAACAGAGAACAGAAGATTTCTCTAACACTGACTTGGAATCGGGTCAAAAACAGAATTATAGTTACAAAGATTCAGACCCTCAACTGGAACCACTTTTGTCGAGGAAGTGAAGAAGATGCTAAGCATCCTCCTGAGTCCCTACTTGTACCCTTCTATTCTCTTTTTTATCCCGGGAAAGAAGGGCCCTGGGTTTGTTGGTTGCGCAGTGAATTGTTAGCCAGATTTTTGTATCCATTCATCCCGAGTGTCTGCCTTGTAAAATTTATCCATTCATTCCCATTATGTCTGGCTTGATTAATTTGTTGCAAGTAGGTTGGGTCATTGTAATAGTCAGTGTGTATAATCCATTGATTATAGTGAAAATCCATTTGAATATTCATTTCAATTGATCTTATTGTCTAGGTCGGGTCATTGTAATATTCAGTGTGTGTAATCCATTGATTATAGTGAAAATCCATTTGAAGATTCATTTCAATTGATCTTATTGTCTATCGACATGGTATCTGCTTCTTATGCTTGAACTACTAAATCCGGGTCATTTCTAGCTCACTGTGGTCTAGAAACTCTGGACCAGCTATTGCACGTGTGTAGTCCTAGCCCCCGAAGCTCTGCATCCACTAGAATTTGAAATTTTTGAAAATTTTAGGTTGATTTCTGTTTTTCGGATTTCCTTTGCATCCCTTGTTATAGCTTAATTTCATTGTTCAAGTTCCACCCAATTTGAAGAGTAACATATACTCCTTCAAGAGATCTGCTTTGGGACATAACTTGTCTCGAGTCACAGCTTATAGGCCAAATAAAAATGCCAAAACTTGTCTTCCGCTTGGACCTCAGCAGTCTTGGAAAATTCTGTCTTGTGTACGTCTTTGTCCCACATCGGAGCATGAGAGAAATATAGCTCAACTTGACTTCTTTAAAAGCAGAACAACTGCATCAGAAACACTTGCCGTAAACTAATGAGTAAGGAAAACAAAGCGAACGGTGAGAGCCGTTTGCAGCGCTCAGAACCAGTTGTGGCGCAAGAATTTATGGAGGGGTTATAGGCTGGCCGAGCGTTGACGCTGCTTACTTTCGCAGAACTCGCTCGAGCGGGCCTCCCAGCCACCCGCCAAATCTTCCAAAGATTTACAAATTAGTAGCGTGGATGACAAGATTTAGCAAATTGAACGGAATATGCCAATCTGAATTGACAGAAGCCTGCTGATTGTGGGTTAGTGATGTAATAATAGAAGTTGACAATACAAGTAATCCTGTACACTTCAGTGGATTAAATTCTTTTTAAATGGGCATTGAAGATGAAGTCTGGAAAATCCACAGCCGCCAACAAATTATCGAAAAAGAGTATTTAAGCAATGCCGCCAACCTAGTTAAATAATATGCCCATTTCAGACCATAAGTTTTGTTGCTTTCTTTAAGATTCATCAAGTGGACTACCAGAAAAAAAAAAAGAAAAGAAAAGCTTGACTCTGAACCGGCCATTTAAGAGGAACTCTGAAATTTTCTTCTTTTAAAGTATTGAACCCAAGTGCCAATCGGTAAAAGAAATAGAAGTGCCACACATATACAGCTCCTACGGACTAATGCAGAAGAAGTGCTGCTGCTGAGATGGTCTATACAAATATATGGGTTTACAACAAAGTATATATTTAATTTAGGGTAAAGAATTAAAAAATGGAAGTGGCCAAGTTGGATTTATTTGCTTTTATTTTTATTTGTTGGAAGGAGAGAGGTGGAAAGGGAATGTTTGAGACACGATAAGCACCACGGTGACCTTTAACTATTGTTTATTTATCACTCCAAAAAATTTAATGGCAATGCAAGTTACCTACATCGAGCAGTAGTACTAGTGTTCAAGATGTTTACCGTTTAGCCTAACCTTAACCACCCTTTCTACCGTGCCTCTGGGAATCTGAGGAGTGAGAGGAATGGATTTGTCCTCTGTAGAATTCAGGTACATTTCAATTGGTCCTTTAGAATCTTACCCCTCTGTCATTTAAGATCACCACTTTTTACGTATTGTTTGTTGTATTGCAATTAACAAGCAACAAAGTCGAAAGTCCATTGCAACTGTGTGTGGGTTAAGAAAAGCTCATTTTAATGCGGTCTACTCCTTCAACTTCTCTTGTTCTTTCTTGAAAATTATTGTTACATTTGTTTACTACAATTAGTTTATTAAATTTCTGACTTTCTTTGATTAGTTTAGTGGCTGTAACTCTTACTGCTAACATGTGACATCTAGTTGTGGAGGAACATAGTTCGATAGGTTTATTACAGATGTTTTGTCAATTTGGTTTATTAGCTGTATTTGATTCAACAATTTTTAGACACGGATCAAATTTTATTGTAATTTTATTTTGAAAACCATCAAAACATAGCATGTTAATTATGCATAATTGTGGACTATAGAAATACTTCACCCTTTTTTTTATGTTAATTTTGTGAGAAATTATCACTTTTTCGTGAATAAAATTGACATTGTAGTACAGACATCTGTAATAACAATTTATTTTTTTATACTATTAGTTTATTTAACCTAAAAGGATTGATTAGAACAATATATGCATCAACTTAGAGTTAAACATTGGTGAACAATTTTAGTCTTACTGACTTTATGTCAAAAGAAGTTCTCTTCAACTGTGCTATTTCTTGTATGTTTGCTTCAAACTCGAATGCGTGTTTACTCCAGCATTTTATTATCAATTTCTTATCTTGATAGTACTAATAATAATGGGGAGCATTTACATCTTTATTGTGACATGTTAAGATTCTTTAGTCATTCCAACTTGTTACCATCCTGAAACATTGATTGGTTCGCGTGATTTATACTATTCCTCTTTTGTTCTTGATACTCTTAAATTCACGTTTCTCTGCCTGCTATACAGCTACTAGGTATCCATGATTAAGTACTACAATTACTGGTGCACATGGCGCCTTTAAAGTTTTCAACTAAGACTAAAGTGAACATCCTCTTCATCAGTAATTGTCCACTGTTCCGACAATAGTACATCTAGCTCATACTTCCCATTGGATTCTGAGGTTCATGGTACATTCATGATTCTGATGGACCTGACCTGGTTACGATTGTTCATACAAGCATATTGTATATAGCTACTGGATTTCTGTTTCCTTCGGGTTGAATATGAACCTTTTTGTATATACTCAGGGAGAACTCAAATGTTTCTGGGATAGGATTCTTGAAAAGTTTATTATAGAGCTTAGACAACTCTTTCTTGATAGTTTGGATAGGAAATTGCAGATTGTTGATTTAGTCTTCTTCTTTCTAGACCAATGAACATGTGATCTGTAGTGAAGAAGCTGAATCCATACTTTTGTGCACGTACAGCCCTTCTATTTGTAGTTGATGGCCTGGTCAAGAAACTTGAGATCTAATGTTCCTCTGCCTCATCATGAGAAGCATAGGTTTCCAATTCGTATCTTGATACATTATGGACATTCAAAGGCTTATCACTGGTATACTGCATAATTACAATTGGAAGGCAAGTAAAGATTATGCAAGAACCACAGATAACATATTTGCCAATATCCTCTTGTTGAGTCCTTCGGATTAAGGACCAAAATCCCCCTCGGGGAAAAAACCAAAACAAATAAAAGGAGAAAAATGAATAGAGAAAGAGATGGGAGTTGGAAATCGCACTCTGGCCTCAATTATATGACATGAGGATATCTAGACGGAAATATAACGAATAATTTATAAAATTCATATTGGTTTCATGAGCCCCAATCTAATATGGTTACTAGTTAGTAGCATCATAGCATGTACCACGAAAGCTGTTTAATTCAATTATATTCAACAGGAATGTTTCAGAAAGAAGGGACAAGACAATCCGTTGAGGAATTCTGCGGAGAGGACAGAAATTCTTGTGCATCAAGAAAGCTGAAAGGTAATTTCTTTTTCAAATTTTGTAATGGACCAAGGCCATGCCTTTTATTACTTTGTCCATGTAGTTTTGAGCCCCAGATTACAATTGTTAGCTTTCATTTCAAGGTCATAATGGTAACATAATTGAGCAGAGTGCAAAAACAATGCAAGAATATGCACGGAAAGATGTGGTAAGAGGCCTTTGCGCCTGAAGGATAACCGTGGACTTTTTACATTCTTTAAGCAACATAGTTGGCATCACGCAACTACGCAAGTGATCAATAGCAGAAAGATACTTGAAAAATGTTTTGCACCATAGCCAAATCCCTTCACTTGGGTAACGGATGGGAGTATGCTAAACATACCTGTGTAATTTCCTAGAAATGGCAATGGTATCCCCCACACGCTGGTCTTTCTAGAGAAGAGAATGAGAGGGATTGAAAACTACATGTAAAGCAAGAGAAGACAATGAGTTGATTGTGAGTTAGAAAGATGAATTGGCTCTGTTCAGAACAAGAAGTGGAAAGAAACAGTGCCTAAACTGGCATTTTGTGTCTTTCGGTTATTTTGGTGTTGATTACTGATCCCACCTTACAAGGTGCCAACCTTATACTACAGCAACATATTAACAAAAATTTATTCAAAATAGTTAAAATGCCCTTGTATATTGACAGAGTGACTAGATCTTCTTGCTATAGGCCACGTGTTTGTTGATGATTGGTCCACAATAGCCGAGTGGATAAATTTTTACCATAAGTAGGATCCCATTTAAGCCTTTGGGGGTTTGTCCAATATGGGGCATGTCTAAGTGGGGGTCCCCTTCATCACGTGGAAGGGGGTTGCCTAATGCCAAATCCCAAAAAGACAAAAAAAAAAAAAATGGTCATTTACAATCTCCCCTAATCCCCTCTCCACCAATTATTATCTATCTCCCACGTGGGACATTGGCCCAACCTCACCATTACTTCTTTCTTCTTAGACTTAGCTAGGCTATATAATCTACTTCCTATAGCACTAGCATGGCTCATGATCAGCTTCCATTGGCCATCATTTGTACTTCAACCAATCTTTCTGTTCATATTTCTCATATTTGCATTCTTTTCTGAAGCTTATTGTCTACGCGAATCACCTGGTGTACTACTATTATGGAGGACTCTTCTGCTTCATATATACATATGGTAACAAAACATACACGTTATATATCTAAATATTTGATCATTTATACGTGGTTTTCTGTTACATGTTTTTAATGAGGATCCATCCTGCAACTATTTTCTGGCTTTGAACTTTGAAGTCAACCATATTTCCTTTGAGAAAATGTTTTCTCACTAAGTAGTTTATGATTGTAAGCTGGTGCTTCTACATATAGATTCTATTCTGCTCTTCTTTTTCTTAAATGATGACAACCTACATGGATTATTTGATTTAGGTGCAGCACCTGATAGAGAAGTGCCTGATTTTCAACATGAGCAAAGAGGAGTGCATGGAAGCCCTTTCCAAACATGCAAACATCAAACCAGTCATCACTTCAACTGGTTAGTTAATTCATTTCCACTCATCGTTGTCATCAGTCTTCTTGCCTGCAGTCTCTAGCTAACCATACGGTTTGCATGCATGCACAGCAATGCACTTGCATGAATTTGAAAACCCCCAGAACCTTTTAATCTTTTACTGATCTGATCTGATCGAGTCAGTAAAAGCGTTCAGGAGAAATAAATATGTTGCATGTAATCTGAATATATACTAAAAAACACATCAAGATTAAGATCACATGTGAATCATGCTTACTGAAGCAAGGAACAATTGTACTAGCAACCTGAGAAATCACAGTATCAAGAAATAGCTTACTTCACCAATCACTACTGTAAACAGCAAGAATTGTTTCCACTATAAAGATATTTCTACAGAAATTAGTCAGGAAGAATTGTCAAAGACGACTTGTCATATCTTCCAAAAAATGAACACTTTTGATCGATAATCTTCAATTCTGTTGCAGTGTGGAATGAGTTGGAGAAAGAAAACAAGGAATTCTTTGAGGCCTATTCTCAATCTCAGAAAAAAGCAGATCAAATGTTGGAGATCAAGACAAGTGCAATAATTCAAAAGATGATATCTGATCATGATCATAAACCTGATCCTGATCCTGACCATGACGATGATCAAGAAAAACCCAAAGATCCTGAAGAATAACACATACCATAGCAATCAAATTACTTCACCTTTGAGTTACTGGCTGGCATGCAGTTATAATAACTCTTATACCTTAATCTCCTCACTTCTTGTACATGAATTCTTCACATCCAGCCAAACTCAGAGAGACTACTTTAAAAGTTTCCCTACATATATAATTAAATTTTGAGATACGGATTTAGAACCATGGGGTCCACTTCCATATCATCAATGAAATCTAGAGGATTTCCTATCAAGGCGTGCCACATCCCCCAGGTAGGGAAGATTTCCTTTGTAAAATCCTCCTATTTCCTCATGATAATTGGGTGACGACAACAAACATATAGATACCTCAATAATAGTATTTGTGCGTATTGGTTGAGAGCGGCATTTAATATTGAAGAATGGAGCTGCTTCCAAACTGCAAGATGGAGTTGCTCGGTTAACCTGGACTCCGGAATCTTTGTGTCATTGGGTACTGTGGTCTATATTCTATAAATTGTTGTTTATTTTTCCTGTTGCTGTCATACATGGCCATAGAAGATTGAATCATGCGACATGCACATGTGTGTAACTCATTCGTGTTGAATTAATAAATGAAGCATAGAAAGTAGGGAGCTAGCTGTTTCTTTTGACGTCCCATCATGCACCAGGTTAATATTAGCAATCTCATCCCAAGAAACAACATGATCTCTTGGTTTTGTTCAAGCAATAATGGCTTACTATCCAAAAATTTCACCTTGAAATGCATTCACTTGTTCAAGTTGTATGTATCTAATTTGGGAGTAAATCCCAAGTAGTATTATATGTTAATGGTTAATTGCATAAATAGATTAGAGAAGAAAATAGAATTTTTTTAGTTCTTTTTGGCTAACCAAGTTGTCCTTTCCCTGTGTTAATGAATCTTTTGACATTGAAATATAATATCATAAAGAAAAGCTAGTAGTAAACTAATTTTAACACCTCTTGAATATTATATGTGGGGATTGTGGTTCTCATTTGGTTTTCTATTAGATTTGTTGACGTTTTAAAAAATTTACACATAATTTACCAAGTGTTTGAGAATAATATTTCGTACTTACTGCATTACGGTGTTTTTTTACTTGATGGCACTGGTTATAATAGAGTAAGATATAAAAAGAAAAAGAGGATGCATAATTAAGCATGTACTTATTGTTTTTTAGTGCAACCTGTGTTTTACGAGTGTTTAAAATTCGATTTGCGAAACATGGGTGTCTTTTATTCTCAAATTCAAACTCATGAAGGACAATTTATCAAGTTCGTGTCTGGTTTTTACTGTAATCTGTCATTTCAAAAAGACAATTCGTACACTGTGTTCTCATGAACACTCAAATCTGTCACTTCACCCCATCTAATTTTTTAGTTTTTCCTGTTAAAACTCGATCGAAAATCAAGTTGAAAATAAAATTGTCTTTCCCTTCAATAAAATGTGTTTCCGTATGTGTTAGTAGTAGTTAAAGAAAATTTATGATCATTTTGCTCTGGAGAAAGTTATAAAGAACCTCTCAACCATTGGGAAAAGAAAAGGATCAACTTGACCATTTGGACAGAACTTTGCCGGATTTAAATTGACATGATACTCATAAAGCTTCAGTTTATAATATGTGAGAAATGCAATTAATTAAGGGCAAAATGGTTTTTCAGCTCATACTTGCATTTCACATTATAATCCAACACTGAAATGCAGATATGGAGAAATGTTGTAGTGGGGAAATATCAAAAAAAGTTAAAAGCAGAATATTATTGATGCATTTCTTGAAATTGAGGGATCGATGTCGTAAACCTATCATTTTACAGTTCCTCCTGATTGGGAAATAAATCAACTTTTTGGTTAATGATGTCGAAAATGTATTTTACAGCAACAAAACTTTGCAATGGTGATCTTAATTAAAGCAGGGATTGAAGTTCAAAAGCCATACAATTATGCAGCAAATGAGAGCAAAAGAAAAGAGGTTGAAATTCAGAATATGGCAATGATATTTTTATGTGGAGACTCCAACTCTATCAAGCAATGATTGCCAACTAGACATGACTGTGGCACCACTAATAAATTTTTTTCGTCACCTTATGAATCATGAAAATGGAGTAAGTATAGATTTTACTTTTTCAATTTTCACTTGTCCTTTGTTTTTTTTTTTTTTTTTCTATCACTGCAATTATACTCCCACATGCGGGTCATTTTGTGTTTGTGAGTATGTGAGGATGAGACAACACACACTTCAAATTGACTAGAAATAGTGAAACGTATTAATTCCCGAAAATAACTAGAAAACTAAGAATTTTGAGTTACTTTAGATTTATTTAGATAAAATTATTTTATTTAATAATGAGCCACACATTGACAATTTAAGGCTATATCCGGATATAATAATATTGCACTTAGACCAAAAAAAAAAAGATTTTTTTTTTTTGCTGGACTTGTTAGTGTTGTGAGTGGAGAATTTTAGTGGGACCCCGTGAACCGCATATAAACATCTTTTTCATTACGAAATGTTAAAAAAAGAAAACAGGTAGGGAATTATTTTTGCATCCCACTCGCTTCTCCAGTCATTTTATAATAATATTCTTATTCAATCTATTTATTGGGTAATCATTTTAATATGCCACCTTTTCAACGCTTGCAACTGAACTACCAGTAGAGTTTATTTCAATTGCAAACTCAGGGTATCCACAATTTGCATAGACAGATTTTCATTTTCATTTTCCTTCACTTCTTGCGCTTGAAAGGAGGAAGTTCTGGGGGAAATGGATTTTTAGCTTTGTCGACATAGAATTCTTGAACTACCAAGCTTTCTTCTTTTTTCGAGCATACCACCTCAAGCCTAAGCCCTTTCACTATATCAGAAAACCATCAAAAAAAAAAAAAAAAATTGCTTTCATAACCCTGAGTAAAAATTGCTTATTGGCAGAACTGCACATGCATGTATATAAGACCTCAAACTGTAGGCAAAATTATGAAGGAACAAACTACAAACAAGCTACTGTTTATGCATATGGTCTTTTCAAGCATAATACTATGTCACAGCTAAAAACACGGATATAGCTTATTAAGATTCTCGTACATCCAGAAACCAAGGAGCTTTCAGATTGTCATAACCTAGAGTAGCTTGAGCTTTCATACAGTCATAATCTAGAATAGCTTCATGCTTCAACCTTTGGCTTCCATCCTGCAATCACATATTCTTTTGCAGCCTTGGTTTTCTCGAAAGTCTCCAGAGCAAAAAGCAACTGTATGATGACGCAGAAATTTAAACTGAAATTACACACCTTGAATTTCCTATCAACCAAGGTTAAAGCAATACATGTATTTGTGCATACAAACATGAGCAGTGTGCACGTGAATAAGCCTCCATCATCTTACAGAAGATTAAGTGACATAAATTCTTCTTCTTGGACCCCATGTATCATAATTAAGGCAGTAACAAGGTATTCAACAAGATATCAAAGCATGAATAAGACGAAAATCATGCTCACGCATATCATGAAATCGGCAGAAAAATGTCCCTATAATACATAATATGCTACAGATCATTAAATTAGGGCAAGAAGTTGTCAAATATTCAAATTTTGCAGCATGACATTTGACCACTTTCCCTTGTCATATTATACTTGTAATATGTTTTTCTGAGCCCTCAGTTTAATACCCTTTGGCAGCCATTAGAAAACCAAAGCGGTAAGAAGAATCCCATTTAATGTTTCCAATGTTGTGGAATCTCAAAACAAATAAATCTTTATATGTGCAAGGAGACCCCCTAGCTAAATCTGTCAGTCAATCTACTTGTACAAAAATCTTGTTTAGCCAGCACTTTTTAAGTATTTCCTTTTTGTACACTGCAGGGCAGTTTTTCCTCAGCTTTATGAGTTCTACATCAGATTTCAGCTCTCTTGGGCTTCTCCTGCAAAACTATGCTTTCCCTGAAGTGTATAGAAAGTTATTATTTGCTGAATTTCCCATTAACTTCCTGCACCACTTATTTAGGAACCAAAGGAAAACTATTTTTTTGCAGAAACTAGTCAGAAGGTAAAAATCATTGCCTACATCTAATACCTTAAACGCTCCAACAATTCAGGGCCTTATTTGTTTGCAAGCACATATTGCCCCATAATCTAAATTGCAATTTCTTACCAAAAATTGGATATGTATAAATTTCATTGAGAAAAACAAATAATCATTGTGCTTTTCTCCAGAACCAAATGCACAACAAGGATACAGGCTCCACTTGGCATGACAAATCCAGAGGAAAAGTCTATCAAGGAAAAGGGCTCCACACATTTTGTCAGTCAGTAAAACTTTAGAGTGAATACTAGGGTAGTCTGTGAAAATTTAACGATAAAATGAGTTAGATCTTTCAGGGTTCATTAATAACATCCTGCAAGGAGATGTATCCATGCACCTTGAATAAGGATGCAATCAACGATTTGCCACTTCAAAGTGCTCATCAACAAAACCAAGCAAGTATAGGAGTAGTCCAACTGTTAGAGATGTAATACATGAACCGCTAAACAGGTACCAATGTATAAAACATGTACTGCACACATCCAATTTCCAGGTATACTTGAGATTTTGAAACTTGTTTACACGTAAATGTGCAATATTCTCTTCATCTTTGTTTCTTTTACTTTCAGCACCATAGCAGCTAGCAACTGCCAATTACTTCT
Source organism: Mitragyna speciosa (assembly GCA_024721245.1). Lineage (NCBI taxonomy): Eukaryota > Viridiplantae > Streptophyta > Magnoliopsida > Gentianales > Rubiaceae > Mitragyna > Mitragyna speciosa. The sequence continues at coordinate 4,695,029 of CM045552.1, forward strand.
AAACACACATACAACAAGTTGTATTTTTCATTCAACCCATTCAATAGACAAAAGAAAGTATTGATCAAGAACAAAAACGATTGCTATTGTAGCCTAAAGATACACTCACAAAAGTAGGAGGAACGTCACAAACAACTTAATTCACCCACTCTCATCCCCAAATAAGTAAAGGAAAGAGAAAGAAAACAAAACTAGAAAGAAAAAAAAGGAAGGAAGCAGAAAGAGAGCAAGATGCACTAATTCAAAGTAATTTAAAAGATATTAGACACATTAGACAGCGAGAGAGGGATGCATTCACAAAAGTTTCATACCTTGATGTAGTTATGTAAATGGTTCAAGTTTTCGGGAATCTTCCAGCCCTTGAAATGGTCAAGAGTGATTTGAAGATGGTACAATTTTGGTGCCAAACTCAAATCAACAGCAGAGATCTTTTCGCCATTGACGTATGGTCCCTGATCATGCATACAGTCATATAACTCAAAAGCCAAGACTTAATAAGGGCAACCTCAAATTTCTACTCAGTTTTCTGTAATAGAAATGGCACAAATGCATACATGAGCTTTGAGGTGTTCATCCAATGCCTTCAGTTCTTCAAGTAGTGCCTGCTCTGTCCCGTCATTGGGGTCCTTGCTCTTCAAAAACTTGACAAAAGAAGGGAATAGTTTTGAGCCCCTGGATTTGCAAGAATGTTGAAAATAAGAACACTAGTAGAAGCCAACTACAAATCTCGTGGCAATAAAACAACATAATCTGTGAGCAACTCCCATTTAAATGAACCACTCCTCCTTGACCATGACTAGTTAAACTGATCAACAGGAGAAATCAGAAAAATGGAAGATCAAAAATGTAAACAGAGAAATTTCTAGAAAAATAAAGACAAGCAAACAAGACCTTCTATGTGCTTCCTGACAATTCAATGTATACCACTTCAAAATCTGGCAGACTTATTATTATACTATTTTCTTTTTTAGATCTCTGCTTAGCTTCGAAAGAACAATAAAAAACTGAAAATGGAAATGAGTAATTCTGTTGTAGGATTCTGGATTCCAAAAAAACTCTGTGATGCAGGAAACAATGTCAGAAAGCAAAAGCAAAAATCACCAAAACATTTCGTGAACATATGGGCTGTGACATGTTTTGAATATCAAGAAACTTCCTGAAACCCAGTTTCTCAGTAGAACGCTTTCAGTTTCTGATTTCCAAAAGCATTTACAAAGGAAAATGGAATAGAGAAGAAGAAATGCACAAGAAAGTAAAGATTCTGCAAAACAAGTTCTTAGTTATGTTAACGCTAGCATAATCAATTCCATAACTCTAACAATAGCTTAACTCATTTCCCTAACTAAATCCTCAGTAGTACTATCACACAGATGATTGTGTCACCCAGAAACAAGAAAATCAACAAGCAAAAGATCTACTTAATCAGCAATACACACAGATACAGACAATCAACATACACGTGTTGTAAATATGAAAGAAAGAGAACGTACACAGAGGAGACTTCAGGTGGAGCAGATAGAGGGGGATCTGGGTATTTCTCTTCAATAATTCCAACTATTACATCAGAATCAGCAACCCATTTGTCGTCAAATTTGATTACTGGCACCTTTCCTTCTGGGTTCACTTCCAAGAACCTACAGACCATTATTGAAAAAAGAACACATTTTTATGTCATTGGATTAATAACCCAGAAAAAAGAAAAATGCACAAAAAAAAAACTCATTTACAAAAAGACTGAATTGAAAGCAGAACCCACCATTGGGGCTTATTGTCAGTATTGATTAGGTGTAACTTGTAGGGAACTTTTTTCTCCTCCAAGGTCAATACCACCCTTTGGCAAAATGGGCCTTCAGAACACCAAAAACCCATCACAAATTCACAAAGATTCGATCAAAACCATGACAAAAAGTACAAATCACAAAAATCATAGTTCGAATTATATATATAAAAAAAAAACATAGTAATTAATAACAAATTGGATGGAAGGAAAGAGATTACAGTCTCCAAGGATATCAGGGGCACCAGTAGCAGCTTTAACACAGACCTCCACTGGTCCAGCCATTGTTGATGGGGATAAAGAGACTGTTTTGTATGATGATTTGTGAATTATTGGCTACAGGGAAGGGAAGGAGTGTGGTGTTTTCTGGAAGAAAGTTGTGTTTGCCCGATGGGAATATGCAATATGGTGTCTATTTAAGTGTAGCGTGGCTTCTTGTGGAGGAACTAAGCGTCCCGCTGACCATATACAGTTTTGACGTCTTTATTAGGCAAAATCAATAAATAAAAATACAACGTTGGAAGAACATTAAAGTAGGAGAATAGTATAACGATTCTTGAGTTTATCATTTTTTATAGATCATTAGACCTTGAAAATTTTCCAACTTAGAACATAATCAATCTTATATTAGTAGAAGAAGAACGATGATCGTTGTGCAATTATATATTTTGTCGAGGCATTTCACAAAATGTTATTTTTTTTAAACAGAGTTAAAATATGAATGAAAGATTATTTACGTGATTATTGATGTTTTAATCAAGTTAAAAATATTAATATTTTCATTTTTTTTTCTAGATAAATGAAATAGATTTTTTGGAGATATAATTTAGAATCGACTTCTGGTTGAAGAATCTGGTAAATTATCTCCTTCAACTCAACGTAAGAGTTCAAACTATACGATTATATGGACACAATTTTAGTTCACTAAAAGTTTAATTTAGATTGATTCCTCAATTAATTAAACCAAGCTTATATAGCATTAAATATTAATCAACTTTTCAAATTAAGCATATTGTTAAAATTCATATATAATTTCATAAAAGCAGACGTGTTCAACACAAGATCAAGTTCAGTCAAATAAAAAGTTCTATTACCGTATTCTATTCCAACAAAATTTTAAGCTCATCTAAAGGAAAAATAAAGGTTAAACAAAATTTGTTGCTAATAAACAGTATGAACCTAGTCTAAAATTTAGGCAAATTGAAGAAAAAGATGAACCTAGCCTGAAAAATGACCATGTTCATAATACAACATTACCTTCCCTAATTAGTTAATATATGCTTTACTATGGTGTTTAATGTCCAAGTTCCAATCCATATTTTCATGGCCGTTTTCTGTTTACTTTAGAAAAGAGTCCACGTTCACATTCCACCTAGAAATTCCAGGTTCAAGGTTCAAAATGTTTGTATGAACGTGAACCCAAGAATTAAAAGCTAATCATTGACTAGGCTTGATTGTTAAGAATTTAAGCTCTAGCTTTGCAAATTGCAATTGATTATCAAGATACGTCATAAGGTTCCAAGAAAAAATCAGGGGCCATTTCACTATCAACTTTTTCAGATAGAATCCGTTCGTTTGTCTGTGAAGTCATCTGTTGTATTTAGAAATTCCTCAATAATGGTCCGAAAAGGAATGGCAGGAGAGTGACCTGCTCTTGATGTGTCTCCTTTTTCTTTTGCTTCTTCATTTTGTGGTGGGAATTTGAGGCCATCTTCACTCCGGAATGTGTACACTCCGTTGTGCACCAAACGTATTCTTTCTTTCGTACAATTGATATTTTGATATTTGCTTGCTTTCTTGCCCACACAAATATGAAAAAGCCACAGCATATATATAACGCTTTAAGAAAGCTAGTAATTAAATTTTAAAGCAGCACATACCTTCATATAATTCTGTCTGCCGAATTAACAACCCAAAAGAAAAAAAGAAAAAAGAAGAGCAAGATTCCTTTACTAATTCCTTTTTGTGACAGGGAGAAGAACTATTAGATTCTATTATTGGTAGAGGCAGAAATCGATTTCTTTACCAATAAGCAGAAATCCATTATTAATGCTTTAGCGATACAAGGTGGCTGGCCATAATACATCTCAAGAAAGTAAGGATACATTTGGTTCATTAACACCACTATGAGTATAAGTTTTGACGATTTTTTCTGACATATTTGGTATAGAATAGGTATCATTCACCCAAAAGGGTTAATAAGTTTGATAGAGTAATATTTTGAGATAATCATAAAGACCCTCAATTAATCACTTTCATTTTAATTGAATAATAGTGATAATTTTTTTTGTCAAGCATTTACAATGGATGTCATTACTACTCATTTTGGTCTAGTCTTCCCACACTCAATGAATAGGCGGGCCATTTGACATATTATGGTTGTCCGATGATCCAAAGAGCTTGCCCTGACCCAATTCTAATGGGCTGGCTTTGATTATGTACTTACATTTGTTGTGTACTGTAATTGAATCCCGGGCTCAATTGGATGACTGGAAGTTGGGCTGGATGGAGCCCAGACGATAAATCCAATGCTAATGGGGTAACTGGGGCCATCAGTACCAGCTCCCGAATCTTTTTTTGGTCGAGACTTTCACATTCTTTACAAATCACTTTCGTTCTTGTGAATTTTAAATTTTAATAGATCTTATCTCAATTCTGAAGCCCAATTTGCTTCAAAAAATGGTCCATCTTCGTTTCCATCAAAATCAAACCCAAAAAAGGAAGAATAAATACAAAATTTATTTCAGCATCACAGAGTTTGAAATTAGAAAATTATTATAAGCCTCCAAGGGTTGGATGTTCAAGTTAATTGCAGTGTCAAAACTAAGAATGTTCCAATATGTTCATCACGTTTGAATTTTGAAAAAAATTTCAGATGCACAAGACAAAGAATTTGAATTCAATACCATGAAAATGAAACCTCAGTAGAATATAACATCTTGAAGAGGGAAGTAGAGAATATTCAGTGCAGCAATTATATTTAATTCAAATTATGGACTAAAAAAAAATTAAAAATTTTCATTGATGGGTGTTCTGCACTAAGAAATAGGACATAACAGTTATATTGAATATTTTCTCCTCGAGGAGATCAAGGTTGGATAAGGAAAAAAAAAAAAAAGCTTATTAATTTACTTAAACAAACAAGAAATGGTCGGTAACTGATACATTTAAAAATTGGCTTTTAAATTTTTTGGAAATTTGAAAGAAGCCTCACAACCAAGAAAGGAAGTTTGGAAGCAGCAGCCAAATGCTAACTGACATAATACCCACCACCATAATCACTTTGGCCCCATCTCCACAGCCGTCCATTTTACACAATTATGTTGACTAACCCCCATTATGATTCCTTGTCAAAAATGATTAAAATAAAAAAAAAAAATCTCCATTTGGTGCTTTAAACACCACATACACGTATACCCCATATATGTATGTGTGTGTGTGTGTGTGTGTGTGTTTGTATAGAAAAAAGAAAGAGAAAGAAGAAAATGAACAAACAAAATCAAAGAAGAAATTCAAAGAGTACAAATACTTGAAGAAAACCCTTATGAGTGACGCCTCTATCAGCCAGCGAATGCCAAGCCCCCCTCGCCGCCGCCGCCAGGCCCCAAATCCTAAATATGCCGCATGCAACTCACGTGACATAAAATTTTGCGCGCGTACCCCAGCCTTCATTCGAATGTCCCCTTGTCATTGACTCTCTCTCTCTCTGCTGTTCATATTTCCACCCACGTTTTCTCTGCATCCACTCCCCACGCGCCTAAAATATGTAAAATTGATTTTTGGTTTCTTTTTGGTTCAAGTATAGGAAAGTTGTTGTTAGACGTTTGCATAAATGGGATGTTGTGCATTTTAAAGCGTTAAATCCGTTCTCTTGCTAATTTGTACGTTTCAAAAGTAATAACAAAATCATTCATAACTTTATCTCTGTATATATATTTATAATTGTATATCTCTAGTATAAAAAAAAAGAATATAAATAAATATTTCTCTCGTGTCAAATAATTATCAAGATTCAATGAAACGTCTTCACTCACTTTTTTGTCCATTTATTTTTTATTTTCTCTTTCGTAACTTCAAATTTTCTCTAACTTAAAAATCATTGAGCATACATTCCAATAATAATGAATAATACCTTTATCGAATTAAACATGATTCTTTTTCTAACACATTGTTTTTTTTTTCTCTTTCACATTACTAAAAAAGAAAAGAGGTACTTATATATATATATATATATATATATATATATATATTCAGGTAAGTATTCTAAGATCAATCGCCCATACATCTTTAAAAAGACAATATTGTTTTTATTTTGAAAATGAATATCCCTATTTTTATCCATCTGTACAGTGGAGTTGCACACCCTGCAAAAAAACAAGATCCCCAGCCAATTGACTGATTCCTCTAGTTCTTATGGATAAATAAAATAACTAAACACCACAAGTATGAAGCAAAAGCTGCTAAAAGCAGAGACTTGAAAGGTGGTAATAAATATCAACTTCCGATCCGAGTGAGGGAAATCAGTGTCCAAAATTTGGCGCAAACTTCGCGTTGACCACATCAATGTCGGTTGCGCGTAGACTAATATTTCAAAATCAACCCCTCCAATTTTGCCAACAAACAAAATGCCAAACCCACAAGTATATTCCTCTGTTTTGATGGGAAGCATAAATGATCTTACCATAAAAAAAATTGTTAATCCTCTCCCTCTCTCCACTATTTTACGTGTATAAAATATCAATAAATATCAATCTTTCAACTCTGATCAATAATCTTGATCATAATTATCACCCCCGTGATTATTCCCTTTCTTTGACTGTCCTTACAGATACCCTTCGAGCTGTAAACTTGCCAAGATTAGTATTTCCTAGGAGGATTCTTTCCACTTGTTTTGGAGGCGCCTTTTGTCTTTTCTTGAATTTCAATTCATATTTTCTTTTTGATGGAATCATTAGTCTAAACCAGCTTTTAATCAGGATTATTGATTTTCTATTCTAAGCTCAGTTGCATAGGAAGTAGAAGGGGAGGAAAGCCTTCAGGTTTCAATATCAGGTGAGATGGATGATATTTTCTACTTTTTCTTCATTGGGTTTGAATTTAGGTTATTGATTATTGATGGGTTTTCTTGTTTGAGGTCTCAAAAGGTGCATTATTGGGTATTTAAGTATTTTTGGATTTTTTTTTGTATGAAATGAAATGGTTGTGATGATGGGCTATGGTCGTAATTGATGGTAATGTTTAATTTTGAAGTAAATTTGTTTTTCTTGTAATTATTGTCTTATACGAGGATACTAGTATGGTTTTTGACTTTTCTTTTTTGGGTTACTGTGGTAATTGTATATCCTTTTGATTAATGATGAGGACGGTGTTAATTATTATGGTCTGCTAGCTTTTTCTGCTTTAGGTGTTTTGCTTTTGACAGGTTTGTTTTTCACTTGTCGGAGATGATGATTATTCGGAGCTAGTATTGCTGTTTGGACTCTAGGAGGGGGTTCCTCTTTGCTGAATTTATTGTTGCGCTACTGCATTTAATGTCAATCATTGATTTATTGCCGTTTACCCCTTCAAATTTAGTACTTTAATTTGAATGTTGTGATGTGTTTTCACTTTTTGAGAGCAGGGATTTTCACCAGATAATTGAAGATTGTATTTGAATACACTCTTCACTAATAATTTTCCGGTTTTCCGACTTAATGCTGTCGTTTGTTTTATCTGAAACGACTTTCTTTGTTATTTTTTTGGGTGCTGGTGTGATGTTTTGTACGGTGAAATTCCATGAACTTTGGATGGTTATCCTTGACTTCTACTGTTTCCTTCGACTGTCTAATTGAGAATTTTATTCCTGATTCTATTATAGAGCGAGGGGTGTAGGGTTTTAATTGCTTTTTGGTCGGGTGTTGGCCTGAAAGTCAGTGCTGAATGCTGCAATAAGCACTTTGTGGTTGCATTGTTCTATGTCCTTGTTTTTTGGAGTAAATATGAAAGGTTTTGTTATTGAAAAGATGGAGCCTCAGAAATGCAGTGTTCTTTCAGATCTGGTCTCCAACTTTTGTTTATGCTGCAGTGATAGTGGCATAGTGGAAGATAATGTAAGCCAAATGTTCTATCCAGGACAATGTACTTGGTTTTTGTTGCTTTGAGAAATGCTGCTCATATTGCTGCAAACGTTATATCTCTTGTCCTCTTTGCCATTTTAAAATGTTGGCACTTCACAACTACAAATTTTCAGCGTATTATACTTTCTTCATCTTCTGAGAATGACACTGAATCTGATGTGCATGGATGCATCCTTCTCTTTTTCATGCAGAGCCTGATCTGAAGCCACATTGACTTGAACTGGTAAAATAGTAGAAAAAGAAATATGAAAGGCAAGCAAAATACTGCAAGTGTTATTGCTAGATTGATGGGTCTTGATGAGCTGGCGCCTCAGCAGTCCTCCCACAGACAACAAAAAGTGCTTTCCGATGACTATCTCCGCAAAACTGCTTCTATAGGCATGTTAGAGAAGAGCTCACTCCATGTAGGCCATGGAAGGCAGTGCGGTAAAAGCTATCTTTCAATTGATGAGAAGCTTTATCATACAAAGGAACCCAATGATGTGCTGGAAGATGTGCACGTAACCAGGAACAATTTAAGGCACTTCAATCCCTCAAATCTTTCAACCAAGCAACTCCATGACCGCAAGGTCCCTCAACTACATTTGCGCTCTGGTCTTGCAACTGCACCAACCATTATCAGTGCTCCTAACTACGGAGAAAGTGCTCAATTGAAGCAATCAGGTAAGATATTGACAGAGAGCACTCTGTCGAGATCGATCCAGAAACTTAAGAATGATTGTGGAGAATCTGATATTGACTGTGAGTTGTTGAAGACACATTCAGGGTTGAAGGACAAAACAAGCAATTTTTCTACCAGGATTGTTCTGCTCAAACCTAATTCGAGAGAGCCACAGAACTATGCAACAAACTTACTTTTGCTTAGATCTAATTTGCCCAGTCAATCTAGTGATTCAGGATACACAGGGTATGGGGAGCTCTTAAAATCTGACAGCAGAGAAGTCAATATCAAAGTGATAAAAACTGAAAACACAACCAGCAACATGAAGCCTTCCAGACATGGTTTTAAAGATCATAGGCATGTTGAAAAGAAAGCTGCCCAAGAGGAAAGGAAAAGTAATGGCAGCAGTCATAGAGCCACACCGAGATCAAGAGTTATAGTTGAGGACTCTTCTCAGAATTTACCCGAGGCTTCCTCTCAAAACTCCTTTTATTGGGAAAAAAGAGAACAAATCTCAAATCCCTTTCCTCATGGGTCAGTTTTTGCCAGGGAAGCGAAGAAGCAAATTTTTGAACGATGGAAGGCTACTAAAAGTTTTGAAGAAGTTGGAGTGTCAGGTAGACAATGTACTCTTGGTCAAATGTTTTCCATCCACGATCGCGAAGCAATGTCCAAAAGCATGTACTCCAAAGTTGAAAAGAACTGCTTAAGCAGTGCATTATGTCCTCAAAAGGAAAACTCGGATTTAGGTATTTCAGTCCTTAGCAGCAAGGTTGGCTCAATAAACGAGTATATCAGAAAGCTACCGAGGCCTAAACTTCAAAAAAGTTCCTCTATTGATACCGAAATCTGTAGTATTAAGCTTACAGGTGAAGCTTTTCAAAACTGGTCTTCAGGGCAAAAAGAAGTGGTACCTGAAAATCATCACAAGTTGAATAAAAAAAATATATTTATAGAAGATAGCTTGGAATCAAGAAATTGTGGAGTTAGTTGTGAAAAGCAACGTTATTTCCCTGGTGAAGATTTAGAGGGTGGTGAGGATCTTCACTTGGGTTTAGGTCATAATCTTCCTCCGCAAGTTAACTGGGGGTTTCAGAATGACTTGGAGAAGGACATGCACAAGGAGGCAGATGATCAAAGCTCTTCTGATGTGTGGGACGATATGACTCAACAGGTTTGGTTTTTCTTTCCAAGATGTTTAAACCATTTGAACATTTGTTCCCTCTCAACACTTTCCTGATAGCTATAGCACAGATCTTTACGATGATTTTTGGTCCTTTTCTCAAGTAGGCAAATGAATTTTGTTTGCATGTCAGAGGAGTTCTAAAATGCTGCTTATGATAGCATTGGTGCATAGAAATGGAAGTAGAAAAAGGATAATGAATCATTTCGGATTTATCACCCTTCATATTTTTATTAGCAGTTCTAATAAAACTAAAAGTACGGATTTACTTATTTTTTTAGGAATTCCGCTACCAATTTTTAACATTGACTCATCTTTTAGTTTTAATCAGATAATATCTCTGCATCAGACACTTAATAGCCAAGTAAATGTATGGCTTTGTCTCTGGCTGTTCTTTTCTGATCCTGCTTAGGAAAGATTTCTGACAGTTACAGTTTCTCATTCTCATAGAACGTATACTTTCCCTGTATCACCTGTCTAATCAAATTATAGGAAGATTCTGAAATTGGAATTTTTTTTCTACATAGTGAAGGCTGGAAATTTGAAGATTGTAATTCTTCCACTGAGTCCCTGAAATGAAGCCCTTAATAAGGATATCTAGGTATTCAGGGTGAAATTATTCTGTTCTTTGTTTGGGGGTGGGTGTGCAAATGCATTTCTCTTTAGCTCACTGACTGGGAGGTGAATGCAAATTGCAGTTGTTTGTACTGGATTTTCGTGTTACTACTGTTGCTTCTGCAACTTTGTCAATTTTTGCTTCGCTGAAGAATCAATATAGGTTCTCTTCTTTTATCTTCTTTCGCCAAGTTACTTTTCCCTATACACATGTTTGTACAAGCTAAATTCCATCTATATAGTTTTTTTGTTGCTTTGACATTACATTTCGGTCCAGTCAAATGTATTGTTTAGATGCTAACCAGTGTCAGGTATAAAATATATAAAATATTTAGGTTGTCCCAGCTTAGGCTGTCATAAACAGGTAATAGTTGAAGAGCTTCCACCATTTATGCAGGAAGCAGAAGCAATTTGCTTTTCCTTGATTTGAAGTTATACCGTTAGGCAATTATATGTGTATGATCTGAGGCCTTTCTTTCTCAAAAGCAGAATTCTTTTTAGTTTTGTTATCAATTATTTTGTTCTTGATTTTCTAAAAAGTTTGTTGCTATCCTTCCTCTTTTCTTCCGTAGCTTTCTAAGAAAAGGTTAACCTATGAAGTACATATTCTTACTTGAAATGTTATCCAACGCAGAAATCGTCTTATGATTCCCCTAGTAGATATTTGATTCCCAGATTTCCCACAAACGACTCAGAATTGGGCATGAACTTGAGAGAAATCAATCAGCCTAGTCCAGATTCTGTTCTGGAACCTCCTTTTAAGGAAGAGAACCTTTCTGCTTCTGAATTCGTTGATAGTCCCGTTTCTGATCTCAGTGGTAAGTGAACTTAAAGTTTTGGTCTAAACGGTTCATAACTTAGGTCCAGAATAATTGTTGTCATCTGCAACTTTTTCTAGGTCTTGCCATGAAGCTACAACTTCTCAATCCCAATTCAGAAGAAACAAACTCGGAAGGATCTGGAATGGCTGTGTCAAGTGATGAAGATACTGAAAAAGGATCTGTTGATCTTTCTCAGGATAATGAAAAGCTGTGGGGACCATTAAGAACTGAAGAAAGTAGGGATTTTTCCTACTTAATTGATGTCTTAGATGAGGCCAACTTGTGTGGTATGGTTCCGGATATGTGGTGTGAAACGTGGCAGGGTAAGGAATCACCAGTGAGCTTCTCAGTGTTTGAGGCATTGGAGAAGAAATATGGCAAGCAGACATCATGGCAGAAGTCAGAGAGGAGGCTTTTGTTTGACCGTATAAACTCTGGGTTAAGGGAAATTTTATCTTCGTCAATGGATTTTCGCATGTCAGAAAAGCCTCTGAGAAGAAGGTTAAATGCTACTTTGAGAAGGGATGATATAGAGGAAGAATTGTGGATGTTACTAATCGGCCAGGAAAGGGAAGTATCCAAAGACTTGTCAGAGAAAGTACTTGGGAGGGAAATGAGGTGGTTGGAGTTGGAGGATGACATTAGTATCATTTGTAGAGAATTAGTAGATTTCTTGTTCGATGAGCTTGCGGCAGAGATGTGCAGCAGCGTGAGTATATAAACGAGGTTTTTTTTATTCTTTTATTTTATTTTTTTCCAAATTTCTCTTTTCTCGTTGGGCTGCTTATTGGCTTTGGATTTGGCGTTTGCTCTTAGATATGTGCATACCTACAATTTTGGTAAATCGTTAAAGTTTAAGAGAAATCAAAGATTAGCTAACGGGAAGGAAGCAGAATGGAAGCTTTCCCGTTCCAGCGTCAGTTCTAGTGTTTCTAAATTGATGAAGTACATGTGCCTGATGTTGTTTGGAGTTTTGAAGAGGAAACAACTTTGTGTACATTGGATTTATTGTTAGTTTGTACTACATTTAAGCAATGATTGATATGCGCTTGGAGGCCTGGAAGCATTTTAACTAAGACACAGATTTCATTTTATTTATCTATCCATATTCAATTGTTTCTGCACCTAAGTGCTTTATTACAAATAAATTTTGCATCTCGTGTGTGTGTGTGTCAGACTGAATTAAGTTCCTCTTTTTCTCCAAAAGCAACATCTTCATTTTTCTCCATAGTGTGTGCATTTTTCACTTTCGTCAGTTTGCACAGATCAATTGGGGCATAAGTTAACTAGTGGTACTAATTTCATGGCGCCCCTTGCAAGCAAGGGATTATCTTACTTTTCTCGTGTATATATTCATCATCTCAAATTGCCCCTTCTGGCTCTATCATGTTCGCCAGCTTTTCCTAGCCGGAAAAGAATTGGGTGTTCGGTTTATCCCAATTAACTCTTTGTTTCTCCCCTTACAACCAATTTGGATTAAAAATGTTCACTGGTCTGGAGATTTGAGTTGCATTTTTTTGCACGAGCTGCAAAATCAGAGTTGTCCATCTGAAGAAGGAGAACAAGAGTGAAATCACAGGGTCTTCCCAGCTTGTCTACCAGAAAAAGGAGCCTTTTAACATTTCTTCCATGAATAGGAAAGTCCAGTTGATGACACTTGGGAGGATTTAAGTAAAAACTGAAATTCTTAAAAACATCACAGCACCAATGTATAGAACAACTGACAATCATCTTTCATATATATAAGACAAAGTTACATCAAGTGTGTAGTGACAATTTAAAAAACAATAAAATCAGCAAGAAAATTAAACTCCTTGAAGAAGAAATCATCACTCTACGGTGTGAGATGGACAGTGAAGTGAGTAATAGTTTCAACACCGTCTGTCGTGTGCTGATCCTCATGGTGAAGATCAGTTTCAATGGTGGCATATCCTTTTGCATTCTCATACGTTCCAGTTCCTCCAATGATTGCAAGGTGTGATATTGGCGAAGCAGTCCGGTGTATTCCGAAGAAACTAACAGAATCTTCAATTTCTTCATGGTCTTTGCCATGGAACAATGCTGTCAAGGCCAAAGTGTGGCTGCTACCATCCAAAGAGCTAGCCAGATAAAATCCCTGTGCACTTCCAAGCACAGCTGTTCCAAGCTCCGGCCCTTCAGTTATTTGATTGTCCACCACAGTGACTGAGCCGAACATGAGCTGCTGGACAGTTAGGCCAGCTGGGAGCTGTCCAGCAGTGACAAATGGTTGGTTATTGCCACCATTTACATTGTTGCCACCATTATTGTTTGAAATGATGGTGTTTGCTGGTGAACCATTGAGACCAACAAGGAAGGGATAGTTGTTATTGTTGACGACACCGTTAATGGTGTTGAGTGGAACGCCTCCATTAATGGGGAAGATCTGGTTGTTGGGCTTGGAGAAAGGTAGTCCATTGGCATCAGTGTTGGCTACAACACCAGTAACTACCCTGCCTGAAGGGTGTGATCCACCAAGGATATCATGCATAAAGAAGGACAATGTGGGGTGATCTGGATTTGAAGCACCGGCTTGTGATGTGATAGCAGGAGTTGCTACAGGTGCCACACTGGTGACTGGGGCTGTCACGGCATTAGGCACGTTAGCAACAGGGGAGACAGTGCCGCTAGGGGCAACGACTGATGCTGGTCCTGTTAGTAATGGAATGGAAGGGCCAGCAACTGGTGCTACATTAGTAATAGGATTGGCATCAGAAGTGGCTGGAATTTGACCGCTAGGCAAGCTGGTGTCAGGTGCCACCACAGGTGCTAAATCCGGGACATCTGTTTCCGAAGGATCAGAAGCTACTGGTGCAGTGGCTGGGAATGGTGTTTGTGAGATCACTTCATCAAGGATTCTGGCTGAGTTAGCACACCCAAGGAAGATGACAAGCAGAAATAAGCAACTGGTGGTTTTGAGTGTTTTAGAACTGAGGCGAAAAAGTTTGGCCATTTGGATTTGAAGATGACTAGTTCGGAGCAAAGAAGAGATGAGAATTGGAAGGTCTGATGGGAAAGAATGGAGGCCTAATAATTATATAGCTTTGAGTATTCTCCAAAAGCAAATGGGGCTGATTAAATGGAGTTGGTACCTGCAAATTAGTTATAAACCTAACTTCAAATAAAAGTTTTTAGCTATTTGGTTTTGTTGTGCAAAGCTTCAAAGATTACTTGTAATGCATTGTTTCAATCTCGAATGGTTAGTAGTACAGTTGGATGCTTTTTCATCATTATTATATATGCCATAGAGACATCAGTATATTCTCTTTAGCATGTAAATGGCTGGTTTAGTAAATATTTTTTTTAATAAAAAGAATTAATTAGTAATTCAGAAAGGGCAAACAAGGCCAAATCATGTTTCTCTTTTCAATTGTTTCTCAGAATATGATTTGGCTAAGGTCGGACGCTTTATAAAGATGATAAAAACATATAAATTACATTTTCATGAAAGATGGATATGATCCGTTTCCTAATTATCAGTATTGCAGGATACTGATTCCACAAAGGCTCGTTGTGGACAAATTTCAGAAGAAGTACTTAATTGGAAAGAATCAACTCTGCATCAAGCCCTTTGATTTGTAAAACTATCTGTGATTGCAGTTCTTTCATGGAATTGAGCTCTTCTTATCCTAAATGACGAATTCACTGGCCTATATTACATATAAAACGAGGAGAGCGAAAATATTAAGATTCTGCTGGCATTTGCAGGATGGTATATCTTATTGCACTTAATCATGAAGCCTTATCAACAATCTAACGCTTCAAAACCATCCGGGGTGTTGTTTCCGTCTGGAACTTGAACGGCTTAAACATTTGTTCTTCCCGCTTGAAGCATAGTATTATGGTGCTAATTAGTCAGTTAATCAATTCAAACCCAGCTGGCAGTTGTTATCACAGAATTTGATCAAAACACTATCTGAGTCATAGACTTCAGCATACAACGAATTATTTATTGTGTTTTAACAGGAAACTACGGTTTATCTATGAATGGCTTCGCCTCGTGCTGAGTTTGCTGACTTTAAGGTACGAATTGAGATTCAGGCCTAGAACAAACGATTAGCCAAATTATATCTCATATGTTTTCTCTTATTAGGTGATCTTCATTATATACCAACCCTGTTCATGACAGTACAATATGCATCTTCACCAATTTAATGCTGAATTGAGCTTTTCTAAAGCCACAGAATACACAAAAATCAAGTGTTATCCTTCCTGCAAAATAAGAAAACCAAAAGAATGACATTATGACCGTTTAGCCGGACACATAGTAGATCAAACATTCTAACCATAATAAACACTAAAAGAAGCTTGTATGCCACTTCACTCTCTTTTCCCTTCAAGGCTACAGCTTATATTGACAGTCTTAACTGTTGCATAACCATTTGCATTGTGGTACTTCCCAATACCACCAAAAACTGCAACATGTGATTCATTAAACATCAGGCCGAAGCACCCCAAAAAATCTTAAGCCATCGTTGTACTGATTAGGAATAAAACTTGCTGTCACAACCATCATATGACAACTTCGATCCTCTGAGCTAGCAACATACCTTCCTTGTGCTTTACCAAGTACTGATGAACTGAAGATTGACCTTAGTAAATGTCCTCAGTAACAGTTGTGATAGTCCATAGCTCCAATTCTTGAAAAGTCGCGATGGCTGGAAATGACATACTGATTTCTTCCAAATCAATTGTTTTAGATGGCTTTCCGGTCATTGGAATAGTATCAAGATTAAGCAAAGGAATGCTTCCAATACGAGTAAAATATCCTAATGGTTTAGAAAAGGGAGGCTGACCATTTACTTTAGTTGTGATTGGTAGAAACATACATAAACCAAAACTAATGTGGAGTTTAATACAGAAACTAAAAGTTAAAAAACTTGGATCTATTTATTTGGGTTATTGGAATTACAACAAGAAAACAAATACGGGGAAAACAAGTTTTGATAAGTCTGAACAATTTGGAATTGACTTCAGACTACATCAGTTCTAGTACTAGTATTTTTTTTTATCCCATGAAAATAATTATGTCTCAGTGGGGGCAAGAAAGACTAGTATAATAATTTGGGCTAAAAAATACTTTTACCTTTTCCACACAAAATAATAAATATTTATAAGAACTTGTTAATCATCACAAAACCTTACTCGTTACTTTTAAATATGTATTAATTTTTGGGAATAAGGGTCAACAAAATATCATCCCGTGGCTCATACACAAATGCCCCCCAAAACCGCCTCATATGCAAACCGACCGCACACTCGTTTTAACTCAAATCTTCCCCCAACCCAAGTCCCGTAAGCCCCCAAAACCCTCCTCCACTTCACTTCTCTTCTTTACTTCTTCTTCTTAAATCTTGGGGTTTATCATTTCTGCTATATTAACTCTCCTAAATTAAAGTTTCCCCATATTTTTCCTCTGAAAAACCCATCTTTTTTTAAGTGGAATTGGTAAATTTTCTACTCTAGGGTTTTAGCTATACCTTCACCATGTTTCTTTACAGCCTCACTCTCCAACGGGCCACCGGTATGGTCTGTGCCATCAACGGTAGCTTCTCGGGTGGCAAATCCCAAGAAATCGTTGTCGCCCGCGGCAAAATCCTCGATCTCCTTCGCCCGGATGACAATGGTAAGCTCCAAACCCTACTTTCTGTTGAAATCTTTGGCGCCATTCGTTCTTTAGCTCAGTTTCGCTTAACGGGTGCTCAAAAGGATTACATTGTTGTTGGGTCGGATTCGGGCAGGATTGTAATTCTTGAATACAATAAAGAAAAGAATAATTTTGATAAAATCCACCAGGAAACTTTTGGGAAATCGGGTTGCCGGAGAATTGTGCCGGGTCAGTACTTGGCTATTGACCCGAAAGGTAGGGCTGCCATGATTGGTGCCTGTGAAAAGCAGAAATTAGTGTATGTTTTGAATAGGGATACTGCTGCTAGGTTAACTATTTCTTCGCCTTTAGAGGCTCATAAGAGCCATACGGTAACTTACTCGATATGTGGTGTTGACTGTGGTTTTGATAACCCTATATTTGCTGCGATTGAGTTGGATTATTCGGAAGCTGACCAGGACCCTACTGGTCAGGCTGCAAATGAGGCACAAAAGCATTTGACATTTTATGAGTTAGATTTAGGTCTTAATCATGTGTCAAGGAAGTGGTCAGATCAGGTTGATAATGGTGCTAATATGCTTGTGACTGTTCCTGGAGGTGGGGATGGCCCCAGTGGTGTGCTTGTCTGTGCTGAGAATTTTGTTATATATAAGAATCAGGGCCACCCAGATGTCCGTGCTGTGATTCCTAGGCGTGCGGATTTGCCTGCAGAGCGTGGCGTGCTGATAGTTTCTGCTGCCGTGCATAAGCAGAAGTCAATGTTTTTCTTCTTGTTGCAAACGGAGTATGGGGATATCTTTAAGGTTACTTTGGATCATGACAATGACAGAGTTAAGGAGTTGAAGATTAAGTATTTCGATACCATTCCAGTCACGTCATCACTGTGTGTTTTGAAGTCGGGATTTTTGTTTGCTGCTTCGGAGTTTGGAAACCATGCTTTATATCAGTTTCAGGCAATAGGGGATGATCCAGACGTGGAAGCCTCATCTGCCACGTTGATGGAAACAGAAGAAGGTTTTCAGCCTGTATTTTTTCAGCCTAGGAAGCTGAAAAACCTTGTTAGGATTGACCAAGTTGAGAGCTTGATGCCAATAATGGACATGAAAGTCATAAACCTTTTTGAGGAAGAAACACCCCAAATATTTTCGCTTTGCGGACGTGGTCCTCGTTCATCTCTACGCATACTTAGACCGGGGTTAGCTATCAGTGAAATGGCAGTATCGCAGCTTCCTGGCGTTCCAAGTGCAGTTTGGACAGTGAAAAAGAATGTCAATGATGAATTTGACGCTTACATTGTTGTTTCATTTGCTAATGCAACTCTTGTCCTTTCAATCGGTGAGACAGTAGAAGAAGTTAGTGATAGTGGGTTTCTTGATACCACTCCCTCTCTTGCTGTTTCTTTAATTGGTGATGATTCCTTGATGCAAGTTCATCCAAGTGGTATTAGGCATATTAGAGAAGATGGACGTATCAATGAGTGGAGAACACCGGGGAAGAGAACAATTGCCAAAGTTGGGTATAACAGACTTCAAGTGGTCATTGCCCTCAATGGTGGGGAGCTTATTTATTTTGAGGTGGATATGACTGGCCAGTTGATGGAGGTTGAGAAGCATGAAATGACTGGAGATGTTGCTTGTTTGGATATTGCTCCTGTACCTGAAGGAAGACAGAGGTCACGCTTCCTTGCAGTTGGATCATATGACAATACTATTCGTATATTGTCATTGGATCCGGATGATTGCATGCAGATTCTCAGCCTACAAAGTGTATCTTCACCTCCAGAATCTCTCCTGTTTCTTGAAGTTCAGGCTTCTATTGGTGGGGAGGATGGTGCAGATCACCCTGCTAACCTGTTTCTTAATGCTGGTTTGCAAAATGGTGTTCTGTTCAGGACAGTGGTTGATATGGTGACAGGTCAAGTCTCAGATGCACGTTCCCGATTCTTGGGACTTAGAGCACCCAAGCTATTTTCTATTATTGTGAGAGGACGACATGCTATGCTTTGCTTGTCAAGTAGACCATGGCTTGGTTACATACACCAAGGACATTTCCTCTTAACACCATTATCATATGAAACCCTTGAGTATGCAGCCTCATTTTCATCTGATCAGTGTGCAGAAGGTGTAGTTGCTGTTGCTGGGGATGCCTTACGGGTTTTTACTATAGAGAGATTGGGAGAAACGTTTAATGAAACTGCTATTCCTCTGAGGTACACTCCACGAAAGTTTGTGGTTCAACCCAAGCGGAAGTCTTTGATAATTATTGAGAGTGATCAGGGAGCATTTACTGCAGAGGAGCGTGAAGCTGCGAAAAAAGAGTGTTTTGAGGCTGCTGGAATTGGAGAAAATGGAAATGCTGTGCAAATGGAGAATGGTGGCGAGGATGAAGATGGTAATGATCCCCTCTCTGACGAGCAATATGGTTATCCCAAGGCAGAGTCTGACAGGTGGGTTTCTTGCATCAGAGTTCTTGATCCTAGGACAACCCAGACAACCTGTCTTCTGGAGCTTCAGGATAATGAAGCTGCATTCAGCATATGCACTGTGAATTTTCATGATAAAGACTATGGAACTCTTTTAGCTGTTGGTACAGCAAAGGGCCTGCAACACTGGCCCAAACGATCCTTTGATGCTGGTTATATTCATATATATAGGTTTAAGGAAGATGGAAAGGTTCTTGAACTTCTGCACAAGACACAAGTAGAAGGTGTCCCTCTTGCACTATGCCAGTTCCAGGGAAGGCTGCTTGCTGGAATTGGGCCTGTTCTTAGATTGTATGATTTGGGGAAGAGGAGATTACTTAGAAAATGTGAAAACAAGTTGTTTCCCAACACAATAACATCTATTCATACTTATCGTGATCGAATTTATGTTGGTGACATTCAGGAGGTATGATCTCCAAATGCTTTTAGTTCCCTGTATTGTTATTGAGTCTAACAAATATTTTTTTTTCGCTAAAACATATAAATGAACTATGAATCTAGTCACGAATTCAAATCCCAATAAAGTTTCTCATCAAGGATAACATGTTGCCTAATTCGATAAGTTTCACCAAACATTAGGCACAATTATGAAACACTGAAAATTATTTTGGCCAAATTGCTGTGAAGTGAATTCTTGGATTTAGTCCAGCACTCTATTTTAGCCAAGTATTACTAAATTTCCAGTGATGCAAGTGTTCTCAAATTTCAGCAATGAGTTGATATTATGACCTAATTTCTTTTTTATTAGATTCTTTTGTGGTAAAAATTTACGTGTTCACTTGTCTTGGGCTAACTATACCGTGCATCTTGTTTTTGTTTTTACAGTCATTCCACTACTGCAAGTACAGACGTGATGAAAATCAGCTGTATATATTTGCTGATGATACAGTTCCTAGATGGCTAACTGCGGCAGGCCACGTTGATTTTGATACCATGGCAGGTTCTGACAAGTTTGGCAATATATATTTCGTGCGGTTGCCACAGGATGTATCAGACGAGATTGAAGAAGATCCAACTGGTGGGAAGATAAAATGGGAGCAAGGTAAACTGAATGGAGCTCCCAACAAGGTTGAAGAAATCATACAATTTCATGTCGGTGATGTTGTCAGTTGCTTGCAGAAGGCATCTCTAATCCCAAGTGGTGGAGAGGGCATCATTTATGGGACTATAATGGGTAGCATAGGGGCAATGCTTCCATTCACCTCCCGAGATGATGTTGACTTCTTCTCTCACTTGGAGATGCATTTGAGGCAGGAACATCCACCTCTATGTGGCAGAGATCATATGGCCTATAGATCTGCCTATTTTCCCGTTAAGGTAAAGCTTATGTTCGTTTCATCTCCGTAAGCATAATAGCTTTATTTGTCAGAGGCAGCTCTAGGATTCTTTGCAGTGGGGTTGACTGATTACTGGTCTCCAGTATGCCACTTTTTGTTTGTACGAATACATCACTGATTCCGGCACTGGATTAGTATAATGTCTCCACGTCATTCACTCTAGTTAGGTTCCCGGCTAATTCTTAAATGCTCCAAACTTCCTAGAATTGTGAACGGACCAAAATATTTTCTGTTTTATGAAATGGGGATGCTATTAGGTCATCATGGTTAAATATTTTATAGTTATTTAAAATATGTTAGGAAAAAGAAAAAGAAACACTAAGAAAGTTGTTTGAATATGTAAATCAATATAAATGTCTTGTTATCTTGATGAACTTTTGCAACATCATCATATGTAATCTAACTTTAAAGCAAGGTGCATACCTGTGTGGCATTGATATCTGCATTTAGCTAGTCAATAAATGCCCATCTCCCTTTGCATTTCATCAAACAATGATAAATGTAGTGCTAATGCTATTCTCTCACTGGGGAATTTATTCAAACTAAGGGGTGTTTTGCTTGCCCTCATGCTTACCCGTGTCTAGCGTATTTCCCATTTTATAGAATACATGATTTCTAGTCTGTCATTTTGGATGATCTCAACTAAGATTTTATAGTTTTTGAGTTTCTGTTGATTACACCATACTAAATGTTGAGGTCCAAAACTATTTTGCAGGATGTGATTGATGGAGATTTGTGTGAGCAGTTCCCAACATTGCCTGTGGATATGCAGCGGAAAATTGCAGATGAGCTGGATAGGACACCAGCAGAGATTATGAAAAAGCTTGAAGAAATAAGGAATAAGATCATATGATTGTATCAGATTAAGGTGAAACGACCTTTATTGCATCCAGAGATTTACTTTTGCATGAACTTGTTGTAATTTCTATCTGGGTTAATTAAATATATGCAGTAATCATTTTGGTGGTGGTTTTACAGGCTCAGTAAAACACAGTCATGTAACTTGTAAAATTCTGCTTTGTCTTTATTAGAGAAACTCATTGGAAGTCGTTCTGCAGAAATATCTTATGCTTATGTTGGAAACAATTTTGAACCATATGCACAGGGTCTGTAATTATAGGTTCTTGCTAGGAAGATTGCAGTTACGGGTTATATGTGATGTTTCAAGACCAGGTATGTAAACGGTGTGAATATGATAGCACTAGATATTAAGTGACATGAGCTTGCTACAAGAACAGAAACTTCTGAAAATTTTATCTTTTTTTGAGTTACACTTAGCATCAAGCAATGGTCGAAATTTGTTTTATGTCTTTGTGAAAGGCTTTGGTAAAATATTTTAGTTTCTTTTGGCCTGTCTCCGTATTAGCTTTCTATATTGGTTGGTAAAAAAACCTACATAATGGTTCTGTCTTTCGTGTGCAAATTTTAATGTGTATTTGGAGCATAGCCTCTTGCTTCAGATATAGAGATGGAAAACAGGAAAACCTGGCAATAAAAAAGAATTGAGTAGTGGAATTTGTATTGCTGTTTACGTGTTTCTCATGTAATTTTTCTCATTATTTTTCATTGTGCGTGTAGGTCAAGATGGACATTTGTGCAGGACGAGGATGGTTTGTGATGATGAAGGTTAGATGGTAACACAAATTTCTCTTAAAGGTGGTAAATGAAGCAAAAATTTGTTGTGTATCTTGGGAAGCCTGCCCTTTTTTAGAAGAAACCTGAGTGGTCAATTACTTGGACGTCTTTTAGATCCTTTTGTTGTAATTATCCCGTAGCAGAATATATTTTGGTGAAAGATGTTATGCTAACATAATTTCATTTCCCTCCCCATCTCTTCTCTCTGGGCGTGTAATGATTCTGGGCGAGTACCTTGGACAAAATGTCATCATATTTTATGTTTCGTTTTGATTAAGAACTGGCGGTGTAATTTAAAAACTTATCTGGGAGATTGACAATCTTGCGAATTTCGGACTGTATATCAGATCTTTAATAAATAAATCCCGCTATGCTTGTTTTATGGTTCCTCCACATTTACGCCAACCCCGTCTTGTCTTCCGAGAAATCCCAACCAAAGACGTAGGCTTGTGGAAGTGGAACTGCCCCGTCCATGGCTACGCTCAACTGGGCAGCCGAGATTCGTCACTTTCAGTCAAACTATTCCCTCAAGTAAGGCATTGCAATCTTCTGTCCAACTCCCATAGCACCGGCGTTTTCGCTGTCTTGTCCATTGTAGAAGACCCATTTGTTAGGAAGCATACCCGTGTGCTTGTCGTCAAAGCAGCTAGTTATTCAGATGTTTTTGTCAATAGTTTTGTTTATTATGTATGCCAAATTGGGCGTTGGTGATGAGGCTCGAAAAGTGTGTGGTGAAATGCGTGAAAGGAAACTACCATGATTTCTTGGTATGCAACCTAAAAGTTGGTGAGGAGGTTTGTGGAGTATTAAAATTTATGTTTTCTGAAGCAGAAGGATGTTATTGAGTTTGTGTTTATTAGCGTTCTTAGTGATGTTACATTGCCAGAGTTTATTCATGTTGGGAAGCAAATTCATTGTCTTGCTGTTAAAGTTGATTTGTTGCCAATTGTTTCTGTTGACAATGCCATTGTTACATGTATGCAAAGTGTGGGAGTTTGGATGATGCTGTTGGGGCATTGAGTTGATGGGTGATGAGTATTGGTCTGCCATGAATACTGGTTGTTATGCACAAAGTGGGGATGTTGAGAAGACATATAAGTTGTTCTCAGATGCATATTGACGAGATGGAACCTAGTGAACAAACACTTGTACACGTGTGGGGGTTCTCAATGCTTGCAGTGATTGAGGCTGCTAGCAAGGGGAAGCACGTGCATGGGTATTTTTTGAAGCTGGAATATGAGTCTCAAATTTATATCATGATGGCTTTGGTTGACATGTATGCTAAATCAAATCGGGCAAAATATAAGTCATGCTCAGATTGGGTTTGATTATACACAAGAGCCTGATATTGTATTGCGGACGTCCATGGTCGGGGGTTATGTCCAAAATGGGGATAATGAGAGTGCTACGAGCTCATATTGTAAAATGCAACCGGAAAGTATTTGCCAAATGAGTTGACGATGGCCAGTGTGTTAAAAGCTGGTTCTAGCCTTGCTGCATTGGAGCAAGGAAACAAAATGCATGCCCAAACAATAAGTAATGGAATTAGTCTTCAAGTTACTATAGGAAGTGCGTTACTATAGGAAGTGCTTTTGCAACTATTTTTGCTGTACGACTGTGTAGTGAGTAGAGGTAATTTCTTCAATTTTAGTTTCCTGTTAGCTGCCTTGTACTTTGGATTTTGGCATTTCCAGCTAGAGGCTGTCCTTTTTTCTGTTTTCCTTTTTGGTTTAATGATTATTATAATAGCTTTATAACAACTTTTATCATTAGCTATTTCATCGCTGGCTACTTCTCCGCGCTTGTTCCCTCAAATGTTATGTCCCTGGCAGTTGTATAGACTACAAATATACTGGTAAGTCCTGTGCTTTCATTTGGTAAATGCCTAAATGGCATCTCAACCCTGTTCTTGCCTCCCTTTGTTGCAGACTCTACTTTTGACGTGGGGGTCATTCCATCCTTCTGATCATGCAGGTACAGCCTGAGAGGCTGAGAAAATGCGTCAAAAGTAAAAAAGCAGCTAGCTCACTTCCTCCCAGATGTGAATGATTACAGTACACTACCAGCTTTGATTGGAGCGTGAATTTTCTTTCAGCAAATAAAAGGTATTTCGAACTCAATAAACTGTGGTTTTAGATGAAAATATAAATGCAGGACCTCTAGAGTGTATATTTTCCTGGGTTACTAGAAATTATGGGTTTGAAGCATGCCAATTTCTCAGCAAATAGGTCGTTACACTTTTTAACACATTACTGATCAGCTATTAGCATTAACATACCACTGAAAGCTGGAATGTTACTTCTTCAGATTGAAGATTCCTTTAGGAAATGATTCCACAAAAACTTGAATTATTAGAACAGCAAAGCATGAGTTCTAGTTCATTATTTACTTCAACCTTGGCTTACGGAAGACTGAGGAAGAGAAATAAGGATAAAAGAACAGCTAAATCCTACCTATATATCACCTGATGCAATCCTAGGCCATAAAATGGATTCACTCTTAAGAGTCAATCTGTTGGGTGCCAAATTGCCTAACATGTTTTCCATTTTTAACAGTAAGAATAATTTCTCATTGATTGTTGTTAATGTTAATTAAGTTTTAGGTAATCTTTTGACAGATTACTTTGGAGATGATCCATATTTCTCAAAAGTATTTTTTGTCAAGATTCTATAAAATAGCAAGGGAGTGAATTCCACGTTGAACTTCAAAATCTTAAAAACAGGAAGAAATCAAAATTTATCGAGGGACCCCTTCTATTTTAATTTTTTAAGCGAATGATAACTAGTAGTTTTCATTTTTCTGTAATGTTGAATTTCTTTGTGGTGTTATTTGATAATAATATTGATCCAAATCACTGTTTTCGGTTTTTATGAACAAGTGGAGTGTAACGTGTAGACCGTGGAGTGCTCCCTTAAACAATTCGAATAACTTATTTTACTTCCTCTGTCGGGCAACTGTGCCTTGAATCATCAAATTTAATTCCCATATTTCTGTTTCAGAAGATTTATTTATACCACAATCTTTAAACAAACTTTTGTTTCAATCCTTTTCTCTTTTCATCCTACTTTGTCCATGGGTACAGAAAGATATTTAACGAATTTGTGATGGCAGCCAGTGAACGGGTCCAGCATCAATTCAACTACAAAATTCCACATCTTTTGACCAAAATAAAGGGTGATTTATTTTCAAAAAAAAAAAAAATAAAGGGTGATTTTTTTTTTTTTATTTCCAAATCTTTCTTTAGGAGAAGGGGTTGAATTGGCATTCAACACGACAACATGGAACACTCGGAACAAGCTATTGCTTTTATTTTTTCTTTATGAAAAATAAACCAATAGAAGTACACATTTGCTTTTACAGGATTACTTCTGTTACACCTAGCACTATCAAACGCAGCTCGATCACCCTAAAAATTTCACTGGCTTGTGCCTTCTTTGTGTAAAATGTCATTGGCAAGTTTTTGTTCTATTTCCAGCCTTGAATTGCCCAAGGCTGATCTCTCATCTAACCAGTTGACGACATCTGAAAACACTATGTTGATGTTCTCAGGCAACTCACCATAGGTCAGAGCATGCCACATGCCCGGATACAACTTGAAGGTCTTGTCTCTGCTGGAGGCTGTATCAAACAAGAGCTTGCTGACAGATGGATCGGTCACCTTATCATCTCCTCCATGAAGAACTAAAAATGGTAATGAGACCTGTTCAATAAAATGACATAAGCATGATTAGTTTACCACAGCTGGCTGAATGGTTCAGATGATAAAAGAACCTACAAGAAAGACATGATGATGTTGGACTTCACATAACATATATTTGGTGCAATTTGTGCTTTACACTAACCTCTTGAAGTCTCTTCTCCAAGTCCATGCTGACTGTCAATAGATGATAGCCAGTTTTCAGGCGTGGCCGCCCTTTGTAGCAGTATGGATTGGCCCTAATCTGTTGTAAATAAAATATGTAAATTTAAGATACTGCGAAATCTAGATTTTGAAATCTTGCATTTGTTTAGCTCTTTTTCTGAGAAATTTCAGATCCAAAGTTGTACCTCCTTTCTAACTTGTGGAAGCCTAAAGGCTGCATCAATAACATCTTGAGTTGGTATAATTTTCCATGTTGGAATGATGTTGGAAAGCTTTGTCAAAACAGTTGTTACTAATGGATGTGGCTTCATTTCATCCGCAATCTGCCAATTGCCCACAGTAAAAAATAGGTTATTACAGAAAAGCATATTCAGATTTTAAGCATTTAATATTCGCATCTACTCCAAAATTAAATTCAAAGAACTTTTCATTTTAATTGTATCCAATACTGATATTTGTCAAAAGAAATTTGTAATGTATCATGTTTAAATCATATGCGTTCAAATTGTCCAAAAAGGGAAATTTATTCTAGGGGAATCCTCTTCAACTGCAATTGTCATCAAACTTTGTAGTCTTGCGCGTGGCCTTTTAAAATAGACTAAAAAAAAACGAAGAAGCTACCAAATGGCCTTGCCGGCTTGGGGAAGCTATTGGTTTGACTTTGACTTTTGAGTTAGGAAAGAGAGGGTCTTTTTATGATCTCAACAAATAAAAAATAAATTGAATTCTGTTTCTTTTTTGGGCGAGTGTGAAAGAGGGCGGTTTCAACTTTTCAGTTTAATTTTTTCATACAAGTTTTTTTTTTTTTTTTTGGGGGGGGGGGGGGGGGGGGGGGGCGCATATAAGTTTAATTGCTCATTTATTCACAAAAGTTATTTTCCGAAGGAGTACTTGTGCATTCTCCAAAGCAGCATGATTTCATTGTGGATTTAATCTTAATATCGAAGTCTTCATAATTTTAAGGTCCTGGATGTCTTCTTCCTTCTAACGGCTGATTATGAGCAAAATATGAGGCTTAATATTAGACAACAGTAGTGGTTGTGCTTTCTTAGATAGTGTTTTGCAATAATGATTTATCCAATATAGAAATCAAGAAATATAAGACAAAGTGGTGATGGTGGTGGGTGACACACCTTACACATAGGAGCCACCAGGACAGCACCATCCCAATACTCTGGCTTCTTCCTGTGTAATAGAAGCACTACTGCTCCTCCCAAAGATTCTCCCAGTAATATTCTCATCTTCTTCCTGTTTTCTCTCCTCTCTGTCATTGAAATCACGGCACCATCAGTCAATCCTCAACTTATATATTAGTCTTGAAATTAAAAACAATCTTGAAAAATAATGAGGATGTTGAATCAGAGGATTAATTATTTAGTTCCCCTGACAAATACGAAACAGAGTAATTTGATTCTTACCACAAACACTAGTGAAGTGATCAGAGCAATCGTTAACAAGATCATCAAAGTTAGGTATATAACCAGCAAGCCCAGATGACTTTCCATGGCCTTCATAGTCCATTCCATGAACAGCAAAACCAGCCTTTGCAAGCCGAATTCCAGTATCTATGGTACCATAATAATAGTAAGAATCCACAAGTAAACGTTTTTGTTCTATTAAACCTTTATGTTCGGATAAAGAAAAAAAGATTGGATTTTAAGGAGCCAATTTGTCTATTTACCTTTCATGGAGATGCTGCACTCCATGGCATAGCCATGGCACAAGAAAACCAGAGCCTTTGGCTCACCATGAGTAGGCAACCATCTGCACGTAAACAGCTTCAGCCCTCTTGAATTCAGTATAAGTTCCTGTAGAAAATAACCAATTCAGAAACCAGATTAGAGGCTTCATGCATACTTTATCAAATCCTAAAAACAAAGCCAAAAAGAAGTACTAATGAAAAGGTCATAAACACAAAGTAATTAATTACCTCCTCGTATCTGACGTTGTCAATTTCCCTTGCCTGAAAACATTGTCAATACAAAATCAATAACAAGAGAAAAAGGTTTTCAGATTGTATCAAAACAAATAGAGGAGACAAAACAAACTTACCATGAAAGTAAGATGTCAAAAACGAATGAAGATTTCCTTTGAAAATCAGGGATACTATATCTCTATATATGTATATAAGCCTGAACACTTGACAATTTAGTATTGCAAGATAAGAATATAATGTTGGATATTTATGAATAAAATGGAAAGTTAATTATGGATTACGTAGGAGGATGGGAGTCTTAAGAAGTGGGGAAGGTATTAGACCGGAGAGTATATGGAAATATGGGGAAGACTTCGATCATATTTATATGAAAAAGAACGCGAAAGAAGGGCTATAGTCAGTCGCCACTTGAAACGAGTACTGACGATAATGTGGGACATTCAGTAGTTGGAACCCACGACTTATTTTTTTAGTTTCTTGGTCAATGGTTTTTGCTTTTAAGTTCAAGTTCAAGTAGGACATTTATTTTTATATTTTAGTTTTGAAAATTTTTACTGTCAATTCTTTTTTATTTTTACTTACTTGGGCTATTCATGTTTTTTTTTTTTTTTTTTTTTGTTGTGTACTTAGTTGTTTAAATTCACGAGGAGTAATTAATAATTATGTGGCAAAAATAATAATTGACTTCTCAACCATGCTATAATTACTTACATTCTAGGAGACTCATCATGGCCCTGAATAAGTGGGCTAAACAGAGTTAAATCTGAAATGATACTACTGCTATTTCTCCCCAGTGGACTGGAGGAGTGGATAAGGTGTCACCATCCAATTCCCCACACACATATACAGATATATAAGAAAAGTGATTAAAAAGTTGGAAGTTCAGTAATGGCAATGAAGATTGCTTTAGCTCTTCAACTAGGAGTGTTTTTTTTTTTTAGCTAGTAAACACCAAGAATTGATGGTTACCTAGAGAACTTGATGAGATTAATTATGAGAAGAAGCACTTTGAATCTCAAATCTTGCCTTACAATTGGCATTTTGTTAAAATTCATCGTTTTTATAATTGTGAAGTTGTTTTGGACTTTTAACTACACACCTTTTTTCGTGGAAAAGGAGTTGGTACGAACCATCAACTTCATTTCACGCAATTCTCCAAACAAAAAGTTAAATGGTGTTTTTTAGGATTTTGTATCTTTTTGTGGTCTGTTGTCTTTTGTATCTTCTGCCACTCAGCACATATTTACATGGACTCGGTCTATTAAAAAAATTCCTACCACCCTATAATTGTTATTTGTTATTTCTAAAAGCACATATTTTAATCCAAAAGGTCCAAGATTCGAATATAGGATAAATACCTGATTTCAAAACGATACCTAATTGTTCTTAAACATTTTGTATCTGTGTGATAATAACATCAAATGATGAGTCAGAATTTGGTCAATTCCGTAATTAGAGGCCAATAAAAATAGATCTTCTTCATTAAAACTGTCTTATTGAGTTAAAAAAATTGAAGCATCAAACTGGCCTTCAATCGTTTAACTGGGGCATTTGAAATTGCCAGCGATACGCGACATTTACTCGTTGGCTCAGCAATTTATAGATGCACAGCTTTGGATTTGCAACTTTTCTTAAATGGATTCATATATTAATCCTCATTAATATATTGTTTCTAGGTTTATTGAAATTTTTTTCGTTGCCCACTTGGTCAACCAGTGGATCTATCGTTTGATGTAAGCATAAAGCACACTTGCAACTTGACACTTGAAAAGAAAGATCTTGAGGCTATGAAAATGCATTATTGAACTTCAATTCAATTGGGTCCTCCAATAAAATCTAAACACTAAAAAATAAATAAATTTTCACATAAAAACCAAATATTATACTGAAATATAAATTTTCAATAATTTTTCTTCCTATGGATAATGTCTACCACTATAACCTAATTTAATGTAGATTGGACAAATATTTAATTAAATTACATCTAAATTGGATGTGTATCAAGACGTTGCTAGTGTACTTAGGAAGATAAATTGTTTGGCATTCTCTATCAGAGAATGGTTCCGCCTTTTTTTTTTTCCCCGGTTTGTTTTTTAAACCCCAAAGCTTTGCCGTAACCAAATAAAAAATTTGATTTATTTATATGAAATTGTACCTAAATGGTTAATCTTTAAAAAGATAAAAACATTCTCTGTGATTATATTTTTTGAAAATGTGCTACAATGACACGGTTAAAAAATTAACGAATTTTTCTCAAAAGAGTAGTTAGTAATCAAGGAATCCCATTAGTTTCGTAGTAAAATTTCATCTTGTCATCTAAATCTGCAACATTATGACATTTTGCCTGTTTTTGGTGTAAAAAAGGAATTAAAACTCGAGTTAAAAACATAAAACGTTGATTGCGTGTGGCTAATATTTTGGGAACACATAGAAAGTAGCCGGTGGGTGTGACTCGGCAAGGCTAGGCTTTGCCCCCACCCAACCGCCGTGGCCACAGCAGTAATACTAATAAAGGGTCGGCAACTTTGAAATTTTTTTTGAAAAAGCTCGTGTTTGTCGTGTCCCTTCGCTTTTTTCCGACCCACGGACGCGCTCTCCGGAGCCCTCATGGGGGGCCGCTATAATACCAGTAGCCCACTAGCACTAGTGTACATACAATGTATTATTGTGGGGAATTAAATTGAGCTCACACGCTACGGCCTTTTTTAGATAGATAGATAGTTGGATCATTAATGTGTTTCCCCAAGTCTCAACTGGCTTGCTTTCTTTTAAAACTTTCCGGTAACCGTCTGGAATCTTGACAACAACAGCATCCCAATCAAGAATTTATTGAAGTCAAAGAATGGCTGCTTACGAAAAGTCAAAAGCTCTATGCATGAAGAAATAGTCCTTGCAAATGGAATATTCTTATTTTAACATTGGACGGTAGAATTTCATGGATGTATTGTTTGGATAATAATTTTTACTTTTACAATTTTTTCGATAAGAGTGAGTGTATGACGAAAATGTGATTAGGGATTTTTTGAAATAATATTCAATCCAAAGGGATGTTTCTATTTTTTTTGGGGGGGGGGGGGGGGGGGGATAGCAAGAATTTAATTTTTGTTTTGTGTATTTTAACGTTGCAACCAAGGGTAATTACTCAATTATTATGATCCAAGTGAATAGTCTGGCCCAATTGAATTAACAGAAATGGTCACAAGGCTTGATTTTTTTTTTAATAACGTGTTTTTTTTTTCATCTCTATTACTGTTACAATAATATTTTCTTAAAAACACTTCAAAAAAACAATCATCAAAGGAAGTAATATTTGCTATCAATCATTTTTCTTGGTTAACAATAGCAATGAATAAAGTACATGCATCTCTTTAGAAGCAACAAAGTAGGCGGATTATCAATTGACATGCATAAATTTGTTTATGTTTTGAATTTGAGTGGATGATGTTATAATTTATAAATTACATTTCAGAACCATGTAATCCATATTATGTCCACTATTATGTAGTATTTCCTTTGTTTAGTGTGGTACACAAAATAATTTGTGGAAAGCATCAATCCTACAGGTTGTGTTTCATTTCAAATAATGATTTTTTTTAGGTTTCTTAATTATCAACCTTACCGGAAAATGATAGATAATTTTATTGGTTGTCAGTCACCTTCTTAACGTGATTAAGGCCCAGTGATGATATTAAAGTTGCAAATCAACTGAGTAGCTAGAAAAGTGCTGTTTAACTGCCATTTGGGCAACAATAATTTTGGATGGATTATACCAATTAACTACTCCAAGTTATTAACCAATAAGTGTTGGAAGATCATCTAATATCTTCCAAATCATACGACCTTTCGAGTCTCGCATATTGTCGTTTAAATCACACATAACCCCTGATTTAACAAAATTATTTTAGACATCTAACCCCGTTGTTAATCTTTCAGTGCTTAACTTTGTTTTCACTGGAAAGAAATAATAAGTATGATTGGTTTCATTTAAATGGTGGATGATAGCTCTTAATCATGTTAAATATCAAACAATTGTCAATGTAATTACGTGAAAGAATGACAAGAGAAATAAAGATTTAAGGGAGTGAAATCATTCAATCCCTTAATCCTTCCTACGTATGATTTAGATGATATGATACAGATTTATTATCAATTTCTTAATATCACCAAATCTTGGATGAATTGAATTAAGATTTAGAATTTCATAATAATACTTAGCATTTACCTATATAGTGTCAAAATCCTCCAATCAAGATTCAAAACCTGTTCGGCATCCAAAATGAGAAATAGTAATTCGGACAATAATTGATTAAACTTGTCCTCTTTTTTGTCAAGTAGTCCGTCAGCTGTTACATCCATCGTCTCCGTCTGGAGTTATCGTATGTGAGCTGATCATTCAATTATTCGGCAGACGTCCAAGTCCGAAGGCTGCATTTTATCTAATGTAGTATCATAGTCATATTGTCCTGAGACATAAGACGTTGGGATTTTTCATTATACCATTTAATATGCTCACAGTCCCTAACTTAAAAAAGCATCGTAATTTTTTTCCAAAATCCTCTATTTCTTTTTTAAATCCTATTTTAGTGGCCGTTTTCAGAGTTATTTTTTACAAAACATTACTATAGTAGTTTTCGATTAATAAATACGTGATATAAATAAATAGTTTGGGAAACGTTTTCAGAATTTTCTATAAACATGCCCATATAAAGGGACTGCTCTTGGTTCTTAATATCCTGATTGCACAGTATTGTTCATCTGTCCACAAATGTTGCAATCAGTAATGGCCTGACATTTACATACTTTGCCTTATTCTATTATCTGCAATTGCAAATGTGATTAATGCGAAAAAATGAGACACCATACATCTTTGGCGTGTAGCCGACCTTCTTTTAAACGTTAGTTTTTCATTAGTTTCCTAACTTTTGGAAGCTAAACTTTACCTTTACGTCATTTATTTCCTTGATTTCATGACTTGACAATTATTTTTGCTCGGATCGTCCATGTCCCATATTGCCAAATGTGAAATTAGGCAAAGGCCGGCAAGGCAAAGAAGATGAATCACTAGCAGTTCTGAAATTTGGAGTTTTACAATTTCTGCTTTAGCTATATATGTTTGTCAAGAGTTCGATATCCACCGTGACGATTATTTTGTCAGATAATTAACCAGGATCTTATAAGAATAACAATTGTCAGACTCATGGTGGATGCCGCCGGACCATCATGTTTTGCCTTCGGCAAATTTAGATGGAATGCTGCTGTCTCTTGATATCTTGACAGAAGCCAAACTCTGAAATCTGTAATACTGTTTCATAGCAATTTGGAAACAAATTCTTGGATTTAATAAACAAACCAATCCTGCCATAGACTGCTATGAAACAGCTATTTTAGTTGTCGCGAACATGATTTTGCAGTCCTCCAATCCTATTATTCTTTGCCTAATACAATTCAATCAAATTAAACTTTTTGATTGTTACTTATAGCGGCATAGATAAGATGTTTACACTCGAGGGCTAATAAAGTAAGGAATCAAAAAATTTTGAAAAAGGCATACGTTATATTTCAAGTGTACCTTTCACTCCTAATCTTTGAACAGTTCGTGTGGATTTAGGCCAGAATAAAAGGAATACGTAATATTTCAACACCATTTAGACATATAAATGTAGAATTTAATATTTTAGATAGAAAGTGTCAAAGGACATCTCAAATAATTCATTCTAGTTTGTTGTACTTAGTAACTTGCCTTTTCATACGAATGAAACGCTTATCTAAAAAAAGATAGCTGCCTCCTTTTAAATGATGTAATCGAGAAAAATATTGATCAATTTTTTGTTTGCTGGACAGCAAAATAATGATATAATTAAAGAACTGCAGGTATTGATCTACCTCATGGAGAAAAAGCCATTCAATTTGTCTCTCCCTTTCTTAAAGCAGGATCCGACCGAATAGAAGCGCTCTCTCAGATTCTTACTTAGAGCGTCCACATTCAACATTCAAGCCGTTCAAGGAAGCCTCCCGTCATAATTGCTGGGGTTGATATTGCGTCCCATTTAAGCCAACATTATCAGATTACAACAACCTCCAAGATTGAAGGGCTGATATTTTCCTTCCAAAATATATGCTATATATGCATATATACTTTTCAATTCCTGATTTTAAAGGTACAATGTGGAGAACTCAGCAACACTAATTCAATGAATAAATATTTATTACTGGTGATATCCTACTATTCCAGTCAAGCATTTAGGTCATCAATTTGGAATAATTAGTAAAAATGACATAAAGGGCTGTAATCATATCATTAATGAGGGATTGTAGGCATTTTTCAACATTACTTATTTCAATATACCAACTTTTGACTCATGTTAACCTGTCAATATTTCCCAATGCAAACGTGACACCACAACATACCAAGCGTTGAGTCCAAATTTCGTCACACTCCATTATATAGTGCTGCGCCAATAAATGAATCAACTCCAAAACTTGTGCAAGATAGTCTATTTAGATTTCTATTTCACATAACAAAGAACAAATATCAAATTAAGTTTTTTCTTTTTTAAGATTGAAATTGGAAATCCTAAAATTTACAAATCAAACAGAGTTTTCTTATGATCGAATATAGCCTAGTAAATTACATATCTTGTTTCCTCATCCTAAAGTGAGGATTGATCCTACTGACTTATTTTCCCTTTTCATCTTTACTGTTAGGAACCAAAAAGATAATGAGAATCGTTAATCTTGGCGCCATGTAATATTAACATTATTTTTTCTCTTTGGCTTGGCTCCAATATTGATAGGGGAACTGATTTTCAAGACTTCTGAATGCAACTTTACTTGTATATGGTCCTTCCCTCCTGGTTTCAATTACTAACAAATTTCATGATCAATTCCACTTGGGTTTTGATTGAACAGCATGACATTATTAGTAGAAATTTCCAAGCTATTATTGAATCCAATTGGATTTATTTGACTAATATGTCATCTTATCGACAATTCTGATTGATGTTTTCTACTCAACTTGAATTAAGAGCCATGCAACCAACGACTTGCAGCTGTTGAGCCAATTCCTTTTCACTGATGTTAAAATGCAAGCGACCGAATGGGCCACTTTGATTACACTTTCCGTCTTATTTACCAATGAAAGAAACACACACACACACACACACAAATTCTGTACTGACATATATTGCCAAACTCTCTCTCTCTCTCTCTCTTGGCGAAAGAAAGTTGATTGCTATAATGTTTCTATGGAAGATGGAGATCAATATTTGAAATCGAATACGTTTTTATATTTCCAAAAGCACTTGTAAAAATATGTCATCAAATTATCATTAGTAAGATATAAAATAAAACAACAGTCCACACTATTGGATGTATAGCCATCTCTATCTCTTTCGTACAAAAATTAAAAACAATCTGATTAGTGTGATTAGGTAAATGCACGGTTTTAGTGAAGATTCATTGTGACCACAAATACTAATATCAATAGAGTGATCAATCTAATTCCAAATGTCGTTATCATAATATTATTACTGTTATTGGTATTGACTGATGTCAATTTTTCCTCTCCACATATATTTTATCATTTGAATTATGCTCCACATATAGAAATGATTAACAAGAGTCACAATAGGAGATAAAACTTGGGCTTGCTTTTAGGCCACCAGGAGGCAAAACACATAAAAACATACAGATATTGGGTATGATGATATCAGTGGAGATGAAAAGTCCACTCAGGGGTTGGGGAGAGGGGGGGGGGGGGGGGGGGGGAGTGTTAAGACAGATGACAAAGATAATTTAAGAAATTTCAAGTGATTAAAGAAGTTCTATTTTTAACACAATCACAAGTACAGGGGTTGCCGGAAAACCATGTGGTTGGTTTTAGTCGCCGAGATTTCTCCCTTTCTTGTGGAAGTCATGTTAGGATTTTGAAGCATAATCATTATTTAATACATTTCATCCTTTTGTTCTATTTCCAACTAGTGCTAAAGGCACAGACCATGTTTATCCTTTTTTTTTTTTTTTAAATGATTAGAAAAATATAGAGAAATTACGTGGTAGTTATTAGTATTGGAGTGATTCAGTATTCACGGGTATTTGGCATTACGAATATTAGAAAAGAGTAAAAATAAAAATTTTTAAAAAGCGACACAACAAATCTATTTCTCCAGCTTTATATATAGAATATAATTTTAAATAAATGTTGTTAACTTAGAGACATGTATGGGAGAAGTTATTTAATATAATGTGTTTAGAAAGCCAAGCAAAGGTCGACATAATTTAGAAATTGGATTATAGAATCAACTGCGTCAATGTACTTGAGATTATGTTCCTTTACTTTTCTCAATTTATGCATTCATTTATGTATTTACTTGTGTCTTAAAATTTTTTTAACTAAACGAAAATAAATTGATCTCAAAATTAAGATGGCAAAGAAAAATGAAGATAGAGACGGTAACAAATTAAGAATCAAATTCTTGTTGTGAGACAATTAGCCAAGATCATTAATCACTTAATTATATCCTATTCTATTCTCTTTTCTTTTTCTATCAAAAAAGTTTTGGAAGGGGCCGAGTAGCTCTAAATTGTTATGGACCGAGATTGGATGAAGTAACAGCCCAAAAGCTTCAAAGGAAACAACTTGGGCTAAAAGTGTTATTTAAAAGAACCATGCAACCTAGAAGTTACAAATAACACTCATTCTGGAAGGCCAGAAATTAGAATTTATGGACTCGACCCATAACCTCTCAAGATCAGACGCATCTTCAGCCCGGACTACTATATAAATACAATGTAAACCCTAAATCTTCCCACCCCATTTGAACTAGGGTTTCTGAGCAGCCTCTGAAGTGAAGCAAGTCTCTCGCACTCTCGAAGCCAAGCCATGGGTGAGTAGTATTCATCGGAATCTAATAATCTGGAAATATTTTTACTTGATTCGAATGTTTATGATTCCATTGCTTTGGAATTTATTCTTATTGGAATTGATCAATGGTAATGAATCGCAGCTAGAATCAAGGTACACGAGCTTCGTAACAAGTCGAAGACGGAGCTGCTAGCGCAGTTGAAAGATCTCAAGGCCGAGCTCGCCCTCCTCCGCGTCGCCAAGGTCACCGGCGGTGCTCCTAACAAGCTTTCCAAAATGTATGTACACTCGAACATTAACACGTCATTTCCTAGGCGTACTATGAGTTTATTTGTTGGAATATGCATGATAATTATAGTGCCATTCATGTTATGTAGATAGGGTGATGACTAAGCTTCTGATAAGTTGTTTTTTCTCTATAATTTTGTCAATTGGCTTTATTTGGATGCGGGATGTGAATTTTTACTGATATGGTTAGAGGAGTATTTGTGCTAGTTAACGGAATTTTGGTTAATTCATGCATGCTCTTTTTATGTTGCACTTTTCGGCTTTGAATAACTCATTTGTATCCATTTATTGGAAGAGTGGAACTTGCAAGGGTAATTAGCTCTGAAAATGGACACTTGTCTACAATAAAAGAAGAACAAAAATTGCTTCGGCTTCCATATACGGATTCTAGTTTTCTGTATTTTGTTTGGAGGTTGCTTTGAGTTTTCTGGTTACAAAGTGATTCAAAGGGATTTGTGATTTTAAAATTTGTATTACGTAGAATCTTGATTAATTTTTATGTCTCTAGTATTTGGTCATTCTGATTCATTGTATCTTTGTGTGAATGCAGCAAGGTAGTTAGGCTCTCAATTGCCCAGGTGTTGACTGTAATTTCCCAAAAACAGAAGGCTGCTCTTAGGGA
The DNA here is from genome assembly GCA_024721245.1 of Mitragyna speciosa. Classification (NCBI taxonomy): domain Eukaryota; kingdom Viridiplantae; phylum Streptophyta; class Magnoliopsida; order Gentianales; family Rubiaceae; genus Mitragyna; species Mitragyna speciosa. The sequence continues at coordinate 4,732,853 of CM045552.1, forward strand.
AGCTTACAAGAACAAGAAATACTTGCCTCTCGACCTGCGCCCAAAGAAAACCAGGGCTATCCGCAGACGTCTTACCAAGCACCAGGTAAAACTTTGTCTTTTTTCTCTCAAATGCACTCTATCTATTTTCCCTTTTTAGTTATGTTCTGTTTTCAGTACATTGTCACCAGTTTAACTGTGTTGACTAATTGTATCAGACTGGAAACTAATGAAGTAGTTAAGCTATTCCCATATCTGCTTAATCTTTTCCATACACTGAAACTGTAAGCTTCTTGTTGTATAACTGGGTCTAGGTTCACACTACATATCAGTTATAAGATTCGAAGTGACCTTTTTTTTTTTTTTTTTAAATACTGGCATGGATAAGTTTGCTTGCATAGGAAAAATGCTTGCATTGTTCTTCAGCTCTTGCATTCTAAATCGTTTCTTTGTTTATAAAGAGGAATATTCAATGCATGCCTCTCACTAGGCTGTTGACACTTGAAATTGTTATGAAACACTTGTCGCCTTGTTATGAAAAACTTTTTCTCATACATCTTCCAAGATGAACTTTTTGAATGATTATTTTGTTTTTTATTTTTTTGGGTCTTCTTGTGGGGGCCCCTAGGGGGGGTTTATGTATCGTCAAATGTGATGAACACATACAATTTGTGAATTGTAATACTTCATGCACTTCTTGCCTTGATTTCAAACTTTGCTTTATGTGTTGTATCTGACATGCTATGTTAGATTTGACTTATCGAGTTTGACAGCTTCCTTCCAGATTGTAAGCAGGCCAATTTTTTTTATTTGATTTTACATTGTAATAGTTCAGTGGCCTGAATCTTTGCACAAGATGTTCTTCTGGGATTTGCTTTTCTGATATCTGTCTTATCTTGCAGGCCTCTTTGAAGACTGAACGACAGAAGAAGAAGGAGATGTACTTTCCCTTAAGGAAGTATGCTGTTAAGGTTTAGGGCTGGACTGCTTGTCAGAGATTTTGATAACTTATCTTAAAACAAACAAATCATTGTATTAGATCCGACTTTGCAAATTTTGTTACTATTAGTGTCATCTTGCTGGATTTTGATTTGAGATTACTTATTCATGTTGAATTTGGGATTTCAATTTCAGCTATCCTTTGTATCTTATTTATTTGGGAAAACAGTTTTTGCATAGTTCCGGAATGAGGAATCTCTTCTGTTTGCAAATTATTGTCCTTTTGAAAAAGTTAGCAGGCTTCTGTGCATAAGATGGTGCCAGACTACCGGTGTGTTTCTGGTTGTAGTACTTGTTTGGCTGTAACTGTTATCATGCCATAAACCTATATAAGAAGAAAGGTTGTTTCGATGATTTTCGTTCTCTGTTGAGCATGTGTGTGTGTGAGACAGCAGTGGTAGGAATTAATGCTTTGAAGATAGGTTAAAAAAGTTGAGTTGTTATAGTTGTAACTTTGATCGTTGTTAGTGTAGTTGTATTTTAGTTTCCTATCATTTCGGAACGTGCATGAGGAATTTCTAAGTGTTATATCTAGCATACTCAAGTGCCCATCGTAAGGAATTTCCAATGTTATATCTAGCATATTGAAGTACCCATCATTAAGAATACGCATGCTAAATTGTTAAACCTTTGTTCATGTCACTTGCTTGCTTGGCGAATGGTATAGATTTTGCAGCTCACTTGTTGAATAATTATCGGTACAACATTGTAGTCTTTAGTTCACTTGTCGAAAGGTCCTTGGTGGTATAGATTGCAGCCTGCAGCCCGCTTGTTAATGGATCGTAGGTATAGATTGTAGCCTGCAGCTCACTTGTTAATGGATTGTTGGTATAATCGTTTCAAATCTACAATTTGATTCTTGCTCTACGCATTCGCACATTATAGCACTCTTTGTTTCGCGGCTGCATTTTTTTTTTTTTTTTTTTTTTTTGAGAACCGTCAGAGATCTGCTATTTAGTCTATGTCATCTAAACTCCGGTGATTGCTCCCTATATTTGCCTTGTACTTAATCATCTCTTCTTGTAGGAATTTCCGATCCAAGTGTACGTTATGCCCAGAATGCTATGATATTAATTTAAATATCAAGTCATTTTACAAATATTAAGTTCTATTTTCATTAATTCCTATTTCACATTTTTATAAAATTATACTTTTTGTTTCGACGAAGTTTATTGGATGGTCTTTAAAAATATATAATATTTGTTGCATGTTTAGGATAAATTGTTTGTGAGATAAAAATTAATTAAAGGACGTGCCTAAACAATTATTTCTGAAAAAAAAAATGCTAAACATATAAAGCCATGGTTAGGAGGGGGACAAAAAAAAAGAAAGGGATAAACAAAAACATTCTCGAAAAACAGTCAACGCAATTCCGTCGACTTTCCATTTGATATGATTGTTAAAATTATTGATGTTTGCCTCTCGCGTGAAGTAGGATCTATTTATAAGTTGATTTGGTCATTTGACGTGAGAATAGATTAAAATAAGAGAGGTAAACTTACTCTCTTTTGCGTTAAATTGGTGAAAAAAAAAACGAATTACAAATACACTGCTGTGTCACCTGACAATCTTTAGCTTTTCTAATTTATTTGTTATCATGCTATCTCCTAAAATAGTAGTCAATAATACTAATAAAAATTATTAATGCCTGCAACCATCTGCTTGAAGTGTAAAGTACACAAACAAAAGCTCAAAAAGGTTAAGTTCCACCTCAATGCATGCACATTTCTTAACGCTTTTCTGATTTCACTCAAGAATTTTAAAGAATCTAATAAGACAGTCCATTTAAATTTATCACGCATTTTAATGCCGTATCTTCGAAGAAAATTCTGTGTTGTAAAAATTACGTACCTCGTGGAGAATTTATATGCAAAAGTTAAAAGTCGTGTGGAATTCATATTTTAGTAATTAGCTTCAGCAACAATTTCAATCTTTCAACAATTAAATATTTCACCAGGAAACATATTTCAAACGTTCGTGAAGCAAAACTTTTTATAGTAGCTTATGACATGCCCACGTGTGATAAATTTCAGAAAATCTTATTTTTTATTTTCACACGTAGATTAGATCGCTAAAATGTTGTGCATTCTACGGCATAAATTATGAAAATCACTATATTCATCAACTACTTTTTTCAATTTATATTTTTCCATGGACCCTGACTATTTCAATAATCTATCACAGAGTTTTTCCTTACAAATCCTCCTGCATGTAATGTTTGACTACTAATACAATTTAAAAATGTCTTTCTGGCAAATAGGAAATCATGAAAGACGATGAATCTTGCACCACAAACCTTGAAATACAACATGTATATTCATTCACTAATTTTCAAGTCATACGTAGTTAGTTTAATAAGTAAAAGCCTATGACAAACTTTCCACTGTGTTCTAGATGTTAACCCTTCTTTTTTTTTTTTTTTTTCCCTCTCGAGTTCAATTTCCTGCCTCATTTTCTTTTCTAATGCTAAGCAGTAGTACTTTTCTAGATGGGTTGTTCACCCGTGTGCATATTCAAATTCATATTGTGATTATTATATTTTACTTGGACTCATCCTTTAATTTTTTAGGAAAAAAAAAAAGGTTTGTAGACTCAATGTGAATCAGAACAATATCGGCAAAGAGAAAGGAGCAAATTATATTATTAAAGCATGAATTGGCAAACCCAAACATAACAACCCCCCCCCCCCCCCCCCCCCCCCCAAAAAAAAAAATACACACACATACAAAAAACACAAAAAAAAAGCCAAAAAAGAAAACCAAAAATGCAGAACAAGCTAAGTAGAAGGTGTCAATTTGTATGGCATTTATAGGTCAGTCTTAGGACATGTTCTCAATAGATTTTTTCTATTTGATTTTAGTTTCTAATTTTTAAAAAATCTATTTTATGATATTTTCAACTGCTTTTTTTTTTTACTATAGTTTTTGGATTTTTTAACTTAAAATCAGGAATAACTGATTTTCAGCTTTTTCTAAAATTAATTTTTATAAAAATCAGAAGTTATTGAGAATAATGCTTTAGTCACTTTCTCATATATGTTCTACAATCCACCACTGTTTAGCCAAAGTTGAAGAATCAAACTGATTTCAGCAGTCAGCAAATGAGCCAATCCGTTTATGAGATCAGCCAATGACAACAAGTCAAAACTGGTTTTCCTATTTTTAGCATGTATCAGTTAGATTTAATTAGTTGGTAAAGCGAGAACCGGCCAGCCAAGTCAAAGGCCTTGATTCTATAGTGGGGAATTTTCCTACTTCATAGGGCAACGACGCTTCCTCAATTAATTGCCTGTCATTGTAGTTTTCTTTCTTGAATTTTCCTTTTCTCTGGTTTTGCAACCGCCACAAGTCACCATTATTCACCTCCCACAAAACAAGCTAATTTTCCACTTTAAATAAAGTGAATAACGAATAAGATTTTTTAGGAGATTGAAACAATAATGTATTTTCTTCAACAAAAATATTACCCAACAAAAATGGGAATGGAAAAGGAAAATTGAACCTAAAATAGTGAGAAAATTAGACTGACAAATCCATAATCCGTTCACACCTTGATTGTAATTTTTTTTAGTCAATTGTGGAATGGTGGTAACTAAAAATTCTGATTTTATTCAGAAAAAGTTTGCTGAGAGAAAATATGAATGGAAAAAAAATCCACAGATCCAAATTAGATATGATGGAAATAGAATATATATATTTGTGTCGTGGTGTAATTGGAATTTAGTTGCGACCCTACTGGTTCAATACTTTGAATGCCCAAACAAAATTGTTAGTTGATCATTTTCTTTTTGGTTTCCTTTGCATGCAAGACATTTTTTAGCGTTTATTTGTTTCTAAACTTCTAGATAAGATCCTGACCAGGGCAATACTATGTACTCCCATGTCCCAAAACATTTGCAGAACGATTCCATGGTAACATATGAGAAGCCAAAAAGTTGATGACCGACGTAAATATGACAGAAACCAAGGTGTCTCATGTCAAAAGAGTACAGTAATTTATTAATAGAAAATAATATGTTAATGAAAAGTTAAAAAAAGTAAATGTTTATTGAAAAATCGTAAGTTTTTGTTAAAATTTGTTATATTTTATTATAATTAATCATGATTTTTGGATTGAGTTTGGTAACACCGTATTACTGTAAATTAATATCCTTAATTGTTGAATTTGGCACAATTTGTGGGAGTAAATTAGATTGACATTCATGGAATTATTATAATTATTGAAAATTTTTCTTTACTTCTCCTAATTATGTTGGAATCTTTGAAGATTTTTAGTTCCTTATGAACACGAAATAGAGGGAAGACCTATCTAAGTAAAGTTGTTAACATGGTTTGATAATGTGGACGTGAGAAGTCAGTTTGTAGTTGGGAGACATTTTATAGAGAAGTCTATGTTATTCACCCGTGTGTAAGGTTAAATTGAGGGAAAGAGACCAACATGGAAGTCCAGACTCGAATTAATTTACAGAAAGAAGTTTCTAATGTAAACGCGAAGACAATCAGTGTGTCTGCCTATGTTTTTTCTAACAAAAAGACCAGCTTGTCAAAACTAATACTTTTATCAAACGAGAATAAAATTCATAGCATATGGGGAATAAAAAAAAAATTGGAGAAGCATGTGCATGAGATAGTGACCCTATAAAAAGAAAATTGCTGTAGAAACAAGAATCTGAAAATATCAAAACCCCCCAAAAAGACCCTTAAATTATACGGCATCAATTGTTATGATACGTACTAGCAACAAAAATGAATCGTTACTAAAAGTAATTGGCCTTGACTGGCCTACACAATTGAGATGCCTCCCCAAGTTTTCTCCTAATAAACCACGAATGTATCCAAAAAGCCGAGTGGAGAAAAGCTATTCTATATGCTTTGCTCAAAGCTTTAGATTTTTGTGTCAATCAAGCATTCATTATTTGAAGAATTTTTTTCCCATAATGACACGAACAAAATGTAACAATTTTTTCATATTTTGTCGCTAAAGATTTGCGAAGAGGCAAAACAACTCGCAAATGGTACATGGATAGGAACTATTTCATGATCGGCTAATACAAAAAGTAAATAAATAAAGGGTTCGATTTCTAAAGTTTGTCAAGCTTGATAAACTAGACAACCCTCATTATGAAGAAAGAAATGCATGTGGATATTTTGTTGTCCAGATTTGGTTAACTTTTTCCACCACTATGATGACCAGTGTATTCTTGAAAGACTTGTTTTCCATTTTGTGGATAAGGAAGCCCAAGGCTGGCAGCTAGCAAGTGAAGTCCAGTGGCTAAATCTAAAATTAACGACCAAAGTGTGAAAACAAGATATTCTCTTATTAATCCATTTGTAATGCATGCAATATATGTATATAGTTCATCAAATTAATGGTTATTTTCTAGTCATCATCTACAATGCGAAGCCTCCTTTTTCCCTATTTTAGTCAATATATGTTTTTGGATTGGAAAGGATTCTGAAGCATCTCAGCAATTCTAATGTTGATGCACTTCCACAAAGACTAGAAATTAGGACACAGCATTATATGTGATTTAGTTTCGCAAATGCAAGACTTTAAAAGACTTCATCCTGAGATGGCAACTATTGATGATGGTGATTAACCATAAATTATGAATGCCAAAAAAGAGCGATCACGGAGTCACAACAATTTGCATTGTGTGCATATTCAAGAAAAGACACAAAATCTTGTCCGATTAGGGTAATATTCCTTTACTATTATGAGATAATGCTGTTACTTATATATGCATATGAGACCAAAATCATTCATAATTGGCATAACTTATGTGCTAAAATTAGTTAACTGACTAAAACTATAATCATGTTTCTGTTATAGTAATTTTTGCAAATTCCCCTCATCCCTCATTCAAATTACATCAAATTCACATTGAAAAGTAAAATTTCATAGACAAAATTGATTTCTTAGGATTAGATCCGGATAAAGTAATGGCTTATACTCATATATTTATATAAAATCGTCACAATTTTATTATTTTAAATTATACACAAATAAATGTATAAATAGAAACGACCCAAACCGAGAGTTACCTGATTGATCATCTAGAAGGAATGCATGCATCTGAAGGATTGTCTTGGATTATTCAAATTGTGGATTATGTAAGAATAGACATGCTGTGATTTTTTGTTTTTATGCAGAATGAAAGTAACTTCTTCCGCTGAGTGGTAGTACTGACGCCTTAGTCTTTCGGCCAACTTAAGTGAATTTCCAAATCACCTTTCTACGTTTACAAATCAACCACAACCTAGAAGCAAAGACTGATAAAGCAATAGGCCCATAGTCAGTTAAAACTGAACGCAGCCGTTGAATCTTTGGGAGTAATGTTTCTATCGGCCACCCTCCAATTATTAGCGAACGCCGTAGAATGAAGGATGGCGGAAATTAACGTAAAACTCTTACCACCGTTTCTTGTGAGGACATGAATTTATACTTAATTTTTAAAGCACTCGTTAATTTGACACTTTTTCCACCTTAGGAAGCAAATTACTGAAAGAGAAATTTACTGAGATTTATTTGTGTACATTTACAAGTTGAAAGTGCACAGAAGCAGCAAAAGTTATTTGCACATGAAAGTTACGTCACTTTTAATCGTACTATGAAATTTTGTCTTTGAATAATGCGAATATAAAATTTCAACTATATAAATAAACTTTGCTTTAATACATCTCGGTATGTATGCAGGATTAAAGTCGTTCCATAATTGAGAAATTTAGGGTTGTATGGGCTTGAATTAAAAGTCTATATAATCCATTTGTCTGAAATTGAAATCTCTATATTCTTTCTGTGCCATTTGAAGACAATGTCATTTTCCAATTCATATATAGAGTGTTTTGCTCTTTATCTAACAAATAGAATCATTCAGTTATTCACCTATATTCAACATATATAATGTCTCGTCTTGATTACATTCCTAAATTCAGAAAAGGTTATATAATTTTTCCATATTTCTTACTTCATCCCAGTTACAATATTCAAATCCCTTGTCAAGCTACAGATTGTCTGATCAAAAGAAAGAATGATAAACCTTAAATTATTGTCAAATTAGAATAGGACGTTTAATTTAGACTGGATGATATACCTTTTTTTTCTTTTACGAAATTAGATGAAATACTCGAGTACAAAAAGCATCCAAATATGGAACATTATGGTTTCATTATATCTTGATATTACATTGTTGAAAAGGACAAAAAAAAAAAAAAAATGGCTACCCATCCACTTATTAGATAAGCTATTGCGGCCATGTGCCCTTACTATCAACTGACAAGGACTTGGATTTTTTTGTATATCTCAAACGAAAAATCTACCATAGAAAATTATAGTATTTTCAAAATAAACAAAAAATACCAATCTATATATGTTAGTGTTGTATATATCAACCTTTATGATTCATTGATTAAGGCCTTTTGCTATTTGGAAAAAGACAGGCCGCTTTTGTAGACGAGAATCTTCTTACTTCCTTTTGATGGATAGAAATGGTCTTAAGCAAACCAACCATTAACTTGTCTCCACGCTTTTGTTTCTCCGGTCAGACTTGAGACTCCGTTTACTCTTTCACGCTTGCGGCCGAATAAAGCAAAACACTTTTTCTTTCTCATTTGAGATATTTGTCAATTTGGTCCCTCACATTCCCACCAAAAACTCTTTTAGTCTCTCATATTCAAAATCATCCAAACTAGTCCTTCAAAGATAAAAATATGTCCTAATTAGTCCCAGAGCTCATTTTTGCTCAATTTTTCGACAAAATCAGGGGCAAAAATGAAAACATATATGTTTCCTTCTCTTCAAACAGTGAAATTTGTCAATTTAATCCCAGACAATCATTTATGAGTGCTTGTCAATGGTGACGATTTTAAAATCAGGGTTTTTAATTGAGTGAAAATGGAGAAATTGATAAATTTCATTTTTTTAATAGAGGAAAAAGTATGTATTTTTCATTTTAACCCTTGACTTTGTCAGAAAAATGAGTTCTGGGACCAATCCTGGCACACTTTTTATATCCAACGAACTATTTTGGTTAATTTTGAATGTGAGGGACTAAAAAATTTTTTTGTGAAACTATGAGAGACCAAATTGACAAATTTCCCTTCTCATTTTCAAGTTTTTAACAACTACTTAGAGCTTGGTCATTTTCCTAGTGAATACTTATTATTTAATTAAGAATTTGAAATTTGTGTAAATAAGCATAAATAAAAATTAAGATAAGTTTACATCTCCCGACTCTAAAGAGAAATACACATGTATAGTAAGTATTTCGCATCATAGAATTCTAGAGATAAAATACACTAACGTGCTCTTATATTTTCGTATGTGCTAAAATAATTTACAAGATACATCGGCCTCCCAAGTTACCGACCCTGTTTTTTTTTTTCGTAAATAAAGTTATGGCTTTGTCACGACTACACAAATAGGTCGGATCTAAAACCAACGTCAGACATTTGCAATTTTGTCAACAAATCTTTCGTAATAATCCATTGTTTATTAAAACGTCAAAATACACCAAAAATTTCATTTATTATTTGTACTAGGATTGGGTATATATTTCTCATATTTATACGTATAGCAGTCAATCAAGCAAGTCAGTCAATCGCTGTAAAGTCCACTGCGCCAGCTCAAATTTTCATTTGAAACTTTCCACAATAGCTAACTGCAGCAGCTCTTCCATTCTGCCAATTGTCTTTATAAATATTACAGGTCCCTTAGCACCCTCTATCATCAATAGACATTAACAAACAAGTCTGCAGGTGTGTGAGGGTTCAATTCTTTCAATCCTCTTTCCTTTTTCTTTGTGGCATTTGTAGAACTGAGAAAAAGAAAACAAAAATAAATTATGGCGATTGTTGAAACTAGCAGCAGGGATACAGCGTTGCCTATGACGCCAAGAAGAGCAATCGCAAGTATCTTCTCACTATCAAATTCGACATCAACTATCTCTTCGTTTTCCAATAATTTTTCTTCTCTATCGAATTCACACACAATCTCTGAGTCAATGATGGATGAACACATTGAAAATGCTGAGGCCATGATCACTAAATGGGATGTCAAAGGTTCTACCTCTGCCAAATTCACCTCACTCTTCCTTGAAAGTCGAAAAGAAGCCAAGGAGTTCATCAGATGCGTGAAGGACTTGCGCAGAGTCATGCATTTCCTTGTTTCAGAACGTGCAGGTTCTGCCAAGCTTGTGCGAGCGCAAAACTTGATGCAAATGTCTATGGAACGACTCGAGAAAGAGTTCTACCAAATTTTGTCTTCAAACAGGCAGTATTTGGATCCAGAATCAGTTTCTAGCCGATCTTCAAGAATATCGCGTTCGCTTTCAACTACTTCAAATGATGAAAATGACTACAGTTCTGATTCTGAGATTCGAAGAGCTGGCGAGACAATATCTGAGGTGGAAAGGCTTTCAGTGCTAGCCATGTCTGACCTTAGGCTGATTGCTGATGCCATGATCAGCACAGGTTATGGCAAAGAGTGTGTAAAGATATATAAAATTATCAGAAGGTCGATTGTGGATGAAGGACTATACCGTCTTGGGAGTGAACGGTACAGTTCATCCCAGATCAACAAACTGAACCAAAATGCTTTAGAGCATCAGATAAAAATTTGGGTAAGTGCAATAAAAATTGCGGTGAAAACTCTACTACATGGAGAGAAGTTTCTCTGTGATCATGTCTTCGCTTCTTCTGAAGCAATAAGAGAATCATGTTTCGCTGAGATAGCTAAAGAGGGAGCAATGAATCTCTTCAGATTTCCTGAATTTGCTGCTAAGAGTAAAAGATGGCCAGAGAAAGTTTTCCTGCTAATGGACTTGTACGAGGCAATTTCAGATCTCTTGCCAGAAACTGAATCAATCTTCTCATCTGAATCAGTCTCCTCTGTCAAATTCCAAGCCCTCTCCTCTCTCCAAAAGCTTGGTGACTCAATCTGGACAATCCTTTCTGAATTTGAGTCATCAATTCAAAAGAATTCATCTAAAACCCCTGTTCCTGGTGGTGCAATCCATCCATTGACCATTTCGGTGCTGAATTATGTATCTTCACTTGCCAACTACAGTGGAGTTCTCTCTGATATTATTGCAGTATCTATATCTCCAACACAATTGCCCTTTCCAGAGTCCTATTTCGAGAGTCCAATTGCCAATGAGACGCCAGTCTCAGGTGTCTCTGTCCGACTTGCCTGGATCCTCCTTGTGCTCCTTTGTAAACTTGATAGCAAAGCTAACCTCTACAATGACATTGGCCTGTCTTATCTCTTCTTGGCTAACAATCTCCAATTTGTTGGTGAAAAAGTCCGCACGACAGCTATGAAGTGCCTTCTAGGGGATGACTGGGTAGCAAAGCTTGACAGAAAGGTGAAATTATACGTGGCAAAATATGAGTTAGTGGCTTGGAACAATGTCTTTTCATGCCTGCCAGAAAATTCACAAGCAGAAATGTCGCCTGAAACTGTGAAGGCATGTTTCAGACAATTCAATGCAGCCTTCGATGCGGCACATAGGAAACAAATGTCGTGGGCTGTTCCAGATTCAAAGCTTCGAGATGAAATCAAAGTATCAATAGCAAGGAAACTGGTGCCTGCTTATGGGGATTTCTATAGCACACATATGGAAACACTCAAGGGGGACAGGAACTTGGAAGTATTTGTGAGGTTTTCACCAGATAATTTAGGAAATTATATATTAGATATACTTCGTGGAACTGCTTTATCAGAGAATCGATCATCACCACAATCAAGTTCTCGAGCATCAAGATGTTTCTGATAATGGTCTCTAAAGACTTTGATTATTTTATTTTATTATGATACGTTTTTTGCTTTTTTTTTTCCCTACAAAAGCTAACTATTGTATTGAATAATAAATGTTTGTATAGAATTTAGAAACTATAATGAACAGCTGTTTCTGCAATCTTTAACAAACTCGGGAAATTAACATAACAAAACTGTAATTGAAATTCAATCAAGAAAAACAACTAACTAGTCTAACAACGTGGACAAAATGTATTCACTGCCCTAGTTAACATATGAGCATTGCTCTCGCCGATGGCGAACCGGCCGAAAGCTTCGGCAAGACCGGCCAGTGCTCCGAGGCTGGAATCCGCGGCAGCATACCATAACGCCGTCATGGTTAGTTTTGAACTTTTGTTTTGTTCTCGTCGCCGTGAATAGTTGGGAGTCGTTTCGGCTATTAATTCTGGTTTGTACGTTTCGGTTTTTTGAGTGGGCAAAATGTCTAATCCAAGTCCAAGCCCAATATAATATTCATCCACGCCATTTTTACGAGTACACAATAGATCCAATTTTATCTCCTCGCTGGTACTACCAACATACGCACTAGCCTTCAACCAATCTATGAAAACTAAGATAGCCCAAAATGTTATCGATGGGTCAGGCAATTGGCCCAATTGTACAACGAAAATTCTGGTCATCTCTCTTTTGAGGCAAAATCCTGGGTCCTTTGAGATCGAAATTGGAATGGTACAGGCTTATTTTGAGAATTATGCTTGGAAGGGGACTTGAATAGCAAGTAGTCGAGAAAAATCACAATATCGTCAATGTCAATAATTATCCACGAAGAAATAAACTTTACTGTTGCATGAAAAAGGATATCTAACGCAGATCTAAATCTTTGTAAAGATTTTTAAAAATTTATATAAGATAAGATGATTGGAGAGTATATTTAAAGGATATTTCAAAATATTATTTCAAAAAAAAAATAACCATTCAAACACACCTCTTACACAATGACCTTCTTTGTATATACCTTAGGCATTAATTGGGAGAGACCCGATTAATTTTTGTAAATATAGTAATTATATTATTCTTTTTTCTCCGACCAAAAGAAGAAATCTTTTGAGTTTCTCTTGCCAATCAATTACGTGCTTTCATAGCAAATTTATGCTTACGACTTCCTCACATTTCAAACAGCTTAGTAGCATACCAAGTGGGGAAGAAGATAGGAGGACGTGTAATGTACGGTTATTCTCAGCTCTGGACGCTACAAGACAGCTTCTATAACTATCACAGATCACTGGTTGATAGGCCCTTGATTGTCGAACTGTGAATGCAGCCATTGAATGGATTGTCCAGGATTCTGCCAAAAAAAAATTCAGTCACAGCAATCAAAGAAAGCGCAATCAGGGTCAGTGGTACAATCAGTGGCATTGGCTTGTCTGCGTGCAATTCGAGCTTCGGATTGTATGGCATCTCTTCCATCCTGGCCTTCACTAATACCTTATCCGTATTGAATCAATTATTAGAACATATGTTAGAGAATTTGCGTACAAACCAATATAGGAAACACTATGAATGGCTGAATAACAAATGATAGGCTTTGACGTGTATATCACTTTTCTTGAGGAAATTTACCTCCACTATGTTGCTACTTGGATTTAATGGCAATCCCCTCCAAGAATAACAAAGTCAAAAACTAGTTTTTCCCTCTAGCAAAAGAGAAATACTCCCAAAGAATGAGAAGAGAATAATATGTCTGATATGTTTTGTAGTGTTTGCAATCAAAGGAAGAATTATAGCATCATCATCTCTGAACATCTAAAACTCTAATATATATAGAGTTTTTAGACATCTGGTTGAAAGTTTATGTCTTTTGAAGACAACAATTCATGAATTGATACCATTTCATTTGAAGATATTCAAATGAAATGACACCTTATCAATTCAAACTAAATAAAATCACACCTTTTAGACATTAAAACTTCTTTCTAAGCAATGCATTGTGTCTATTGGAAAAACTTTTGAAGAAAACTCTTCAAAATTGCAAACAAAAATCAAACGTTCTTCTCTTAGAGTCAGCCGCGGCTTGAGCCGTGACCTCACTAACCGCGGCTTGAGGGAAATCGCATTATTTTGTCTATGAGCCGCGGCCTCCCTATCCACGGCTCGTGGATCGAAACTTTCTTTTCGTGGCCACGGCGTGAGCCGTGCCGTGGCCCATGCCACGGCCAAAAACAAGAACATTCTGTTCTATTGATCAATGAGCCGCAGCCTGAGCCGTGGTTTCCCTACCCGCGGCTCATGCCGCGACAGGTCATTGTGGCCTTTATTTATGTTTAATTTTCCACCATTTGTAGATGAATTAATTCATCATTAATTAATCAAATTCTTTCATTACTAACTATTATCAACAACATATACTTCCAAATATTATCTACCTTGCTGTGTTCTCTTTTTATTTTTGTTTACTGTAAGGTTTGTATTGTAGAAGTAGAGAGCTAGCAGGTTCAGCTTGGTCATAAACGAGCAACTGCCACCAGAACTGTGATGTAAACTAGATGTCTCATAAATGTAAATGTCCATTTTATTAGTTAAAAAGAAAAAAAGAGAAAAATAGCTTAGTAGTTGCCGACAAAAAATAGAAATGAAATTAGCTATGAATGGATGGCCCTACTATTTTGCTAAAGATGGCAGTTATTCCTTCACGATTACTACTGTAGAAAGAAACTCATAGGGCAAATGATGTCAAGAAACTATTGTCAGCCCAAGTAGTAGGATAGGAACGCAGTAATGGCAAATTAACGCAAATCAACCACCCCAGCGGGCGCATGCATTGACACAAACGCAGGCAACGAGGGTCCATATGCAACACCAGCCTGACGGCCTGTCTATCTTACCATATTTTGTAACAAATCCAAATGATATCTCACAATTTACTATTTATGAGATATCTCACATACGTTCACATTTGTTGTTCCTTTGCATTTGAATGATTTTGTGATTTTGCAGATGTTGGTGCAAGTGGACGAGGCTTACATCTCTTAATCATGAGGTCTTAGGTTCGAAACCCATAAAAATGAAAATAACAATAGGAGAGTTTCCTTCCTCAACGGATCCAACATAGCTCGAACAATATTAATGCAACCCAACTTGAATATAATTACTCATAAACCATTAAATAGATGTGGATACATGTGGTTTATACATACATATACATATATATATATATATATATATGTATATATGTATATTGTGATTTAACTTTACCTTTCTAAAAAAACTAAGATTTAACTTTACTTTTCTGAAAAAACTAACACCTTGAACCCTCGTCATTGAGTGCTTGTGACACTCGCTAGAAAAACTCTCGTAAGTAAATGATTAAACAAGTGATCTAAGAGCTGGTATTTGTTGCATTAATTGCCTCCGATTACATCTTTTTCCCGAAATCTTTGAGTTTTCCATGCAATAAATGACGTCCTTTCCATAGTAAAATTATCTTACGACTCTCTCACATTTCAAACAAACTAGTAATTGCCTGGCAAAAGTTGAATGAAATTAGCTATGGATGGATGGTCCTACTATAGTAAAGATTCAAAGCATAATAAAAAACAGCGGTCGTGATGGTAGCCGTGTTCATGCACCGGCTTGGTCCATGAGTCAAAAATTCGATCTGAACTAGTTTTGCCAGTTCAATAAAATTTCGAATTATGGACTGGTCTACCTTTACAAGGTAGTCGGATGATTGGTAACCTAAAGAATATGTTTGGGTACATTGAGTATCCAGATTGGTTACTTTTAAATTTATTTTTAAAAAATTTAAAAATCTAAAATTTTTAAAATGTTTCACATCCCACCCTTAATTTCACTTTTTTAAATAAATCATTCAAATAAGTTTTGTTTATTTCCTAAAATCTTATTAATGCCATACAATAACTAATTCAAGACCTTCTAATTTTTTATTTTCACAAAAATAATCATTAAAATAGGATAAAAATAAAAAATTAAGTCTAAATTTTTGTTTTATCCAAATTTGAATGATACAAATGTGCTTTTAACATAAAATATATTTAAATTTTTAACAAAAATTTAAAACAATTCATTTATGATATATATGGACTAGTTCGAATCTTGCAAACTTGCGAACTACTACCCAAACTAATAGGTTGATACCTGAACCGATGACAGAAAACTAGTTTGGGTATCAATTTTTTAAAATCGAAATGGATCGATTTATTGATTTTTTCAGTTTTTCGGGTTTTTTTTTAATAATCCTACGTGATACTATGTAACAAACACTATAGAACAAATGATATCAATTTGTCCCTTAAAATTTAAAAGTATTTATTATTTATTTTGTCTTGAAACTTGTCAATTTAGTTTTAAGTGTCCTCTGAAGCCAAAAGAACAAGTAGGGTAATTTTTATCCACTCCGAAGATAGGCAAAAATTGAAGGACTGTTAGTGTTATTTCGGGAAAAAAAAAGGACTATTTTTTTTTTTTTTGGTTTTTTGACAAAAAAAAAAAAAAGGACTATTAGTTTCATTTTCTGTTCTCGGCGTAAAGCCCAAATTTAAGAAACCTTTACAAACGCACACAAACGTTCACGTCCATGTTTAACATGCTGGGGGACTAAGTGGGAAATGAGCAAGTTTAAGGACTATTGGCGTCAATATCTGTTCCGGCCGTCAAGCCGATATGTCAGAAACCTACGCTAACTTTTTGGTAAACCGGCAAGTCCACTAATATTTTAGCTTTTTGAAACTTAATGGGCTCAGTGAAATTTTCTATCAAATTAGCATTGCCTCGAGTCTTGAGTATTTGAAACCATGCCAAACCTGATCTTCCATAGTGAAAGAATTTTTTTTTTCCTGCTCTAATTTTTTTTTCTTGCTCTAGCTTTTCTAAATCGATTATTGAAATAAATGATTGTTCGAATATCTTTTCTTTTTTGTTGGAAAAATGCAATAAGGTTTAGTAATTTTTAAACTTTTGAAAATCCAAACCAAGAGTTAATCATCTGAATTAATCAAGTTTTGAAATTTTAAATAATTAAAAAAGGTAAAAGGGAAGCAAAGAATATCTCAAAAAAAGAGTTATTAAAAATGAAGTGATTCAATCAAAATTTTGAAGCCTTTTTTTTTTTTTTTTGGTTATCCATTTGCTTTAATCAGTTTAGAATGATTACACAAAAAAATTGTTTTCTGAACATAAGTTGGAAATTGAAATATTAAAACCCTTAAGAAAACAAACTCGTACCAATTTTAGGCCATGAAAAACTGTTCCAATTTATAAGCATAGATTTTCGTATTTTAAGCATGTAGACTTCTCGAATATGCTTTTCTAAAATTAACTAAACGGTTAAAGAAAATATGGATGATGTCGGTAATAAAAATTATTTACATATTAAAAACACATGAATGTGATATAAAATTTCTATTTCTCTTTGGTAGATAATTGCAGTATAAATGATGCATTGACAACTACACGCAATCCACAAGTAAATGGGCACATGTTGTCGGAACATTTGTTGCAAACATCAATATAAACATTGCATGACAGATCAATTTATTTTGCAAGATACAGAGTCGCAATAATAAATTTCGCTGGTCCCATGATGATCAATTACAAGAGATAGGATTAACCTTTTGATATATTTGAGTAAAACAAGAGATAGCATGACATTCTAGTAGATGTTACACAAGAATATTTGCCTATAAATATTTAGCACACTATACAATATTGCTTCACAACAATTGTCACCAGATTAATTAGCATAGCTACCTGCAATATATCTGATACTTGTTCCCTTAATGGAACTACTCGCTGCAATCTGTGTGCTTTGTTTCCTTTACCTCATATACTGCCTCTTCCAATTAGTCTTCCGAAGGACGAATCAATGCTTCTATATGATATGTTATCAATGTTTCAAGCCCCCGGAGGACAGGAAGTTAAGTACAGAATTGTGTGGCTCCATCATTTTGCGCAACAAAAACTTAGGTCTAGATGAATACAAATTCCTCTTGCAAACCATGGTCAATTCAGGCATTGGTGAAAATACCTATGTTCCCAAAAATATCATCTTGGGCAAAGAAGCTTGTCCTGATTTACTTGATTCATTATCCGAGATGGACGAAATCTTCTTTGATACACTTAACAAACTCTTTGCTAAGTCGGGGATTTCTCCGCAAGAAATTGACGTTCTTGTGGTGAATGTATCCCTTCTTGCTTCCGTGCCATCTCTAACATCACGAATCATAAATCACTACAAGATGAAGCCTAATATTAAAGCCTTCAATCTCTCTGGAATGGGGTGCAGTGCAAGTCTTGTTGCAGTTGATCTCGTCAAGCACCTCTTCAAGATTCATAGTTCCAATGCTTTTGCTGTTGTGGTGAGCACGGATGCCTTGGGTGCAAAGTGGTATTGCGGTAAAGAAAAATCAATGATGCTCCCAAACTGCACAATGCGCTCAGGTGGTTGTTCCATGCTCTTTACAAACAACAAGGCTCTGAAGCATCGGGCCATGTTGAAATTAAAGTGCGCTGTACGTACTCACTATGGATCAAACGATGAAGCATACAATTGTGGCATGGACATGGAAGATGATCATGGATACCGAGGTTTTCGTGTAACTCTTACAAAGAAACTCGTCAAAGCTGTTGCTCAATCATTCATCATGAATCTAAGACTGCTCGTTCCAAAAATGCTCCCATTATGGGAAATTATTCGGTACCTTATCGTATCCTTCCAAAGGAGAAAATTGAAAAGTTCAATATTAGAAGCTCCGAATCTGAAGACGGGTGTACAACATTTTTGTATACATCCAACTAGTAAGGGGGTGATTGAGGGGTTTGGCAAGAGTTTAAGGCTTAATGAATATGATCTTGAACCATCTCGGATGACACTTCATCGATTTGGCAACATGGGGACTGGCTCCATTTGGTACGTTTTAGGTTACATGGAAGCTAAGAAGAGACTAAAGAAAGGTGACAGATTACTGATGATTAGTATTGGTGCTGGTTTAAAATGTAACAGTTGTGTGTGGGTGGTGATGAAGGACATGGGAGATAAAAATGTGTGGGAAGATTGCATTGATGAGTACCCTCGGGATTCCCTTGTGAACCCTTTCATGGAGAAATTTGCATGGATCAATGACGAGAGTTTGAGATTCATTAGTCTGGATGACATTCGAGAGACCATTTCTTCTGTTATCAAGGCCTCTGCATATTGAGATTTTTGGTTGCTTGCTTAGTTGAATTTACTCGTATAGCAATATAATGGCATTCTAGTATCACCAAAAACACACCAAAAAAAAAAAAAAAATGGAGTGATCATGCATGTATTATATTAATTTAAAATGCAGTCTAATGTAAAATAATAGCAGTTTAGTCACTAGAATTGCGCACATATTACTACTTTTGTACTCAGTTTGGAGGCCAAATTATCCTCTCTTTCCAACTCTCGTGCCTTTCCAAAATCATTGATCTCATTGGATTCGCGCATGCCCTTTG
Organism: Mitragyna speciosa; assembly: GCA_024721245.1. Taxonomy (NCBI): domain Eukaryota; kingdom Viridiplantae; phylum Streptophyta; class Magnoliopsida; order Gentianales; family Rubiaceae; genus Mitragyna; species Mitragyna speciosa. Next base: position 4,752,080 of record CM045552.1, read on the forward strand.
AAGTAAAGCATTAATGAAATAAATTCTGTTCAAAAAGGACAGGTGCATGATATTATGATGTGTTATTTATGAAGCTAGAATTAATAGAGAGTATGAATATGACAGCAATCTGGGGCCAAGGGCAGATATATTGGGGTGATCCAAAAGATTTGCATGACCATCCGCCCCACCATTTTTTTTCGCGATAAGTGAATCTAATTCAATTACCTTTCATTAAAGTTGACCAAATTTTCTTCCAAAAAATAGCATGACTAAGTTCCAGTTTCTTTGAAGATAATTAAGAGTGAATTGATACAATGATTCCTTGTTACTATAATTCTCAACGAAAAGGTAAATTTTTATTAAAAAATTGTAAATTTTAACAAATATTGACCGCAGTTTTTCAAACAATTTTTTTTTCATCATTACGAAATTACATATTCTTTTATTGTCACCCCAGGCGTAAGCATGATAGCATGATATCTCACCTCAATTTTACGCCTTCTGGCTCATGCCAAAGTTATCATTGCGCTTCTTTTTTCTTCTTATAAAAGCGTGACTTACACCCGTAACAAGATTTTACGTGTATAGTAAGACAAAAAGGATAGATAGCTGGCAAAACAACACGTCCACTCTACGCTTTAATATACTGAAATGAAAGCAAAAGTATTTTTGGATCAATGCATCAAATGACCAAGAAAATAGTGGTTGTGATCTTATATAGATATGTCAGAATTAATGCTTCTGGACAGAAAAAAAGATGACGACAATTGTAATTTTTACTGACTGAGTATTTGCATGTTGTAGAAGCCTTATAGAAAGGGAAAATCAAATTGAAGCCCAAGTTTGGAAAAAAAAAAAAGAAAAGAAAAGAAAAGAAAAGAAAAGATGTGTTAGACTAAGTTAGATATAACTCATGGAAAAAAAAAGAAGCTCAAAACCTATGTTGAATGTGTAGATCAATCAATTAATATTCTCAGTGCCATTTTTGTAGTACTAAATACACTGACAATAATAAGAATTTATCACGTTATTTTTACACTTATCATACTTAAGATAAATTAGATAATGCAAGGTGACAAATTCTTATTATTGGCACTGAGTTTGGTACTAAAAAAATGACACTGAAGATTTGAACTAGTAGATCAACAGTACAACTATACCAAAAAAATAAATAAATAAATAAAAGGGAGCCAGTGGACCTGTCTTATTTTGGTCGAACTGTGTGGCGTGGAGCGTGGAGCTATGTCTTTTCACAATTCATTCTCTATTTCTTTGTCATGTCCTTGAAGAACAATAAAAATGGTGCTTCACTAATGGCTTACCAAATGTGATAAATACTCATAACATTTTGGTATTGTCAGATTCTTATCTTGTATCGGGGAAAAAGAAAAGAAAAACAAAGTTATGGTAGCTAAATTTAGGCTGACAGAATTCAATGTAGTCAAAAGAGACTAGTGTATTAAACGAGCTAGGTAGAAGGGGGTGTGAACGTGATCGACGAGTTGCAATTTGATGGCTTTCTTCGTTATTTTACCACCATTAATATGCCAACAAATTGGGTCGTCAAATCTATAAATGATTCTCACCTACATTATTAACCAATACAGTATAACCCAGTCCGAAAAAAAAAAGGAGAAAGAAAGAAGAATAAAGGAAGAAGAAGAAGAAGAAAACAGCAAAATGGTACGCAATGTGCAATTCGTCAGTATTGGCACAAAAACAGCAAAATTGGTGGGCAATGTACAATTTATCAGTGTGTTGGCACAGACGTATGATAGATCAAATTTGGTCGGTTGACAAGTGATGCAGCATTTTAGTTCGTATTAGAGTCTGGAATTAAATTGCTGGACCTCTATTTCTTTCTGACAATGATTTCTAAATGTTGTCCCCTTGTTGATCACTATATGAAGATAGCAGTAATCAATCATTAAATTTAATAAGCCGAATGCAACTGAAAATAACTTTAAACTTAACTCCTTCCATCATAAACTATATACTACTACAAAATAGGGGTTACAATGGAAAATATTGCATCATTTAAGTGTTTTATAATCGTATCAACCTGCAGGTGTGCACCCATTTATCTTGTATAATTGATATTATATTTTTTTGGATTTTTCTAATGATGCCTAACGTTTATGTGTGTATGTATCGTCCTTGCATTTATACACTTTTTTTATTTAACCCAACACTTTTTTTTGTCACTTATTATTTATGAGCCATTCTTGCGTGAACCGGATGCATGGATCCCATTGTGAACCCTACGGTGGATAGGAGGCCACCAATACTTCCCGTAGACCTGGTCCACTCTAGAAAAATTCATTAATTATTGGGCACCTTTAGATGAACCCCATTAGTTAAGTACTTATGTCTTAATCCATCTTTTCTTTCGAAGTTTCTGTTTGCAGCCATTAGCCCAAAGGTCCAATAGTGACATGCCTTGCACCTTAGCGCAACGTTTAAGGTTAAAAACTTGCTATCCCTTTCTTTCATTCATGTTGTCCAATTGCTTATTATGCCAAAGAAAAATCCATTTGTTGTCCACTTGCTTATACCGCTCGGGTGGCTTTGTTCAATGGCCTTCTCCAAAAACAAGGCCTTAAAATATCGAGCCATCCTGAAGTGAAAAAATGTATGGTTCGTACTCCTTATGGATCAACTGATGAAGCGTATGAATGCTGCATCAAAAGTAAAGATGATCATGGATACAGAGGTTTTTGTTGCACGAGTCATGAGGAAACTTGCGTATGACTTTAGGGCCGACTGACTATGATCTTAAACCAGCCATATTGTTGTAATTTAGTTCAATTGTTCCTTGCATCAACAAGGCTTTAATTGGAATCCTAACATGAATTGCTGCATTTTTTTTTTTTTACTCATGTATCACCGGATACATGGAATATGTTTAACTTTCTGATATGATTATGATACATTGACAACTGCAGAGATGTTCTCTGCTAGCAACAACTTTCTGATTTTTCTAATAAATTCTGAGGCAGGAAATAAAAAAAGTGTCCATAAGTTCCCCTTCTGTGGGTGAAATGGCACACAGGAATGCTCATGAGTCATGACTTGCTAGTGGTGGATTAGCCATAACGGAGCAACTGAAGTCCTCACCATTAATTCCTGAAGAGTCTTATCCTATACCAGATCATCGTACCGTACTATCCTGGGCCACAAGTTATCCGGTATGTCCTCAATTATGATTCATGAACCCTGAAATGTTATTATTCAAATTATTTTCTCTGTTATTTCAACTAGCTAGTCAGCTAGTCAATACCATATATTACTGATCTCCCAATTATTTTGAATGTGGGAGCAGCTCTTCCTTAAGTTAAGGCTAAGTTGTACAACTTAATGCAAAAGGAGAAAGTAGATAAGCAAATTCCATTGATACAATTCTCATTAGCTATATACACAATAGAAGCTCTTAGGAACGTCTCCAATATTTTGTTCCCCCCATAATAAGAAAAATTCACTATGTACCATAACCTGTAACTTGCTGTTTTGGGTTTCCCAGTTATTTACTGCGACTGCAAATTAGTGCTTGTTCTTGCTAATTTAAGGGCTTGTAATTATTCCATGCTATTGAAGAATTATTCACTAATTAATGCTGCATTGCTCTAGGTGGTGGGATATTTAGTTCTGTACAAGAAAAGGTGAAGGTCTTGGATTCTGCAGTCCAATAACTCGAACTTGTTAATGTCCCACATCGCTAACGTTGAGGATGAAAAGCGCCGGGAGCACAGTATAAGGGACAACACGCCTAACCGACATCTCCACGGAGCCGCGTGGTGAGCACAAAGCGAACTATTCTTTCGCCTTTTACTAAAGAATACCGTGTGCTCGTCACAGAAAGCGGCATACGCCTATTTTTGGAGGGTGCTTTACGTAGAAAGCCCCTACAATTTTGAGTTCAAATATCTTCGTTAAGCCTTTATTAATTACCTATGAATTGGACTCCGAGTTTAATTTTTCATAGACTACGAGGGCTCTAATCATAGCTCCAAAACTAATGTGGCCCACGTTGTTGGAACAAACAAATGCCAGTGCTTCTCGAAGGTGCTAAAAAAAAAAAAAAGGGATAATTTCACATTCCTATCTCCTACGGGGGCGGGGGAGTCTATTATAATTTGATTTTGAGTTTAATTTGATTAGGTATTATTATTTTATTTTTTCAATAGTTATATTATTTGTTAATTTATGGGTTGTTATGGATAATGATAAAAATGTAGGAAATAGAGTTTCAAGTGAGAGCTGGTCGAGCATTGGCTAATAATACATGAACAATATTATGATTATTTTTTTACTTTATATTGGATTAATTAATTATTATTTTTTTAAAAATTATTTTTCTTGTTTTAAAAAAAATTAGGGATATTTCAAGAAATTCTGTTAGATTTTTTTTTGGCTTACATTAACAAAATGAATTTTTTTTTTTTTTACCAAAACTATTGAAATAATGAAAGTAAGTATAATTATTGAAACATGAGCGAAGCTAGATGTAATTATCATAAATTTTAAGAGAGGTATGTAAAATTATTTCAAGAAGTGTAAAAGATGACTGCAAGTATTAAAGATCTCTCACAATTTTTATTTTTATTTTTTGTAAAATTAAAAACAAATCTATGATATTTTTTGTTATAATGACATGGGATAAAAAAATTGAGGAAATAACAAAACGAGTAACATAATTTGCCAAATCATAGAATTGAATCAAATGAATGTTAATAATTTATGCCTGATGATAGACACTCTGAATTTTGAAATTTCTGCTCAACAATTATGCATAAATATCTAAATTTCAGTGTACAAATGTATTCAAAAATGTAAACGAAATTCAGGCTGCAGATTGGAATCAATTTCCAATTTCCAGCAAACATTTCATGCCAAGACTTGCAATTCTTCAAAATTGCAGGGGCACCAAATAAAAAGAATAAAGTCTCAAGCCAACTGAGGCTTCTCTCAACACCTTCCTGTAATCTGTCTTTTAGTTCTGACTCCTCCTCAATTTTTCGACCCTCACACTTCATTTTCCACAAAACTTCAACTGATCTGCGACTCCAATCATTTATTCTGATTCCCTTAAATCAAAAGGGTTGCTCTCCTTCTGGTCAATCATGGCTTCTCCGGTTGAAGAAGGTACTATTTCTCTTTCTACATAAATATCTAGTTCTGATTCTGCATCTACTTGAACAGCTAATTATGACCTTTATTTATCCAAGAAGTTTAATAAAGTTTAGACTTTTCTCCTTTAATTTATTGGGATTGTGACTGATGAGTGATCTTGATTTGTATCTGTGGAGTTTAGAGGTGTAGCTCAGCAAGAAAAAGGCAGAGCCCAGCAGATAAAATTGGGAAAATTAAGCATATATGATTAGAAAATTTTGAAGAACTTAGGGGAAGTTGGAATCTTTTTAGATTTTATGAATTATTTCTGGGATTTTATTAATTCATGGTTCCTTTTTGATTGGGAAACTGAATTATGTAGGTGGTGATAGAGACTTAGACAAAGGGTTGGTTACTCCAACACCTAGCCAAACCCCTATAGTGGAACTGTCACCCTCGCCCTCACCATCACCGTCACCGTCCTCGGCAACAGCACCAGCTCTGGTACTATCTAATTCTGGGAAGAGAATAGACCAAGCAGGGAAGAAGAAGTATGTGAAGCAGGTGACTGGCCGGCATAATGATACCGAACTGCATTTGGCAGCTCAAAGAGGTGATCTTTTGGCCGTGAAGCAAATACTTGATGATATTAATACTCAGGTGGTGGGAACATTAAGTGGAGCTGACTTTGATCAAGAGGTTGCAGAGATCAGGGCATCTGTGGTGAATGATGTGAATGAGTTGGGGGAGACTGCGTTATACACTGCTGCTGATAGAGGACATCTTGATGTGGTGAAAGAATTATTGAAGTATTCGAATAGGGAAACACTCGTGAAGAAAAATCGGTCTGGGTTTGATCCTTTGCATATAGCTGCAAGTCAAGGACATCATGGTAACATGTTAGCCTTTTTTAATTATTCAATGTTCTGATATGCTTAATTCATAGCTGAGTTTTCTGATTTAATTTTTTGTTGAGGTTCTCTAGGTCTCTTGTGCTGGAAATAAGGGAGTACTTAATTGAATCTTAAGATATGGAAGAAATGATGTATCTGGAGTTGCAACTCTTATTTCTAATTCAATTTTTAAAATTCGAGATCCACAGAAGTATATAGATTACGTGAGCTGCCTAAATTGGACACTGATGGCTATATCATGAACTTAACTCCTGTTTTATAGGTTGTTGAGTAAAATGATGGCTCTTTAGCTTAGCCAGTTGGTTTTCCATACTTATGCACATAATCATTGCATAACTGGTACAGATTTTCACCTTAAGATGATTTTTTAAAAATTTGGATGAAGAAATTCGTGTGGATTTTCACCCAATTTAGCCTGCCTATTGATCTTGAAGGAACTTGGAATTGAACCATCTTTATTATGTTCAAAGTGTAGGACTGAGGATATTCTTGTCCTCCTCCTCTCCTTTCTCTTTTCGAGTTAGGATTGACCCTGTGAAACATCTTTCACCATTCCATGTGGAAGGACAGTTTTCACAACTGATAGAGTTCTTTCAATGAGAGCTCTTCTGCCTGTTAACTGTGGGAAGGGCCATAACCTCATTGATTCCTCTTACATCATCTTAGAAGTAAGTAAGTAATTTTTTACCACTGCGGATAGTGATCTCAATGTATAGCACATGTTTGCTTTTGCAAAATTGGAACAGTGGAAGCTTGTTTGTAGTTCGCTTTGACCATCATAGGGCAAAATAACTATAATCAGCCATAAACTTTTGCAAAATTGGAACAGTGGAAGTTTGTTAGTAGTTCTTTTTGACCATCATTGAGCAAAATAACTATAATCAGCCATAAACTCGTAATGGCTATTGAGAAACTCACAGCATATAAGTTTTATACAAATAGAATTGTGTGGCATTATGTTGTCTTTATCTTCTATTTTTCTCTTCTTTGTAAATCTACCCCAATTTGGAAATGCGATGACTGCTTTAACATTTTGCTTTACCCATAAATGATGACTCCTGGGATGGTTTTAATTTCTATATTAGTATGAAAACTGTCCTGCATGCTCAGTGTTCGTTCATAAAAATGACAGAGAAAATAGCATATTATTATTATAGTCCTAATCTTCAGGTTTTTCAATTTTAAATTATTGTTCCTTACAGTTATATATTCTTAACTTATTGCAGCCATTGTCCAAGTGCTGCTAGACCATGACCCTGAGCTTAGCAAAACAGTTGGCCCCTCAAATGCAACCCCTCTTACAACTGCAGCTACAAAAGGACATATAGCTGTGGTTAACGAGTTACTGTCAAAGGACTGCAGCTTACTGGAAATTTCCAAGTCCAATGGGAAAAATTCATTGCATCTAGCTGCCAGGCAGGGACATGTGGAGATTGTGAAGGCATTACTTGACAAAGATCCTCAGCTAGCTAGGAGAACAGACAAGAAAGGGCAGACTGCATTGCATATGGCTGTGAAAGGGGTTAATTGTGAGGTTGTCAAGTTGTTGCTTGATGCTGATGCTGCAATTGTCATGCTGCCTGATAAATTCGGCAACACAGCATTACATGTTGCCACAAGGAAAAAAAGAGCAGAGGTACGATTTGGTGCACTATTGCAGAATTCGTTATGCTTATATTAAACGAAACCAATAGGAGCATTTGCTGTCTCTATATATTTCCTGTTATTTGCTGGTAGAAATTTGATTGATCATCCTCCCTGAATGCTTGTGGTGTAACCTTACATGCTCGAATATCGAGAAAGTCAACTGCTTGTAAGAAAGTCTAGTAATTTCTTAAACATCGATAGCTGGTTATTTTCCACAATACAAGTCTAGAAGCACAGCCAGTAAGTATAATTTTTTTTTAGTAGTTACCATTGCATTTGGTGCTGCATCAGCTTTCAAGTAGTTTTATGACATTTGGTGCTTTGACAACCTGGAACATTTTGCTAAAAATTATGATGTGCGCGTGTGCAAGAGATGTTAATTTATTTTGGATTTGATATTTCACTGCAGATAGTGAATGAGTTGATACAGCTTCCTGATATCAATGTGAATGCCCTTACCAGAGATCACAAGACAGCTCTAGATATTGCTGAAGGTCTTCCACTGTCTGAAGAATCCACAGTGATAAAGGAGTGTCCTGTATCGTGCGGGTGCTGTTAGAGCTAATGAATTGAACCAACCAAGAGATGAGTTGAGGAAAACTGTCACCCAAATTAAGAAAGATGTCCACATCCAACTTGAACAGACTAAGAGGACTAACAAAAATGTCCATGGTATTGCTAAGGAGCTTAGGAAACTCCATAGGGAAGGGATAAACAATGCCACAAACTCAGTGACTGTGGTGGCTGTGCTTTTTGCAACTGTTGCCTTTGCAGCTATTTTTACTGTGCCCGGTGGGGATTGACCACAACGGGATGGCTGTTGTAGTGAGCCGAGCTTCTTTTAAAATCTTCTTTATCTTCAATGCCATTGCACTTTTTACTTCTCTTGCAGTTGTCGTAGTTCAGATTACTCTGGTGAGAGGTGAGACGAAGACAGAAAGAAGAGTCGTGGAGATTATAAATAAGTTGATGTGGCTGGCCTCTGTCTGTACTTCCGTGGCATTTATTGCATCATCTTACATAGTGGTTGGCCGGAAATATGAATGGGCTGCAATTTTAGTCACAGTTGTGGGGGGATTAATAATGGCTGGCGTTCTTGGAACCATGACTTACTATGTGTTCAAGTCAAAGCGGAACAGATTAATGAGGAGGAAGGAGAAGAATGCAAGGAGTGGATCCAACTCATGGTACCCCTCTGAATTTTCGAACTCGGATATTGATCGGATTTATGCCCTCTAATATGAGATGGTGCAGTCTTGATTCAAAATAGTCATGGTATTGTCGTGAAAATGGTGTTAAAAGGATAAGAGGAAGTACGAAGAGACTCCTCCTGCCCCGAAGATGTTTTCATTCTCTAAGGTCTTGCCACAGAGAGCAGTCTTTCAAATAGAGATCTTAGACTTTCAAGCCTGACTTTAGTCACCAGAAAGAAATAATGGAATTGTTCTTTGCGGGTTTCTGGATGTTCACTTATTATCCTCTAACCATAATAGTATATTTGCTCCCAAAAATTATGTATTGAGAAAATATCTTTGTGTAATTGGATATGAAAGTTCAGAGAGCAGACAAAGTGTATGTCTAATGTATCTTGGCCAGACCCTCGTCTTTGACATAAGAAGATTATTACTGCTGTATGTGTTTGTCGATAGTTTTAAGTATCAATTCTTATGAACCTCACTCTATATAATAGCATGGTTTGTTCAAGCCTAATATAACCGAAATGTATTATAAACCAGATGAATTTGGTCAATAATGTGGTGAACAAATTCCCTGATTGAATCTATATACATCTTCGTTAGGGTTGAAGAATATGCAGCTCTAAACGGCCAATACTCGTGTGAGTTTGCAAGATGTGGCTTCTGCCAAGTTATCGTCTAGCATTTTCTTTGTTATTGTTGAAAGTCTCGTCTTTTTCATTTCGGGCAAAACGGAAAAAAAAAAAAAAAAAAAAAAAGGAGAGAGAGAGAGAGAGAGAGAGAGAGACATTTTCCCATCCAAAAAGAAAAGATAAAAAACCATTTTTCTAATAAACTGAATGCGGTGTCGTATCAGTGTCCTTCCGGAAAAACCTGGGGGTTGCCAAGTTTTGCTGGTAGTGTTGGAGATGGTACGAATTCAAGTGAAGCATGGCGGGGGGCGGCCTAGGAATGATGCCGACGGCGAACTTGAGTTCCTCTTCGACTGCGAAACCTCTTCAACAATAGAACACATCACCAAAGATATGACGGAAATAGCAAACTTGCAACTGCAAATTCAGCAGATGGGTATCAAACTCCTCCCTCGTCTCTCTTCTCTTCTCCAGACCCCCCACCACCACCGCCACCCACAAGGTTAAATCAAGAAACAACTGTTTCTCCTTTATTTTTTATCTCTGTTTTTTGTGTTTTATCGTTCTGGGCTCCTCCCTTTCTTTTTCTTTTTATGTGATTTCTTTCTTGTGCTGTAAATTACAAGTACTAACTTTGAGACTAGTGCTGCACTGATAGGTCTTCACAGAGCTATATCTGAAGCCACTTCCTATGTTTCCAAGGTCCCATATTTCTTTCCTTATTTTGTGCCTGCTGGGGTGGGGTGAAGGCTATTGGATTGGGTTGGGGGGGGGGGGGTGTTGTTGCAGGGGCAGGAGGTTGTGGGTGTAAAAAGACTGAATTTTGAAATTTTATGGTTGGCTTAATAGGTTTTACTAATAATATATGACATGGTACAGGAGCAAGTTGTACACGGCAAGCCATTGTCAAGTCTTGTGTTAAGAGAACACAAGAGAAGTGTTGAAAGTGAATTCGCACTAAATTATCAGTTATTGGGTTTTCCTGATGCCAATTTGGAACAATTGCTGTCAGGTAATGAAATTAGCCATTACTACAGGAAACTGTGTCGGTCTGTCTGACCCTTTAATTCAACTTCTTCTATCTAACATGGGAGAGAGAAGCATGGGTAAATGCAGTTTGCTTTCTGTTGTATGCAGGTTCAGAATTGAACAGGTATTGTGCTTGGATATCCTATTTTATAATACCTACATGTTTAGTTAAGTCCATTAGATGTGTTTGTTTTTTTTGGGAAGAAATGCACCACTCACTAGTGTGCTACTTTGCACATTGCTTCCCTACTGAATTCTACTAGTCCAAGGGTCAGTAATATAACAATGGAAGGTGTCGTCTGGGTGTTAACTTTCTGTTAGTTTGTCTCAAAATGAGAATGTAATGACCGTTTTGGCTTCCCTAAGCATGTACACTTTCAGAATTGATATTTTCGGTACCATGCATTTTGCTGCTAAATTGTTGCTCAGGGAAAAGAGATGCATTACTCTGCCTATAGTTTGTGTGAATCAGTTGCTTGTGTTTGGTATTTATTATGATCTCTAATTTAGGCGAATAAATCCTGTTGTCAACTTGCACTCACTGTTATAGCCTGATGCTTTTTAGAACAATATTTTTTTTAAAAAGTAGTAAGTGGACAAAATTGTGTATAATTCAGACTTGGTGCCTCTGCAAGAAGACACTGTTCAGCTTTCTTGGGCAGGGAAAGAGTTCATGAAGGGGAAACTATTACGTGATTATATCGGAAAAAATGAGAAAACAAAGGTATATACGTCCATCCTTGTCAACCTGCCTAGTGCCTTATTTTATTGAGTTTCTTTAAGAATTCTAGTTTATTGGTTGCAGATTGTCCTCAGGTTGCAGGCGCATGTCTCACATCCTGCCTGTAAGTCCAGTACTGACAGTCATTGCACTTTAGCTTCTTTCTTTCATTCTCCCCTTTGTGTCTGATTTTACATAAGTTCGTGCAGCTGTCAACTCCTGCTTATTAAAAGTTCTCTCACTTCTTTGGTTCTTTTGTTTGATGAATCCAGAGATGGATCTACCAAATGAATTGGACCCAAAGGATTCTGATACTAGACTGTTTAAAATATTAAAGGCATTCCTCTTAATGAGCATCTTAACCCACTGGATTGAAGGCCACATCAGTGATTTCTGAGACACAGGAATGTTTTAAGGGGGGCACATGAATGTATCATCCTCCTGTTGCACTTTCCCTTCAAAAATGTTTAACAACTCTGGGAAGATTGATGTCTGTATGTATGTGATATTGTATCTTGATACATATTGGCTGGATGGTTCCCGTCTTTCAAGAGCAAAAGCTACTAACTTTCCTTGGTGATGAAGGCCCTCTTTTTTCAGTTTTTAACTATTTGGGAGAAATGTGAATTGTGTTACTCTATTAGTTCTGAGCTGCTGTTAAAGCGTAATACTTCAAGTTCAGTTATTTTTGAAATTTAGATGTCTTCCAGAATGTATTACAATCAAAACAATAATCACTTAGGAGAAGTATACTTTTTGATTCCTCCTTACACACGACTTGATTCTAATCTTTCCCTTTCTCTTCATGTTTACTCTCTTGATCTTCTGACATCATTTCATAAACAGAAACACAAAAATGTCCTTTAGCAGTTCTCCCAAAATTGTCATTTGGCTTTGTTTATGGTTTTTGCTTTTGAAACTCTGGAAAATACATAGACTAAGTTGTTCTCGTATTTGCTTACTGAACATTGCACTAAAATGTTTACTGATTATTCCCCGAAATCTTAGAAGTTTTTCCTGGTTAGGTAAATGGAAAAGAAGATCTTTGAATACGACCAAGCGAGGAATACTAGCTTAATAGTGTGTTGAACCTAAGCTGCTGGATCAAGTTGCTTAAATTTTAGAGACTGAATTACAACTATTTCCTTATTTGAATCTTATAAAGTAATCAAACAGTTTTTGAAAATAATTAATCATATAGTTTGAGCACTTCTTTCTGAATTATTATCATCACTATGTATTATACATGAAAACGTTGTACATAAAGGTTGGTTCAGTAAATTGATTACTCTGTATTTCTTTATGCTATCTGAAAAGTGGGATTAGCCACCAGCTTTTGTTTCTTTTTTTTTTTTTAATCATTATGAGGTGTATAATTATGAGATTAAAACTGCATGATTAGTTGATTTAGTTTATGAAGTTAACAAAGCACATGACCTCTCACAAACCAAAGGGTTATATTCATGTTTGGTTAATATGTCAACTCACTTTGCTTAAAAGATGCTTTTCCAAACCATCTACAGTTTTTAAACAAAAAGAAGTTGGTGCAAGAATACTGACCAGAAAAACTTTAGTTAACATGAACGTCATGCCTTTCTTTTTTCTTGCATTCTTTAGACATTCCCTGAAGTCTGGTGGGGAGAAGTACTTCTTGTTATATGGTTATCAGTATCCCCAAGTGCTCAACATCATCAAATGGTCTTTTCATGGTGTACTTCTTTGTTCATAATCTTGCCAAAAATCTAGCCGACATGTTCACTTGGATTAAGGTTTGTTGTACCCACCTGAAAAGAAAAGAAGGTGAAAAGAACCACTTGAAAGGCTGTTTGTCTGCATTTGGAGATTTACTCCTTACTTTAAGTTATCTATTTTGAAAACATTGCTTTAAACATTAGTTTGTATTGATAGATATTAGTCATCGAAGGCTTAGTTATGCTTGCGAAGCAGACAAGATTGTTTGCAATCAATAGTCATGATTATCTGTGGTTCACTTTGATTAGAAGTAAAGTACGTTATTTGGTTTTGCCTAAACAACCATACTTGAATTCAGATTATAACCGTGTGTCATAATGTCGTCCACTGAGCAAGAAATTGTACTATGCAGGTAAGCATACTTGGAATATTTATTTCTGTTGATATGTAAAGAATCCTTCTTCTCATATTTTTATTTGAAATCAGAATTGTGTCACTACCCTTTTAGCTGGTAGAAAGACATTCCAAAACAAAGTTTCGAGGTGCATAGTGTGTGTCCATTTTGTGAATTACTCTAGGTAAGTGCTTCTGTGATATAACACGTTAGGACATATTTGCCATGGTGACTTTTACAGCATAAATACGTACAAGACATCTAAGACTGAATGATGCGACTTTCCTATGTCTTGGTCTGGTCTGAAATGTTGGAAAGAGGCGAAGGAAAGTCGATACTGAAAAATCTTAAAATTGCGAAATAACTGAGCAATGCATGATGCTTTTTGGACGGTTTTGTTCAAAAATGATGATATAATACTTCTTAGGTATGCGTATTTGTGGTGTAAAAAAAAAAGTTGAAAAAATGCAATTAAAAATAATTTTTGAAAAAATCAACACCAAACAACGCCTTATCTATTATTCTTTTATTGAAGCCACATTGGCATGAAGTATGGACATTGAAAGAAATCATTTGACAAAACGTTTTTATCTCTGCAACAATCACGTCTTTTCTAGCTAATGGGATTTGGCTAAAATTCAAAGCCACATCCTTGGCTGTGGAATGGAGAGCTCAGACACTTGTTCCTTGCCTCTTCTCTGCAATAACTCAAGGGTATAAGGTATAATTGACCAATACATTATGTTTAGTGTGCAAGGCCTGTCTTGTTTATTATGCGAGTCCTGCTTTGGTTATGCTAGTCATTAATAAAATGGAAAGAAAAGCAAAGGTCTTGGAATCCTTTATTTGCCACCGAAGAAGAAATGCAATGTTCCTGGACCGTCTAGATTCTTATGGTTGGGCGCCTCAATTCTCGAATTCAGTGAACGATTGAAATCGTCATTAGTTAAAACTTCATGCTTTAAGGCAAAAGTTGTTTTCCTAATTCCCTTAACTAATAATTTAAGTACACTAAAGTTTTTGGAAACTTGGAAAGTAAGTTCAGTGAGGCAGACAAGAAATTTTTATTCAAAAACAATGCCTACTGTAAAAAGGGAGTAAAGTATCTTGCTTGCCAAAACGAAGCTCATCGCCCAAAAGTAGTATCATAACTAGTAACTGAAGTTGTACTTTCATTCGTAAAAGATTTATGAGTACTGAACTCACGTGGATCCAAATTGTAAAGCATTTAGCAATAGTATTAGTACTATTTCTCCACTTTAGTCTTTACTAGATGTTTCTCCTTCTTGTACCTCCTAGTAATTGTGGTTGAGAAAGACAAAACTTGGTACGTCATTTTAAATACGAATTTTTAGTTCCTGCAACAAAGGACTTTATTGCATAATGCTGAATCTTGTACTGCATAATGACCATTGCACAATATTTTGACAAGAAACTGGAAAATGTGAAAACAAATTATAATCCAATCAAAATTTGTACTCCCTTATATGCCCCACCCAGCTTCTTCTTCCTACATGTCTTTAACCCCTGCAAAGTCCAGGTTTTTGATCTTCGTAAATAACTCTGGAAGAGGCTAATGAGCAGAAACTCAGGTCACTTGCAGTTTTTCTTGAGTTGAACGGCGGCTGAGAGCTTTTACAATGAGCAATTGCTGCTTGTATTGGATTCTCAATTTCTGAATTCACGCTGATACTTCTCTTGAATAATTGCAGCTCCTGGAATCCATTGGAATTAGTTGAACTTGAAGCTGAAGAAGAGCCAGACGAAGACACGCAAGATGAAGATCTAGTCATCGATATCCTTCTGATCGCCCCAGAAAACGATCTCCTGTGTCTACCTCTGTCCCTATTCTCATCTAAGTTTTCTTTGTCAAAATTTTTTGTTACAGAAAAGGATGTACTAACTTTCTTGCCACCATTCTGAATTTGTCCAAATGGGGTTTTCTTTGCTACCGTTGCATCATTGTTTATGCATTCATTAGCGTTGAGAACTGATCCTGATCCATCAGCAACATGATTTCTTGATCTTGAGGCTGCTGTACAGGAATCATTTGAGCAAGCAGATTTACTGAAGAAGGACTTAAGATAAGTCCTGGAAGCCTTCAGCTTCGAACCAAGATAGGAATGTTTGACCAACTTCAACTTTTTGGTCCAGGACTTTTTAGGGTTTTGATCACCTACAAAACTGCTTTCTTCTGTTGCATACTCGAAGAAGTACTCCTCTGGATTTAACTCCCTACTAACTTGACAAGACTCAGATGGTGAGATGTTGCAAGATTCAAATGGAGTATTGTTAGTAGTTGGAGTGTTGTAGGCATTGGTGAATAATGGTGTCCTAAAAGACTCCTCAAAAATTTCTTTGCGATCATAACTAACGTTGGCATTTTGGAGAAGTTTTTCAACCATTTGTAAACGGGGTGGGAGATGAAGAGGAAGGAGTTTTCCCTTGTAGAAGAGCTCATCAGCCGGGGAAGGCGCGGCATCTTTCTCGGAGTTTGACATTTGGAATTCAAACTCTCTACCATGCGGTGAAGAACTTTTGTAGTAGCTGAAGATGGCTGATTGTGAGCCTACTTCCATATCAATGTAGTCCTCTTCTGCATGGTGGTCGCACGAAAGGCGATTTGCATTTGTATCCATTTCAATACACTAGGTGTTGTGTGTGTAAATTTTTTGGAGTTAAAGCTTTGAGAAGGGAATGGCAGGCAAGTGCATCCTTTTAAAGCCAGAGGGCATGAAAAAGACATTACAAGTTAGTAGGATGTTATGTAAATTCTTCTTTACAAGAATCCATAAAAACACAATGGGGTAGCTTTCTTGTTCCCTGTATTAACCTGTGCCTAATTAATTGTATCCATAATTTGTTTAATCAAAATTTTCAAAGTCATTTTCCACTAACATCCTTGTTTTAATATCATCTTGTCGGATTTCCATCTTTCTTCTTTTTGAAAAGCAAAAATGAGATTCAGAAAGTAGAAATGATAATGTAATTAATTTAATTCAAGGAAATAGTTTATACGCTCTACTTACTTTTTGCTGCATACACTCTACTTTTATTTTTTATTATGTAAAAAGTCTAAAATACACATAATCACACATTAGAAGACACCAAGAATACATGTTCAAAGTTATAAGGTGTGTTAGTCTTTTCACCTAATAAAAATAAAATGTAAAGTGTATAAAGAAAAAAAAAATGGAGTGCATAATTTTGTTTTATTATCCAATGATTTTTGAGTAGTCATAATTTGGTTCTATTTATCACCAAATGACACTGTTGATGTTGACATTATAAAGTAATCTTAAGCAATATGCAGTTGACCTTTTTCTTTTTTTATTATTTTGGGGGGACAAAACTGCAGAGAAATTTTCTAGCAAAATGTGAATAAATATATGATTATATTACAGCCAGAATATTAGTGGATTCCAGCCAGAGGCTTTGTGATTTATTAACCACTTCATTTCTGTGCTGGCAGCGTATTAAAGAATTACGACTCAATTTTAGTGTGGTGATTGAGCTCGTGCGGCTGCACAAAACGATAAATTCAGTTATTAACGTTTATATAACATAATCACTTAGGATTAAGAATCACTTTTAGTTGTGCTTAGTTCCATCCACTACTTTTACTGGATTCCTGGGTTTTTATTTCCCTTTGTTTAACTTTATTTTCTTGTCTTTAAGATAATTCATTGCCTCTTCTGCTTAAATAAATTGATGAATTTCTGATTGCTCATAATATTTTAATGTCAATACGTTTATGGGAAGACATAAATGCATAAAGAAACAAGAAAAAACAAGAAGATTGTTGACCTTAACACTAATTAACAAGCACATGATCCGACACTTGATGGTGGAGATATGCCTGCGAAGCTCGAGATTTTTGTTTGACATTTCTTTTGAAATCAAATCATTTTTTTTTTATTTCTTTTCTTAACAAGCACTAATACCAATCCAAAAAAAAAAATTAGAAAGAAAACTAAGAGGGCATAGCCTTTTTAACCAAATATCCTATACAATTTGTTGGCTTTGTTGGAGTGTATTCTCATACTAACATACATACCGGAAACGTAGCAGGAAACGTATGAGATGGAACGACAAGGCGTAAAATATGATCATCACCATTTCTTTCTATTAACAACAAACAAAACTAAAAGATCCCCTTTTTTTTTTTTTTTTTTTTTGCCAATCGTCAATTGTATTCTATCCTACTCCTATATCAAGAGACCCAACTGGGTCCAAGGAGAACCAAACAGGAGCATTATACAGCCATTTAGATTTTTTATGAGAGTTAAGGTTTAAATCCCTGACCTCCCGCCTCAATTAGTCTTTAAAGATTTTGTAGTAGCCAATCCAACCAAAGATGCTCTTGAATAGTGCAAATTTAATCACCAGTTTTAAAGACATACACAACTTTATGTTTGTTATGATCTATATGTGTTTTTGTAGGACTTTCTTTCCAGGAGTGATGGATGGTCAGTCCATGCAATATAAGAATGACTCTACCTCGAATAGGTGCTTTACCTTTAGCTAGATGTCAAATTTGAAGAAGAGCGTTAACCCGTTAAACTTGTTATTCTAGTCTTGCTTGTCCTTTTTTTTTTTTTTTTTTTTTTTTTTTTGAAATGATGTCAATGTTCTCTGCCGAACATCCACTGATTTAATGTATATAAATGTGACATGAATTTCACTATACTAAAATTTTCCTTTTCATACATTATTTGTATATTTTCTTATATATCCAACGAATTTGATGGTTCATAAACTAATCAAATCTCAAACCCAAGATTTTTTCTTTTTTTTTTTCCCCCAATCTTTTCTTTTGCTCGCCAAGGAATCTAGCATGTGCAATTATGAGCTATATAATGTTCTAATTGGAAGCCGCTTGTTCCTCGACTTCTATACTAAATATCAATATATCCTTGCATAATTTATGAACGCTTTTCCATCAAACTAGAAAAATCTACAAGAAATGGGGCCTTCTGCATATTTTTAAGGCACATAACATAATAGAACTTTTTTTTTTATTGCTCACTATACTAAAGTCAGTGGAGCAGTCTTTTAATCTTTTCCTTTTTGGTTTCCTTTCTCTAATCATAGTTTGCGGTCCGAGAACAGCGCACTTGATGGCTAGTATAGAGTTCAGGTTATCACAGAAAACATTAGAAGGGAGATATATATCATGATGCACCCAAGTAGATTTTGTTTAAAGTAATAAGTTCCTTTAGTTGTTTACGAAATAAACCATAAGTTTCATAACGCAATACGCAAATGCTTGGAGATGCTCATGCAGAATACCCCGGGAATAGTTTTGAGAAAAAAAGAAACAAAAGTTATATAAAACAAGAAAGAACCATAGCCGCAATATACAGTGTCCTACAACACCAGAAAATGTGGATGTTATTTTTGGTGGTATGTTTCAATCAACAAGAAATAGAGCCTTTCTCATTCGATTGAAAAGGGCCTTCATTGCTGGGTATCCCACCGCCACCACAGCCAGCAGATGGAATCACAGTTATTAATAATGCCTAGAGGATGTAATTTAACAAGCTGCTTTCATGGGTTCCACATGGCTTCGATTTCAACTCCACCAAGTTCTGCACCCTTGTACTGAAAGCATGAAAGCCCCCACGGCAATGATGGTGCCCATCAAAAGATAAGACAAATCCTTCCTTCTATATGAGGAAATATTTTATTCCATCCACATAAATATAATCTCAAACCCCACTTTTGCACTTGTTTTAGCTTTGCCTTCTTTACATGGCAAGACAGTGGCCTTTCTGTATGGCCAACTGCCGGAAAGGTCCTCCCTCGCTGTTCGACATTCTCTGCTGATCAGCATTTGCCATTATGTCGAGCTTTAACCAATCATTTTGAAGAAAAAGATCTGGCTCATACCATTCACGAATGCCATACTAGCAAATCCGTTTTACCACAGAACACACTTGCGTTCACGTGCTTCCACAACATAAAGTTACTCGACGAATAAGTCTAAAATTCCTCTTCAAACTTGCAAAATACTTGCCATCATTTCCACAAATACGTTACAATAAGACAATAACTATGATGGAATAACACGTTTCCCTAAATAAAAGCCATGTGTTCACATCTTTATCATATAATGTTACATAAATCACTGTTTACATCTACACAGTTTCAAATGATACAACTCAGAGCATTTACACAAGAATTAACAGATAGGCCAGGAACAAATTTTATGAGGATTAACTCCTTTGCCAAATATTGCTTTTTAGGAGCTCACAATAATTTATCTCAAACATACATGTAAGACGGCAACCAGTTTCGGCAGAAAGAAACATTGATCAATTGGTTTTGCTTATTTGTTTGAGGTTGAGTCACCAGATCTCAACTCTTTTTCAAGCTCATCAAATTCCCAGTCACCAATTTCTTCAGCAGAATAATCCTTGTTAACCTTGCCAAATTCAGATTCCAGCTTTGCTAATTCTGCCTCAGTGTCAAGGGGTTGTTCTGATTTAACAGTTGGTGCATCAGAGACTCTGTTATCCCCAGCTACAGTCACCTCTGCAGCATGCCTTGTAGGAGATACACTTTCCTGTTGCTTCTCACTAGAAGAAGAATCAGCTTCTTCAGTCAGGTTCTCCATTTCTAGATTTGGTCTCTCAATAGCTTCAAATACTTCTCTAAGCTTTTCAAGTCTGTCAAATAACTCTTTCACCTTCGGGTCATCCTTGCTGGAATAACAGTAACCATTGTATCCAACTTCAAAGGAGAAGACATGGGGTTCACAAGGTAAAGACAAATTAAATAAAACAACTGCCCAGCAACACACACCTGGATAGTTTCCCCTGCTCTGAATAGAACTGCTCCCTCATGTTATCCACTACACTGAACATGGTTATAATCTGCACTCATAGTATCAAAGACACAATCAGGTGTGAGGCATGGCACCAACCTAAACCGAATTAACGCCATCCAAGGCATGTCCACGAGAGGAATGATCCAGAATACAAAAAATACCATCCTCACTCAATTAGTAGGGTAAAACGGGAATATCAGTAACAATATCATAATAATCCTCGAAGGCCCGAAGTTTATTTCCAAATTCCTTTCTCAAAATTTTCACGTTTTGTGATTTACCTTAGCTTCATATCCCAAGTATTCCTCCTCGAGATTTTTCCTTGGATTCAATTCACTAGAATTATCTTTATCAGCTGATGCCACCACTGACCTGTATAATGCCACAAAATTTTTCAAAATGTAATAGATAAAGCATAAAAATGCAATGAAACAAGATAATTACCCTTCGTTTAAACTCTTTAAGTTCTCGACATATTTCCCAATGCGATCGATGGAAGGCTTCAATTCTTTCTGTAAAGAAAGGTTAAAAACTGATTCACCATCGTCTCTCTTTCTTCTCCTTCGTGTGGTTTTGGTTGGGTGCAGTAGTGGTTTAACATGTACTCCTAAATCATCATTTGTACAAATGAAATCTACCCACCTCAAAAGTAGAGAGCAGCTGAATGACCAAATTGACAAAGTAGCGCTCATGCTTCTCCAATTCATCACTAAAGATGCCAACTAGCAATTAACAAGAAGAAATCATCCAGACATATATTCAGTGGACATCAAACAAAAATTGACATACTTGATCTCTTTATCCTTGGTCTCGGCATATGAACATTGAAGAACCCAGGTGTCTTCCAAAAAATTTATCCAAGTACCCAGAACATCCACTTCCACTCTACATGAGCCAATAGATCTCGATAACTCGTCTTCCTAATGGTCGAGAGAGAAATCATAAGAGAATGGCCAAAACTAATGTTTCAAATTTAAAGACAAAATGAATGCATATTCCTACAATAGTTCAAGAAAAGCTGAAAAACAATATTAAGGTGGAAGGGAGAACAAGAAAACAGAGGGCAAGGAGAAAGCCAACCTTAGATTTCAAATGGGCAACAATCTGATCATTAGCTTCATAAAATTGGTCTCTCTCTTCCACAACGTTACGGAGGCGCGCTTGAGCAGCAGCCAAGGAAATATTGACCTTAACATAATACATCACAAACATAGTTTGAGCAGTATTAAGTTCAATTGAAACAGAACAATCGAGCGTCAAGCACGATAACAAGCTTTTGTGTTTCAGACAATGACTAACGACCTGTCAATACACTCCCCCAAAAAAAAAATAATGATAATTAATTGGCTGCTATTTGTTTTCATTTTCTAAAGACATTTCAAAATTTCAACAATTGAGATCACTAAAGTTTCTTCAACCATTCTCAATTCATTCTCTACTCCAACTCAACAAGTATGTCAATCGACATGTAATTTCTTTTACTTCCACCAATAATTTCCACAGTATAAATATTATACAGCTTCATATCGTTAAAATACATTGTCATAAATAAATTTATGTTGAACTTTGGACGAACCATAAAACAGTAAGAGCCTACAATTTGCTATTTGAAGAAAGGATTCCAAGATTCCATTGTTTTTGTGCATTTGATTTAAGATCTCTCAGCCTGCAGCGGATTATACTTGTTTGGGACAGTAACGCCAAGATTAATTGATTGCAACTAGCAATTCCTCATCATTCTTACATTACATATTTCGCTAGCAGTCTTCCGTTGGTCAAGATGCAAGCAGCCCTGTTCAGGATCATTTAACGTGCAAAGGCATTCTCAATGCCCCTCTATCCATGTTTGACTGTGTTATTCAACAACAACCAGATGAATAAAGAAAATTTAAACTAATGAATCCTATCCATTGAACTTTTCTTTCCCACCCAGGTTGTTTACAAGTGCAGATCAAATAAGATACACCAGAACTTTAATTTATAGAAGACAAATTTTACTAAGAAATTTTGATCCATTATCCCAGTACATAACTGGTCTAAAAATGTCGCCATTCCTAGAACAAAGCAATGAGGAAACAAAAAGATTCAATGAAAACTCTCTTTCATAATTTGCAAATTTTCTTCTGAACTTCTCAAAAGAGGGGCCTGTGGGGACAGGGAGGGGGTGATTGGGAAAAGATGACAAAACCTTTTTTAGTTCAGCTTCAAGTTTGATTCTTTGTTTCTCGAGCTCTGAAATCTCAGCAGATATTTCCTGGATATTTTAATAAAAAGGATGAAACAGAATCTGTTTAGCAATCAAAGTAAATCCTGTAAACACAGAATGAATATTTATGTAATCATGGGGAACCACTATATGTGAACACCAATAAAGCATATTATAATTGTGAAATTTTATAAACTTGTTCACCGGAAATAGAAGTCATTCTTTTCCTTGTAACTTCCTTTATGCAATGCCAAGTGGTATGAATGTAAACATAAATACCTTTTCTATTTCGCTAGTTTCACCTGCTTTTGTAACACGGAATTTTAATGCTTCCTCTTTCTGAAGTCTGCCAAAAAAAAAGTTACACATATAACACAACTAAGAAACCACACAACATAAACAAAATTAACAAAACCTAATGTAAATTATCGGTCATCATTACTCATCACATATTCCAACTAACATAATTCATATTTATGGAAGATAACTGATTCTAATGTAAATTCACCAAGGACTTATAGTAACGTCATTTAAAATCCTAGTTTTCCAAGCACCATGCACAGAGAATATCATGCAAACAATCAAGATGCTAAAGAGCAATGTAGAAGAAAGGCGTGGTAAAATAACCACCGGATAAATATAACGAAAGAGGCTTATTTCCAACTTGTCCTCCTAATCAATTCCATCTTTGCCTTCGTGGTGGTCGAAATTCAGAAAGAAGTAGCCCTTTAAAGAAATCAACGCCATAGGAATTTGTGTCATAACCTCACCATATAGGAATGCAAATACATGGCAAGGCTGTGTAGTGATACTGTCTCTTTATATACTATAAACAAATGCATGTAACTTGCAGCTTTTTTCTCAGACAAGAAGTCTAAACAAAACAGAAGGTGATTTCTTTTTTCAATATATAGAAGTAATATATTGCTAAATCAGAGACAATTTGCTTTCTAGATCACATGTGAACTGGCACATGCAAGGCAAAGTCTAGAAATATCTGAAACAGGACCATATGAAGTCCATTTTATTCCCACATATCAACTGTGACACCTCTTTCATAATTTATCACAAGAACATGTCACTTACCACAGGGTTACGCACGTGTGTTGAAAAGAAACAAATCTTCTTGAATAAGCACTAGAATCTTAACTACATTTTTTGATGTAGATCTGTTTACCTTGATGAAGTTGAAACAAAGGACAATAAGAAAAAGAGTTATAGCTTTATACAACTAATAAAAAAAAAAGATTTATAGCTTTCTAACAACTGTAAGTTCTTGATTGCAAGTTGCATACATGCAACTATGTAGTACCAGCAATGTTAAGAAGATAAATTGATTCATATGCTACAATTTGAAAAGCTGTTGACAGCACTAACCAAGACAAGACTCCTGGGGTGATTGTTGGCAAGCGACAAGAAACAAGCAATCCAAGGAAGAGAAGGAGAAAAAGAAAAGGAAAAAAAGAGCTGGAAACTTGCCTACTTAGGGTTTGTTCTCAAAATCTGCTTCTCTTAAACTGATTATTGAAATCCATTGGAAAATTTTGAAAACATGTTTCAGTTTTAAATGTTCTAAAAGCAAAAAGCTGTTCTCAAAAGCACCTCAACGGCTGCTTTTCAGAAAAAGCTTTTTACAGCATAAAATAAGCTAAAAGTAGAAGCCATAATCAATTGCAAACACCACAATAGCTTCTAGCTCAAATGGATATGTAATCAGTTGATTATAAGATGTTTAAAACAAGTCCTTAATCTTTGCATTGACTATCAACAAAATTCAAAAAGCTAAAGAAGATTTAAAACATAAACTGAAGAATGAAAACAATGTAAAAAAAAAAAACCCTCAGTATTCACTTTAAGGATGTAATGGTTAAAAAGACTAATTTGAAAACAAGAGAGCGATGATTACTTGAATCTCCCGGGCCCTTTTATCATTTTTATCTTTTTTTAGCCAGAACAGAACTAATTTGTATAAAATATAGAGCCAAATCATAGAAGAACAAGTAGATGACTTAGGAACAACAAACAGCTAGATAAAAAGCGGTTGTAGGCTTGGAACTAAGTTCCTGATTTACTTCTCTAAATTGATAAAAAAGAACTTGGTCCATTAACATAACTATATAACCTTCCATACCTGTTCTCTGAGATGCGCTTCTCGGCTTTCGAGGTGGAGCTAGATAGTGATTCGGACAAGACTTTCAACTTATCAACCTACAAATATTTATTGGATGACCTAAGATACAACGGACATTAAGAAAGTAATACATATTTACCAAATTCTCTGCAAATTTGTGCACCACGCTGAGAAGTTGAGAAAAATACAATGACATCCGGAAAAGCAAAAACAAATAATAAAACCAATAAGGAAACACCAGTTCC
This sequence comes from Mitragyna speciosa, assembly GCA_024721245.1. Lineage (NCBI taxonomy): Eukaryota > Viridiplantae > Streptophyta > Magnoliopsida > Gentianales > Rubiaceae > Mitragyna > Mitragyna speciosa. Next base: position 4,776,810 of record CM045552.1, read on the forward strand.
ATAAGAAAAAGAAAAATAACCATAAAGAACAACGAAACAGACACAGAACCTGAAGAATCCTTCTGTTTGATAAAATTGGGTTTCAAGATCCATTGTCACTTAGTACATGTAAAAAGAAAAACATCCATCTAGGACACAAAAAGCTCCAGAAAGATCAGGTTAAAGGCATGAAAACCAACTGCTTTAGAAACAAGCAAACAGCATACGTTTGACTAAAAAGTGAGTAGCATAAAGTAGACACCTCACTTAAAGGCAATTATATCTGATCAAAGCACAAGAAAGTAGGCATAAAGAAGAAACATACCTTTTGAGCATGAATTTCTGGAGTGTCTCCATATTTAAGAAATTTTTTCTTCAGTAGAAGTCCTTCTAGTCTGGAACAAACTCGAATATGTGAAAGTGCTTCTTTCAGAGCCTATTAGAGAAATTTGAACATCAGATCCCGCGTATCAAGTTCTTTCCAGTTTTTATCACTATGAAACAAATATAATTTATATGTATCCAGAAAGAATGGTTAAAATGCGTATATCACATATAACAATTGCATGGACACGTCCACCGACACAAAGCTCACATAAAAGAAATCTCAAGCCACCATAGGCTCACAACATAATCAAACATGACAGTCATAACATGGACCCTGTCCAACAAACTAAAACTTCTCTTCCAATCCCCCCCCCCCCCCCCAAAAAAAATAAATAAATAAATAAATAAAATAAAATCAATAAACGTAAACTTCTCTCCTTTTCCAACCCTCCCTCCCGCAATCAAAGAAACACACCCACAAGGGGTATAGGAAACTAAATCCAGACCTCAACCAACAATAGTTTTATTTATGTGATTCAAAAAAATATAATAAAAATATGACCAATAAGAATAATAATACGCTTTCTATGGCATAGAAGCAATAACCAATTACATCCACCGTAAAACTTAACTGCTAAAAAATTTCAAGAAGATAAAGACCAATAAAAGGTAAAAATGCTGCCAAACTTACCTCTATTGCTGGAACAGCTGTCTGTTTCATGATTGTTTGATCACCTTCACCAGGAATGTCCTTTGGTACACTTAGTTCATCGAGCTTTTTCCTCAATTTGTAGACCTCGGCATCAATTCTTGTGCAAACAAAAAGATATCCATATAGCATAAAGGTTTTGCTGTGTTACATACAAACATTTTGATTGACTTTCTCTTTATCTCTACTTTCCCTTTTCCATGTATTCCAATTAATAATGTGACAGGACAGTGGCAAATTCTTAGCTATATGATATTTTAGAGATGGAAAGAGCGAAGAGATTATCAAAGTAATCAAATACCTTCCAATATCAGCATTTAATTTTAATCCAGTAATAGCACCCTCAGCAAACTGGAGCAATTCCTCCCGCTTTACCTGCCCCCACCATTAATAAAATAGAACAGTTAAAAATGAAAAATTTTTAAAGAGTATCCACTGCTGGAACCAAAACTCTCAAAAAAATAAATGACATCACCATGTCAGCTATTTTCAGTGAAACACTCAGATGCACAACAATACCAATAAGGTAACCGTAATAAAGAGAATGTTATCAAAATTAAGAATTAATATAGTATTCAAAATATCAAAAAATTGTTATGTTAAAACCTAAAAGATATAAATCAAGAACATATCCTTCCCCAGTAAACAACTATTGCTTGGGCAGCTTCTTTTCCACCTGAAGTTAAATCACTCCTTCAGTCTACCTAAACCAACCAATATCATTATCCCCTTCTTGATCAGCATCTCCATTCAGTTTACTTTCTAAAGTGTTTTCATCCATCCGAGAAGGAAAATTCTGTTTCAAAGTCCAAGTAAATCAGCCTCCTAAGTACCCCAATTGAAGTCAAACAGCTACCATTTTTAAGGCAAGGAGACCACTCCATGCACATTACACACGCCTAGAAGTGACCACTAATCACTTCTGTTCGAATCTTTTTGATATTGATTCCTTTAATCAAGTCTAACCCATCATTCAAATTCAAAGCACAGTTTCTAGTCTAGTCCACTTCTGCTCAAATCCCACTCCCTTTTGCAAGCTTAACCTTAGATTAAATTTACATCTCTAGCAGCCCAGTGCTCAAATTGAATTTTTGCTTGGCAATAAACGGATTGCTTATAGACATCTCCAGGACTAGAAATATTCAGTGAATCTAATAAATTCTAATAATCTACTGAATATCAGCAAGCACGCTCCCAACCCACCAAATATGGTCAAAATCTCCACAGGAGTTGCTTTCCATATATCTACATTAGTATACGTTATGCAGACCTGAAAATCAAAACTTTTGTAAATTATAAACATAGAGAGAAACAGAGTTAGGCAAATAGACTCAAAACTGCCAAATAGTGGTTAAGTAACAACTTTGTGGAATTCTCCTTCAAAGCCATGCGATTTTAAGCAGTATTGTTTTACAAGCATCACTTCTAGTCAGGACCATACAAACACCGAATCCAAAACTTTGACAGCATTAACTTCAACTCATATAAGTTTCAGTGACCTTAAGAAGAATTTGAATTTCATTAGAGAATAAAAAAACAAACAACACCATTTTGAGCAGAAATAACAAGCAACTCAGCATACAATTTAACGGCATTATTTTCTACTGAAAAAAGGGAAAGAAAAAAGTTATTAAAGCCATTGACACTCTAGAGTCTCTCGAAGTTGGCTGTTCATAATTAAAAAGCGTGTAAAGTTTTCAAATTTTACCAACACTTCATCTTGGTAGCTTGAAAAGGCTGTTGCCAGATCCTGTATGCTGCTCACTATTGCATTATGAACTTCTTTTCCACCCGTAAGACAGATTCTGCAGGGTGCCAATTATGGTAGAAAGCTCAGATACACTCATATATCAGCCACCAAGTTCTATTGACAAACAAGAAAACCAGCAAAATCACATTGAACAAAAAATACCCAAACAATTCAAGCAGCAGAGAAACTTCCTCCTCATTTGGTGCTTCAAGAATCTGAATCATGGAAAAACTTCTATGATAAGGAATTGTACAAGGAACATAATCAAATTTAGTGCATCAAGTGTGATTTTACACAATATAACCATCCTCAGGCAAAACACAAACCAAGTCACATTTACTCAAGAAATTAATCAAACAATATACAAAAGCAAAAAATAAATTCTTACTGGACAAGCAGAAGAAGCACAAGGTAAAATACCATACAGCTATATGAATCATATTTGTATTTGCAATTTACGTTTCATTCTTGACTAAGAAGGTTTTGATAAGAGTTACGTTTCAGGAGTTATTTTCTTAAAATATCAAAAGCAGAAAGCACAGCATTATTGCAATTATATGAAGGCATAACAATTTGCTATGCAAATAATTAAAGATTATAATTCTCTTTTGCTACCAATTAAAACTGACAAAGTTTGATTCACGTACCATGCATATTGCAATTCCTTCCAAAGCTTGGCTATAGAGAAAGACATCACGAAAATTCATCGGTTCACCCCCCATATCAGGGTCATAATATAGAACCTAAACAGTACAAGATGGTTTAGATCGAGCAAATTTATCCAGAAGATGGAATATTTGAATTGTCACTTTTACTTCTATTGAAGATCAATAAAATAAAATAAAATAAAAAGGAAATGATTGGTATAAGATACAATAACATGATTATCTTGGCTGCAAACGAGAAAAATTACATCTGAAAACGGAAATTTTCAAGCAGAACAATGTGAAGTCAGTATTAAACTCCACATGGAAACTTGAAATACCCACAGCATGGTATAAACTCAGCCAACAGCATCAAAAGAGCAGAAGAAAAAGACCAATGAGGGCTGTATTTTGTCATAAAAAAGGGCGAAAGGGCTCTGTATAGGAGCAAGTTTTGACAACGAGAAGGTGGCTTCAGAAACAGCTGTCAGTTGGCATCAATTTGAAGAGAGGATCTATGAACTCAACAGAAATCTTTATTACTTTCCTTCAAGGATTTAGATGACATAGCATTATATTTCGACATCCATCACCTTAAAAGAAAACCATCTTATTTTCTCAATAGCAAATGGATAAAGAACCATCCAAGAAGGAAGAATAGAATAGATTCAGAATATTAAAAACCGGCTACAGCAAGAAATGACGTGTTTATTTTACAAAAATAAGGCAAAAATCAAATATGAGAATTAGACTACTCACTAGAGACCGCTTTCTTGGACTGCCCTTAGGTTCTTCAGAAGGGTTATGTTGCTCATTATCTTTTTCTCTTTCTTGAAAAGGTACTCCAGATAATTTCTCAACTTCTTGAAGAGCTGCTAACCATCTTCGCATCAACTGAACTCTTTCCGGTCCCCTACAAGAAACAGAAGCTTCTTCCAATCTTTTCACAGTCTGCTTAAAGCTTCTGAAATTCCGAGCCGTCTGACATAAACAAGCAGATAATGGTTTTAAAATACTCCTAAATGAAAACAGTGGAGGGTGAAAATGAAAATAACTTCATTTCAAACTCAGTGAATGTTTTGCATGTAAAACAATATAGGGTACAATTAACTCAAAAAAAAAAAAAAAGGGATGCTGCTCTGAAATAATATTTTACAGATGCTCATCTTCCAATGAGATGATAATAACTAATATAAGTAATAAAAGGCCTTAGATTTTAAACTTCTCAGAAAGAAAAATAAATAGAAGATGCTGGGAGAAAGAACTCTATCTCTAGATCTAAACCTCTGAACTTGATTCAGAAAGTAAAATAGACCTAAAATGGAAGCGTGAAACGAAAATCATTCTCAGATAATTAGTTGAATTGTAAATTATCTTGGTAATCTTGCATCATCCAACACCATCAAAACGAATCAAGCAAGAGGTGCAATGCTTAACAACCAAAATGGATGACTCAATAGCCAATTTTACTACCTTCAAGCGCTCCTCCCCCCCCCCCCCCCCAAACATCCATATGTATGCCTGCGTCTGGACGTATAAAAATGAAAACCAAAAATTGCATTGTATCTATGTTTTTTTGAAAAGCAAAAATGCCTCTTATGGTTGATACCAGCATAAAATCAACAAACATAGATTCTCACCACCACTATCATTCTTAACATGGACACTATGTCTACCAATTTTGACGGCTTCAAAGATTGAACATGGTTTTGGGCCTTCAAAATATGACAATATCGTATCCTGTGATAAGGACAGATCAGTTTAACAGGGTTTGCAGATTACTACCAACTAAGCTACTGAAATATAAGCATTTGAAGTTTGCATTGTAAAAGAACAGAATAGGAAATATAAGTACAAAATGGGAAAAAAAAATTAAGATACTCATGAATTTTTTTCCTATACAACAGTAAATGGGTATAAAATTTTCAAACGCATACTTCAGCAGAAATAAGTACTTCCTTCTGCTGAAAATTCAAAAAATATCAGCTCATAGTTGCACCAAAACCACGATTCTCTAATCCTTCACCAGCACATGCAACTCCACTCTGGCTAGTTAAAGGAAATCATGGCATAACAGGTGCATGCAATTAAAACCTCTACATTCTAGACATGAACTCAGACGATCAATAAAGGAGATTAGTCATATAGAAAGCCAACCAAATGGATTGGCTCGTCTATGTTATTATGTATTATTTTCTTTTTTTGGGAAAAACTTTGTACACGCTGAATGCCGCATTCTAAGCGCTAAAACAACTAATTTTCCTCTAGTAAAAATGGGCCACACTGTTGCAACACATACAAACTAAATGCAATAACCAATTAGCAGCTGCAGATATAATTAACTAAAATCAATCATGATTATCAATTATATTACTACCAATTATCCCCAAGTGACCGCCATGCCCAACATGGTAAAAATCAAAATCAGAAACAGAAACAAATTTACAGAAAAGAATCTAGAAAATTAAGAGAGAGAAAGAGAGAGTTACAATGCGGTCTTGGAGAATTTTAGCGCCCTCGGCGACAGCTTGGCCGGCTTGTTGGACGACGGTGTCGGCGTAGTTCTTGACGGTGCGAGTAAGGTTGTTCTTGTTCCCAACCTCGACCGCCTTGCTCACCGCCGATCTAAACCACGACATTTCCCTCAACAAATTAGCAGTTCGGCTGTGGTTTTCGAAATTTAATTGTCCAGCTAGGGTTCGTTCTCAGGCCTTTTATTTATTTTTTTATTTATTTATTTTTTTAGTTATCGGTTGAGGAGAGAGAAATTATGGATGACTTGGGAAAATGTGTTAGATGGGTTTTTTGTATAGTCAAGGGGAAAATAGAATTAGAAGTAGCGGGGCAGCGTAGAGTGTATGCAGCGCAAGTGTGTATTTGGCGTTTGGACACTTCGCAATTGAAAAATAGTAGCTGACAAAGGAGATGAAGTCAGGGACGAAAGATTTCGGTATTACTAAATTTTAATTTCTTGAAAATTTCGGTATGGCATCACTTCTTCTGGATTAGGCACCGACATTTTCCTTTGCTTGGATAGTGCTTTCCACAAGAGTTATAGGGAAAAAATAATAATATTTCGATATTTTTGAAATATGATATTTGTGAGTTAAAAACGCAATTAAATACTTTAAAAAAAAATATTTACTCGAAGCGTGAATATCCAAAAAAAGTATTAAATATTTCAAAAAAATTCAAAACATAAATATTAAAAAAGAGATCATTGACTTTATTACCATGGAAAATAAAAGAAAAATAGAACTGTCATTAGGTTTTATTTTTTTAATCTGTAGTCCTTTCTTATCTTGCTTCTAATTGTTATAAAATCTCCGTCGTGATTTTTATTTTGTTCTTTTATGTGATGATACAATTGTTTTGTTTTCGGTTTAAAGGAGACTACAAGATTTTACAAGGAGTAAAGGGAAAAGGAATAAAAGCACGCCAAGAATGTTACATTGAATTAGCTGATGTCCTTATCAACTAAGTTGAATTTATGAAACCATGAAAATAGCTTCCTCCTTGTCACTAATATAGCCATTTATTCACAATGTTAGAGAATGTCTGTGCGAAATTTTGGTTACCAGCTTATCGTGTTCACTTTGTTTGTTATTCTCTTTGATCTTTTTAATTTAAGTTTACATGGTTCTAAACAAGTGGGAAAAATGCTATTTCTTTTACAATTCCACAAACAAGTCCAGTTTTCAGTTTAAATTCTTCGTGTAGATTTTGAAGAAAATTCTACAACTATTATTTGCTTTTTGTTTTATCACTTTGATATTATTAGTGACTCCCAATTTAAAGATGGGCTAAGGTCTATGGGTTATATATATAATCCCTTGACAACTATGACGAAGCCAAAAAAAATTGTTAGTGGGGGCAAAATAAATATTAAAAATTTTTGTTTACTCTTTTACTTTTTTTTTTTTTTTAAACAAGAGAACATTAATACTCATATAAAAAATAGAAATAATGTATATATTACATATAAAATATAATTGAATCCATATTCAAAATTACTAATGAACAATAATTTTATTTCAAAAAGTAAACCAAACCATTTACAATTGTTCATGACGAGTTTCATCTTTTAATAACAGTCTACAACCTTCTCATTTTGGGAGCTGGGAGGGAAATTAGGCAACCAAGGAGAGAGGGTTCTTTTATGAGAGAAATTAGGGGGACCGGAGAGAAAACAAGGGGAGGAACTTGCTGGATATCAAAAGGAGTTTAAGGGGAGTGGACGCACCCTAGAAAATATGTTTAAAACTTATGGGTACCAAAGTAATTTATGGGGAGGCAGTGGGAGCCCGTGCCCCCAAGGCCCCCACTTTAGATCCGCCACTACTTGACATTAACATTGCAAATGAGTCAAGCAGAGTCGAGATTTAGGTGAATTAAGCCAAACTTGACTTAAATTTACAAGGCTTGAATTCAAGTTCAAACTCAATTGAGCACTTAACGTAGAGTTTGAACTCAAATTCAAACTCAAATTTTAGTCCGATCTAATTCGAGTTCGAACCTAATCAATTTCGAATAAAAATATATAAAATACTTTTCAAAGGGGATAGATTATAATTTTACTATAATAATTATATAAAAATAGTAATATATAATGCAATATATTTTAATTTGAGTTCAAGCCAACGCAATGAACATTCATTACAAATATATTTATTGAAAAATTAATCAAAGTAATTATGTTTAAGTTGAACTCTTCAACACCGAGTATAGTCGATCTGTTGGTTGAGTCTAGTTAAGTCAGCTAGCCGATTTTAGCCATATGTAGCCTCACTTGATAGCTATGAAATTCTCGAAAACTCTACCTTGGAAATTTTGTAAAATGCCCTATATGTGTGTAATATAGAAATATATTTTATTTTAGAAATTGATACTAACACTTGCATGATTGGGTGTTAGTTCAGTTCAGTTTAGGTTTACTTTCCATTCTTCCTTTTCAATTAGAGTTGAATGGGTTTCTCAATCCCCTTCTCCTCAATTGTCAAAAAAAACATAACGTCCCACATTGGATTAGTTGGTTGTAAGGGTTGTAGATTTAAGTTACTGTGGCCCTCTAAAAGTTACCATGGCTTTTGGAATGGGTTTGTGGGGTTCAGATTAGGTTTGCTTCCTATTTTTTCTTTCAATTGAAGTTGAGTGGATTTCCCAATCCCCTTCCCTCAATTGTAAAAAAAAAACATAACGTCCCACATTGGATTAGTTGGTTGTTAGGATTGTAGATTTAAACTCCTGTGACCCCTCTAAAAATTACCATAACTTTTGGAGTGAGTTTGTAAGATTCAGTTTAGATTTACTTCCCATTCCTCCTTTCAATTGAAGTTGAGTGAGTTTCTCAATCCCCTTCTCCCAATTGTCAAAAAAAAAAAAAAAAAAAACACTCACATGATTATTGATAACACTCGTATTGACAAATATAACTACATGCCAATATAAAATTCCTAATTTTTTTATTATGATTACAAGTGTAGCATTAGCATTTACTCACAAGTTGCGATTAGAACAAAAAAGTACGGGTGTTTCATATTTTTCACGTAACTAAAAAGGTCAAGGGGGAGTGCCGTTTACAAAAACAAAAAAGGCTATACAAGTTCGCGTTATTTTTTTGGGCTTACCTACATAGGTGGACTTTGCATAGGCGTCTAAAGTCTAAACCTCTGAACACAAAAACGTAGCTTGCTTCTTGGTGGTTCTATCATTCTCTGAGGTTTAATGTACAAAACATGGCCTAATTTGAGACTTTTGCAAGAAAATTTGAGGAAAGTGAACTTAATATGTTTAAAATTTTAAGAAATAAATAAAATGATTTAGTGCTAATATTGCACCAGCACCATTTAGCTGTTTAACATCTTGTAGACAAAGTTGCCATGAAGAACATTTTATAAGGCCTTGATTTGATTTCTCTAAATCTATTCATACATACGTAGACACAAAATTTCTTCTAATTGTTTGTCAATAAATTTCACAATTTTTCCTTTTCTTCCTACAAAAATTAAAAATGCAACTAGGAATAAGTTATCACTTCTTTTTCTTTTCCGTACAAAATTTTCCATCCAATTTAACCTTATAAGACCAGGGGTACTTAGCACTAGACTAGCCCCCTTTTTTTTTTTTATGAGGAAAAAAGATAATTTCATTAAGCATTGTCAAAAGATGCTAAATAGATTACATCTGATGGGAAATGAGTGAAGAAATCTACTCTATACATAATAGAGAGTGCCATATTGGCTGCTGTATGTGCTAGCTTGTTAAACTGCCTAGAAACATGACTCAATTGCACCGTTGGAACCTCTTTAAGCAAAAGCTTGTATTTGATCAAGAATGTGGCCAGTCATTGATAAATCTCTGCCAAGCCAATACGTTTGATCTTGTTAATAACACACAAAGCATCTCCTTCAAGAATGGAATGTGATAAGCCAACTTCTTTTGCCGATTCCAAAGCTTTGAGTATAGCTATTGTTTCAGCATGCTCCGCATCAAAACATCTACTCAGATTTTCTAACATCACAACTTGTATTTCTCCTTTACAATCTCTTACTACAACTCCCAGGCTAGCCCATTATTAAAACTAGCGTTGGCACATTATACGGCTGTAAAACTAACAAAATTTATACATACACATAGCAAGATATAATTTAACATTATAAAATAGTATCAACTTGTTATGTTCTTTAACTTTATTTAAAAATATATATATATATATATATGTTTTTGAAATCTCATCCATTAAAAAAATGGATAAGGTAGAGAATAGTATGTTGGGAAGTATATTAAATTTGACATAACACCTAAACAACCTTATGTGCTTTATACAAAGTTAGATAGTGCCAAATTGTTACGTTCTTTATCTTTATTTTTTTTTAAAGAAAATATGAGTTTGAAATATATAACTTATTAAAAATACAATGGATAACGCAAAGGAATTATATTAGCAGCCTTTTGTATTTTATATATAATTACACGAAACAACATTTTAATCTCGCTTAAAACCACCAGATAACCAAAATCCGCCAATCGCGTGACAATGAAATGCAACGGACTGGTAGACGGAACCATAGCCACGTTTTAACATCTGCCAAACACCCCCCCAAAGAGATCGCTACGGGAACGTCGGGAAGGGCAAGTTGAATTCTCCCACCACGTGCGTTTATTTGATATATGAACATAAGTTGTCTTTACATATACTTTAATATAATTATTACAGAGGTTGTTTACATAGGTTAGATTTTATCCTGGGTGGGAAAAAATTTAGGTAAGTATTTTATTTTTTGGTAATCAGGGTAACCATCTTTTAGTACAAAATTCAATATAAATAAAACAGTTGTATTTAAAATTTGGGAATGGAAAGCCAGCATTTTAAAGTCATTACTCAGTTATCACTTACCCGTCCTCTCCTCCCATCCCACCCGTTAGTCAATTTTAATTTCTTAGTAAACCTCCAACTCTCCGCCTAACTTTATTACCATAATTTATACAGAAAATTTTATTACCAATATTTATCCACCGGCTCCACAAGTAAAGTGTCTGTCTAAAAAGTAAAAATAAATTATGAAAGTAATTGAATGTTAGAATTTTAATAATAATAATAATAATAACTAGTGCTCTTGGCACATTTTAATGTGTGTGCTT